>CM060963.1:87641858-87691858 GCA_030765045.1 Tenodera sinensis
GGGTGTGCAGTTGCGAGTATGCGATCTCCCATGAACCGCCACTGCTGGGTGACTCAGTTGGTTAGACGCTGGTTTACTGATGCCAAGGTTGCGGGTTCAAATCCGGCCCAGACCGATGGCTTTAAGTGTGATTAAAAAGACAGCTTTAAAATATTTGAGTATCGATGTAAGCCAGACGTATTCCAATATTCCCCTTGCACCTACAAAAGATAATTTCTGTAAGTGTTTATCTGGACTAAAATGAAGAAAGGAATAAGAGTGTGTAAGAATAGTTAGTACAGGGGTAGAGAAAGTCGTGCAGCACATCAGATTTTTTTTCATTTGTCACTCCATCTTTTTTAGCTCACAAATCCCATTCATCGAATAACGAATAATTACGGGTAATAGACGATAAACACTGAGAAACAGCTAGGTGCTTATGAGTCAATCTAATAATTCCTACACAGATTTTACATCAACAGATCTTATTTTCACTACCACATACTTAGTAAGCAGAAAAGGCATGGTGTTCCACCCAAAAATTTAGTATCGAGATTTGACCAGCAATACATGTCTTGTGACTCCCTAAACCGTAAAAAAATAACTTTTTAGAAAATTTTAGAACTTTACTAGGTTTCTCTTTCCTTGGCATGGACATTTCGATGGATTTCTTATAATGCGATGACGTAAGGATATTTGAGGTACCTATGTTTCTTCTCCTACTTCCCTGCTTCTTAAATTTAAGAATAGGTGATACGCTCCATGCGGTGACCACTGCATCGTGGTAGAATGCCCTGCTTCATCCATAACATTTGACGCACATGCTGTTTCGGGTAGAATAATTTGGTTCAATGCTCCCACCACCGTCTGCTGGACCACATGCAAGAAGCTCTGCATCAATGAATATTCTAGGATACACTGGGTATAGCTCTGTCACGCGAAATCTATTGACATCTAAATCACCTGTGTGGTATTTGAGATATGCCCTTCCAAAAATTTTGGCGAATTCATATCGGTGAGTGGCTGATTATTTATTCTCATCAAATCTGCCCTTCTTCAATGTAATGGAACTTATGGAAGTCTTGTCCAAAGGCTGCATTTTGTTGTGGCATGAGGTGAAAGATGGAGACATTTTCTCAAGCCAAGTTAACGTCTAAATTTTTTGAATGACTGTAATGGGCATTCAGGACTGGCGATTCTCCTGAAAGTTCTACATTGTTCATGGATTAATGTGACACTATTCAGTGAACAGGGATTCTGTATCCATCCCGAAGGATGATATGCAGCCACGGTTTCGGATGGATCGCCTCTCATAAGCTGGCTATTCATATTTTTACAAGGGAATGTTATAGATGGGGCAAAATTCTCACTGGCACTCATTGCATGTTATTGTAACCAGTGATACCTACTCATTTGGCAGAACTGATAGCTGAATTTGTATTTTACTTTTAAAGACGAGGCATTATGCTTTGAACAACACTCAATCCAGATTCAATTACATGGCAGATTCTGTATGGAGAGCATTTTTTCTTCAAATTTTCTAAAAATAGGACGAAGAATCTTTCAATATTTTGTCGACTAATGTCATTAGTCCGATGAAATGAGATAGCTCTAGATTTCCAAACCAGAAAATCTCTATGCTTCTTCATGAAGAGATGAAGCCATCCTCTGCCAACCTTACCTCGCAGGAATGCAATATCATTCCTTGCGGCCAACTCGAATGCCATATTTTGATAGTTTCTTCCTGAGCGGCCAAAGAATTTAATTTCCGTTTCTAGGGCATACTATAGCAACTGTTCCTCAAGTTCTGGTGACAAAACTGTCCTCCTCCCAACATTGGATTTTGTGGCATTACTTACTAGTAGCCTAGGTTTTACCGGCCTGAACAATGCAGCCCGCAGAGCTTCAAACAATTTAGATGCTTTCAGGAATTCCATCTTCGTTTTCCGCACTTGTTTTACAGCTTCTTGTTTTCCGACAACATTCCATAATTATCTTGTTAGTGACTTTTTAGTCCTTCCGGTTCAGTTTCACATACCCTTGAGAAAAATAAAAAAATTGCAATGGGTATAGAAATACTCATGGAATATCGGAGCTTCATATATAATCAAACTCCGAAGCTCAATATTCTTAACAAGTAACCAGAGCAGTAAAAACGAGAATGCTTGGGTAAAGCCCTGTATTTGTTCTGTAGATCTGTATAACACACCTTAAATTTGTACACAAGCAAGATGTACAAGTGGCAAGGTGCTTAGCCCCAAAAATTTTACTACACGCACAAGGCAATAAATAATAGAACTCCGTTCAACCTCCAACTCCAAACTAATCGGCTACAACATGGCGAACACGTAGCCCATTTATATATACTCGTATACTATTGATGCCAGAGTCAGCATGCGAGAAATGCCGGTATTCTATATCGTATGTACTTCCATTCCACATTTGTATCTTCTCCTCTAAACTTGGTTGAACGGGCGAAGTTTAATGTGGATGTCGATTCTTTAGATCATGAAAATTGCTTTCATGTTCAGTGTGCATGTGCCACAAAAATGCATGGAGCATTCTTGTCTGTTTAGTGCAATATATTTGGAATTTTCATCGAATAGTTTGCTGTGCAATACCTAATCATTGGTCGAAGGAAGTAAAATGGAGGGTAAAAAATGTTTCATCTATTCCCACAGGTTGAACACTCTCCTTAGAACATTACGCTGACTAATGTTAGCTGAGCTGATTTTCCCGGTTCACCAGGCGAATGCTGGGCAGGATACTTTCCTCTCCCTCTGTTTCACTCCACTAACCGTTTCTTTCATCCTTTCATTTGCTCGGATAATTTAAGGGTAGAAAGCAACTTCGCCCCTGTCGCTGAAGCCGGTACTCCAATGATGAGGACCTTAAGTTACTGAGGAGCCCCTGTGGGCGGCGCTCTGTGCGAACCGGCGGGGATCGATGTACTGGCTGTTGTCAGGGAGCTTACACCTGGCAAAACGTAGGGATACTACCCTTAACTGTGCCTGCACTCCTGTGGTCTGGAGCGACAGCCCATCAAGGGCCAATGCCTACCGCCCAGCCGCTGCGTCCACCACCTCTGCCCACTACAGGCGTCATTGGTGAGGTGCAGCACTGGAGGGTAGGACGTGCTCAGCGCCCCGAGCCCTCCCGGCCAGTTATGCGGTCTTCTCGACCTGAGGCCGCTACTTCTCAAGTAGCTCCTCAATTGGTCCCCCGGAACCCAACGAGACTGAGTGCACCCCGTGCCAGTCCTCCAAGAGGGGATAATAAAATCCCCATGCTGGTACCGGGGATCGAACGCGGGTCCTCCGCGCCAGAGGCAAGCAAAAGCGCTACCAACTAGCTACGGAGGCTAGTCTCCTGTGGTCTGGCCGCCCTCTGTTTTCTCTCGCCTCACCCCTCCCTCCAGGGACGCCGCTTCGGGGCATAGGTACAAGCGAGCTCTGAGATCGAAGCGTCGACGTCCCACTGCACGTCCGTCCTACTCCTGCTACTACTCCCACCACTCCAATGCTAGTTGAATTATGTGGGAACCAGCGCTCGCTTCTTAACTTCGTTATAACACATTAGTGTAGTTTTAAGCGTCTTTTGATGTTTTATCTTCATCAATAGCATGGCTCAAACTATTGTACTTGTTACACGAATTATTAGATGCTGTGGTTACACCAGAATAGAATTATTAACCTGTTTAACATTTAAATTATTACGTAGACTTCCACGACCTTTGTCCATTTGGATGGATTTTTTGCAATCGCCCATTGAAGAATTCGAACATATTTTTGCGGCGAAACGTCTGCGTAATTTGTAATTTCTTAAAAAGTCAACAAGACGCGGCCCACACCGGAAACCAAAAAAAAAACATTTACTGATGTGTGCTGTACAACTCTTATTGTACATGTAGACGTGTCTTTAATTGTTGTAACCGACACTTTCTCTTTGCACGATTCCACCGTTTATTTTTAACTCATTTTAAAGATAGATCTATTATGACACGTGCTCATTCAACAGGAATTTTCGGGGACCAGATTATATAAAGGTACCTATACTATACAAAAGTTGATAAATTGTGTGGAAACAACACTTGCCTTGCATCATGATTATTTATTGTCTCATATATCTTTCTTCTCAAGAAGTGAGATATCTGCAGGAAAGGAAAAGGAATTTAGTTTATTCTTATGCGTGTTCCATGTCTGACGTGTATGTACAGTGTTACCTGTGTCTTATAATTACTGCAACTCGTTTTGTTGCTAAGAAACATGGCATTATCAAAACCTGGTACAAGAGGTTTACAGACGAGTAAAAAGGGAAAGTATTGCATTTAGATGCGCGGGCTATTATTTTCAGTGTTTACACATTTTTAAAAGAACTGTCCTCAGAAGAAGTGTGTGCGAACATTGTATTTAAACAGAGCCGGGCGCTAACAGCTAAAAGCATGCAATGTAAGTGAACATTCAGTCGCACGTAGTGCAACAAGGTAAAATAACCACTTCGAGGCCCTTGTTTAAATCCCACGGAAAATACCGTAAGACAGGAAAACGGGTTTCGAATCTGGAGGACCATCAGAAAGATGTACAGCTGAATCTGTATAAAGAAGTGGGCTTCAAAGCTTGGTGCATATATGTTAAGTCATTCCTGGATTACGTGTTTTAAACCAAAAATGTAAGCTATTTTATTGTAAATTCTCTTTGCAATACAATGTTCACAATTTTTAATCAACACTGCATATTTATGTTTCTTACTGAGCTATAAAATAAGTTTGCTAAAAATATGCTTCACACAGCTGGTTTAAAAAATATTTTGTTCAATGGCGAGTTTCCGCTTTTGCTATATGTAATATAATATAAACTTTGATGAGCATGTTAGCCTAATATACTTGCCTTATATTAATAACCGCATTACAAATTCTGGTTGGCACATGTTGGGGAAACTATTTCCGGAGCTTCGCTCTGATAACTTGCAAATTGCATTGTAAGGAACATTTTAAGTGCTAAAATGTCTAAAATACACAACCGAGAAGGCCACATTTGAATATTACTCGTAAAAGGTGGTTTGAAATTGTGCTTAGTCATTTGTTGCTAAATTATGTAGATTTTCACTTACAATACCTAATATAGAAACTGACTAACATATGAGCAGAAACTCTGTATAGACACTTAGAAAAATATGAGAAATATCTATCAGAAAATGCCTCAAATTGCGCAACTGCGACCTCCGTTTAGATTTATTCAAATCGTCACGTAACTCTCTCATTTTCACTCCGATAACAAAAATATTTACACGAAAACATTCCTAGAGAACCGGATATATTAAAAAAATTAAAAACTCAACATTGTAATGTTTTATCACCTAGGCCCAATTTTCAACTTGAAAGATATGAACTCCGTTAAAAGATTAGATTACAAATGAAAATTATCTGCTTAGATGAGGAATTTATATTTGAAGCAAATTACAGCATTAGAGAGCCTATTGTCTCATTTTAAAGAGAGAGAAATTGTTGTGACAGGTTTTAATTGTGCACCTTGCAATCAATCCTTCACCGTCCTTGCTGCTGTCTACTGGTAACGCTCACGTGCATATCTCCCCTCTCTTTTTTCGCATAGGATATGATCCGGCAACAGCGCTCCATAGCTGAGTAGGAATTGGAGCTACTCATGTGCCATCTTATTTCGTGCTCCATATAGCTGCACCATGCTGCGGTCGGGGATGCCAATTCCCTGAAGCTACGCCTTTTTCGGGCTCTCATAATCCCACTCCTACTATACGCCTGCGAAATCTGGGGCATGGCCGCAGATTCCCATCTCCTGCGTCTGCAGCGTATACAGAATAGAGGACTTCGGATAATCTATTCTGTATGCCGCAGATTCCCTTCGAGACTACTGCACGAAGCCTCGTCTCTTCCGTACGTGGAGGACGAAATTAGGCGCCGGGCAACAAAATTATACGGCCAAATTCCTCAACATAGGAGTGCCCTGGTTAGGTCTCTTGGGGACTATGACCCCACTGAACGCACGCGTGTGCGACACCGGGTTCCCCGCATGGCTTGCGGGCATCCCCGGTAACGAAGGAGACACCCCTTCAACAGCGAAAGCTGAACACCACGATAGTCCTCTAAGATAAGCTTGGATTCAAAATTCAAAATTAAACGAACCTCCATATTTGGACCTTTACACCAGCAGTGCCCAACGGAAGTTGCACACTGAATAAGCAGCCGCTGAGGAGCATAATCTTGCTACCTCCTTACTACCCACTACCTCAATTCTCAACCGCCACCCTGCAAAACGCCACATCCCGTCATAAAGTGGTTAAACCCTAAAAGGGCAGGTACACGCATGACACACCTCGGGCTGTTCTCAGCCTGCCAGATAGCGTCGTCGTCATATAGCTGCATGTGAGATTCGTAGTGGACGAAGCGGTGCTGGGGTGAGTTTCCTCCGGGTTCTCCGGTTTCCCCCACCATTTCATTCCACCGGTACTCTATCTTCATTCCATGTATCACCAGTGTCACTGCCTGCGGTGCCGTAGTATAAAAGTGGGCGTTTAACACTACAAATCAATGGGAACCTAGGGAAGTTCTCAGCCTTTTTTTAGGATGTTTTTGGAATGGATTTATGTCGCGAATACCTTTTATCTCGTAAAGCACACATTCACTGGGTTGTTAAGTCGTCTTCATATACAGGGTGGAAGATACTGCTTCGGCAATACCTTAACCAGGGGTTAACGTACATGATCTGTGTAACAAATATGTCCAATACAATTATTGTCAATAAAGAACCGTTTCGCCGAAAAAAATAACTTATTTCAAATATTTTGAGCCATGTAGGTTCTCGACGAATGAATACAAATGGTTTATTATCACACTTACTGTCGTGCAAATATTGTGTGAACATTTCTGTAATCTCTTTTAATTTTAGTTGGAATTAATTTAGGCACACTTTAATGTTAACAGACTGTTGCCAAATCTGTCGTAGAAATTAAACTTTTCATGACATTTTAACATTGAATTGTGACTAAATTCATTCGAATTAAGGGGGCCCTAATGACCTAGCTGTCGACGGGCCCTTAAACAATACTCACTCACTCGAATTAAGGTATAGAAATGCATTACAACATTGATCACACGATGTGCGCATGACTGTAAATGAAATAATGAACCATTTATATCAATTCTTCAAGAAGCTAGGTGGCTAGATATACGATGGGTTTAATCAGCTCCTAGTTTGACCAACAGGAAAGTATCTGCTTGATGCTGGGAAATGAAATCATCTGCTCTTTTTTTTTTTTTTTTTTTTTTTTGATAAAAAAACAAGGAAATGAGAATTACATTGTGTGGTTCATTTAACTCCTATCAGCAGTGTAAAACTGGACGTTGTTGGTGGGAGAGGAGAGAGATAGAGATAGATAGATAGAGAGAGAGAGAGAGAGAGAGAGAGAGAGAGCGAGAGAGATAGCAATCAGTGAAACATCCTGCCTTTTATGACTTTATAGCATGACGTAAAAGCATTGCTATTAGTCTGATTTTGGATATAATAATAGGTGCTCTTAAATGAAATTGTGTTTATATTTCTGACACTGCTACTGTCAACATGCTCCGTCTAAGGTTTCGCAGAATATTGTTGTTGACATTCATACATTCGGTGATACTGGTCTTGGCAGAGGTATGTATTTTGTTGATCTAAGCATAACTCTAAAAGCAGTTTATGGGCACTTGTATTTGGCTGATCGTATGTTTGACTGCCTTATTAATTTCATGCGGGCGTTCATAATAAATTGCAGGTAAAAGAGAAAGCAATAATGTTGAGATTTTTTCTTTTTAATGGAAAACATTTGGGCCAGCAGAACTTGAAGAATTATACATGAATTTGAAGCGAACAATTTGTTGTAGAAGAAATTGAAATAAACAAAGATTTTACAAATGTAGTTATAGACAGTGCATTTATCTCTAATTCCATGTTAATATTTTTTTACTTTCTCTAATGCGTACATAATTGATAGACTGTTACATTCCACCAAACATTTGGTGTCAGGGTTTAAGCGGTAATACAAGTTTTGAAGTCCCTTGGATACAAAAAAAATGTTATGTATGTGCGTGTGAGACATAGAGGGAGAGAGAGGGAGAAAGAGAGGGAGAGAGAGAGAGGACAGCGTAACTAAGAAACGGTAAGTGGTTTAAATACCAAACTTGGTCTTAAGTTCATCATCTTTCAAGGGTGTAACGCGATCCAGAACCGAAACTATCCTTTAAAATATTCGGAAACGTGTCAAAAATTTTTATTTTCTCAGAAATAACTAACAATTTTTTTTTATTAAAACACCATATGTTTAAGATACCTTCGTGACAAACGTATGCGTTGATTTTTATGGAATCAGACTCTGAAGTCTCTCTCATTCTGAATGATTCTTGCTTAAGTCATAAACCGCAAGAGATAGAAAAATCTCACTACAAAGAACATGTCTCGTTAAGGCCGACATTTTGTCTCTTTGTGGTAAACATGTCCGAGATATTCCTTGTTATTGGTTTGAATATTCAAATACTTATACTCTTCTCAAACAGAAAATTGCTAAATTGTAGAATGAGGTATGCTATTCTTGTTTATCTCTTGACCACACAAATAGAATGGCATTTCAAGCCATCACAGATCCTACTGTATTTCCTTATTCCCCTTGTGCGTAAAATATGAAATAAGTCAATGTCCGCAAATGTTTATCTGGATTAACATGAAATAGAACAATAAACTTTCTTTAGAGTAATTTATATCGCAGTAGAGAAAGTCATATGTGTGCAACGCATCAGATGTTTTTTTTTTTCTGTTAAATTCCGATATTGATGGACTCTTAATATAGCTTAAGCATAACGCCAAAAGAGCGACAGAGTAAACTTTGGCGGATTAAGGAATAAAGTATGTGGAGCTTTGGCTCTTCTCCTAAGCCAAACTAGACGATACATTTATGGTGCAACTTCGAATTTCAACGAATACTCTCTCAACTACCTTATTTCTATGAATTTATGACTTACAAGTTTTCTAGGCTTTGTTTTATAAACGTTTCCGGAAAATTATTTGGTTGCATTGAATGGTCTACAAAGTGCTTTAATAATAATAATAATAATAATAATAATAATAATAATAATAATAATAATAATAATAATAATAATAATAATAATAATAATAATAATAATAATAATAATAATAATAATAATAATAATAATAATAATAATAATAATGATAATGATGATGATAATGATAACAACGATAACAACGATAACAACGATAACAACGATAAAAACGATAACAACGATAACAACGATAACAACGATAACAACGATGACAACGATGACAACGATGACAACGATGACAACGATGACAACGATGACAACGATGACAACGATGACAACGATGATAACGATGATAACGATGATAACGATGATACGATGATAACGATGATACGATGATAACGATGATAATGATGATGATGATGATAATAATAATAATAATAATAATAATAATAATAATAATAATAATAATAATAATAATAATAATAATAATAATAATAATAATAATAATAATAATAATAATAATAATAATAATAATAATAATAATAATAATAATAATAATAATAATAATAATAATAATAATAATAATAATAATAATAATAATAATAATAATAATAATAATAATAACAATAGTAATAAAAAATAGAAAAACGAATTTTCTTTTAAAATATGTCCAGCTTTTATTTTGCAGATGTATGTTGTTTTACACTTGAAGTTAAATATGTTCTTATTCATGTTGTTGATAGGTATATTCATTCTTGAGGCAGTGATTTGTTTAAAAAGGAGAATTTGTGGTTTAAAAGTGAAATAAATAGTATAAGTAAATAATTATTATAGTTCATAAATGGGGAAAAGTGACTCAATGTGTAATTTCCCCCACATCTAGGGTTACCAACATTTTTTTTTTTTTCAAAATAAGTGACACTGGTTAAGTTTATAAATATTTGATTATTATATATCCCTAAGTTAGTTGCACATCAAATAAACAAGAACCAACATTAATTGTTACAAAGTAATAAGTTTACGATTACATTTTGCATATTCTACAAATTCTTGACAAGTGTAGCCAAAATTGAAACTATTTTGTAACTCAGCTTTTATTAGATAGGTTTACATTGCAACGGTTCCTATCATCAACGAAAATATCCGTTCAGTATGAACGTTAAATGCTGGTTTACTTAGAACAAAGCCAAGAATTTATCTAATGAGTTTTAATACTTTTGTATTTTGCCTCAGTTACCCACTTTCTCAGACAACTACCCTCAATAGAAATTACTGAATTTATTACATCTTTTAAAGGACATTATTCATCAATACAGTTATCATCATTTATGATCAACATCAAGGTGAACAAGTATATTTTGAGAACCTTTAAAATTGAAATTACTCTTCAAGGCCAATGGCAGTAAGAATTGGATTTTTTACATCGTGAGAAATGTTTGCATGTTTCAAAAATATGAATATAGGGCTTCCACATGAAATAAGGGAGTTTCTGTGTAATAGGGAGAGTTGGCACCCCTACCTACATTGCAGTTTTAACCCCGTCCACTTTGCCACACTGAGGCCACGTCCTTCGCTGGTATCTGTCTACCTCATAGAACCGGTCAGCTCCTCACATTTTGTCAGTGCTGGAATCACGCCGCATAACAAGTTAAACAAATACTTCAAAGCCGAATGGGAAAATAAGTACATAGTAAAAAGATATGTTGCACTCACATGACTTTCTCTACTCTTGTACTAATTATTGTAACAAATTGCTAATTTTCTTCTAAATGCAAGAGGAATACAGTAGGTAGGCTTTGAGCGATAGTTATTTTTTTTAAAGCTGTCATTATAGGAAGGCTTTGGAATTCCGTTCTCTTTGTACATCTAAGAGATAAATAAGTGAATAACGCCCTTCCATTTGAGAAAAGAATAAGTATTGCGAAACTGACGTAAATAACAAGCAGTATCTCCGAAATGGTTCACTTCACTTCAAAAAAGAAAAACTGCATTTGGACATGTAAGTTTTAACGACATCTACGTTGTTTGTACAGTAAGATTTGCTCTATCTCTTACGGCTTACCAGTTATGCAAAAGTGATAAAGAGTAAATAGGACTACATGGACTATAGCCAGAAAATTCAGAATATACATTTAATTTGCCATAAAATATCTTAAGCATATTTTAATAAATATCGTTAGAGCCATTTTTGAAAAAATTAAAACTTTCGAATAATTTTCCATTTATAGAGTGGAGGAATTTTCTTCAAAATCCTCATGCCGCAACCTTAAAGGATATGAAACTTGAATACCAACTTTGAGTTTTAACCGGATTTTCGTTTTTGAGTTACGCTCCTGTCTGTCTGTCTGTCTGTCCGTCTGTGTTTTTGTCTGTCTGTGTGTGTGTAGCATACATAATTCAAAACGGAAAGTTGGTTTAATACCAAACTTGATATTGGCATCCCCTTCGTCACCTCTTTACATAGAACATTTTTAAAAAAATTCGATTTTCTGAAAAATGGCTTTAACGTTTTTTATTAAAATACCATATGTTCAAGCTTATGGCAAATGAAATGTACTATATCTTGAGTATTTTGGGAATATCTTCCGAAGCCCTGTTCGTTCTAGGCGACATTTATATAACAAGTAATACGTAAGGAATCAACAAAATTTTATAACAAAAATATAGATCTCATTAAAACTCATAATTTATTTCAAATACCCTTTTTTGTGGAGTGGACCATTTCCAGACATTACTTGTCATTTATTTCACTTTTCTAATACTTACATAGGCACATATTCTTCTCAAATGGGAAGTCATTATTCATTTTTTAATTTCTTGGCCACGAAAAGAGAATGGAATTTCAAAGCCATCATGTAGCGTTCAGCTGGGCCCTTAGAAATATTTGTTTATCATTTAAAGCCTATTGTGTTCCTATATTTTCATTGTACCTAGAAGAAAACTAGCAATAAGTTAATTTTTGCATAAGTTTATTTGGAATAATATGAAGTAGAGGCATAAGTATTCATATATATGGCACAAACAAAAACAATTATGACATCTGCCTGACATTTCAGGTAACCATAAAGATCCAGAATACAAGATACACTCTTACAATAAGGAATAGCAAAGATTAAAATTTTGTTAAATATTTACAAAAGTATTTTTGAATATGGATAAGTCAAATTTTAAAAAAATGATTAAAATTAAAATACAAAATATCCAAAGAAACATTAAAGGATTAGAACAAGAAGATAGCGGTTAATACATGCAATACAAGTGATTATTTAAAATATATAGAGTCTTTCAGGACATGTAAACATGTTCACAATTTCGGACCATTGCACAACCAGTGCTTTGAGACAGGTACTTGTGAATTTAAAGCATGTTCCGCGGGCACCAAACAGTAGTCCTTTTACCTCCCAGCATTATCAGGTACGTTATATCTCTCACTAAGGTGAGGAATGCATGGTTGGTCGATGGCTTCCTTTTCCTCGTTCACCTGTGTCGATGTTGCTCCATTCTTACAGTTGGATCCTGCATCTCTCTTGATGGCTATGATATCTGCTCTTCGATGGCTACCATCCTCAGACAGGCAATGGACCTCTTCATAGACCTCCCAGTTGGCTCTACGAAGGGCTGTAGAAATGGATGAACGCACATGGTGGCGACGAGTGTTGCGAAGTAATTCTCCCTTTCGCCAATATCCTAGTACATGCCCAAGGGTTTCCACTTCTTTGCAATTTGAGTGCCCACATAGTGTTGTTCGCTGATTTCTTCCAGGTACAGATCTTACTGCTGACGTGTTACATGACATTTTGATGGCATTAGTCCATTCAGAACATGATAGCATTTTTCTGTTGCTCTTCCATGAATTCGCTCTGGGATTCTCTTTATATGCCTCAATCCCCTTTCCCTTGGTAGTAGCTTACACCATTCATCAAATGATTTAATTTGTAATTTTTTTCGAATCCATCGTCCTGATTTTGACATGATTTCATCGTTAATGTCAATGTTCAAATTGGAAAGGGCTTCTTTCTTCTCTTTCTGAGTATCTTGACAAAAGCGTAGATGATGGTCTTGTATATGTGAAAGCTTCTGAGCTATATTAAAATGTATATAAGCCTCCCAACCAGCTTTGATTAGTCCTATTCCTCAAAGATTATGTGAAGCGTATATCATATCATTGGGGCAATCATGGGGTAGCCCAACTATTTCTTTGACGAATGTTCTTATTAACTTATCAATATGTTCTAAAAAGGAGGTCTGGATCTTATTTAGTGGTGTACTTTGAAGGGAATATACTAATCCAGGCCAAATATATTGATTAATGATGTTTAATTTTTGATCTGCTTTGAGCAAGTTGGAATAAGAAAGTGGATTCAAATTTGTTTCCAAACGTTTGATTATCTTATTCTTATCCAATTGGATTTCATTCGTGAAATTTACACCCATATATTTTATGTTTTCGTCTTCTTTGATTGGCTCTAAAATATTTGTTCAGTGTTATATCGGACGGTGAATGAATGAAACAGGCGAAATGATGCTCAAATGAGACTTAGACTTAGACTTATTTTATTGAAGAAAACATTTGCCTGGTGCCGGTACAGAAGGGCCCGGCTTACAGGCTAAAATTAACATTAATTACAATTTACAATATTTACATGGGTGTTCATGTTAGCTTTTATATCTTCAAAAAACCCATACAGTGAGCAGCTTTAGCCCACCGAGAACAGTTTTTTGGGCGTATTCTCGGTCTTTTGTTTGTCCGTTTTTGATCGTTTTTTTTTAAATTTATATACACGGATACATACACTCACTCACTCCTGGGCATACCACACATATGTCCCATCACACACACACACACACACACACACACACACACACACACACTCGTATATACATATTTACACACACTGCACTATATACACTTCACTATGTACAGTTTTTCCGCAGTTTCCTTGTGCGGACCAGGTTGCAGCTCCTGTGGCGTTTCCAAGGCACAGACCTCTTCCGGAGTGTGTGGCCTAGGGCCTGGGTTGCATGGGTGCGCATCAGTCGGCGAGCCATGCAATGTCTAGAACATTTTAATTCTAGCATGCTTACGATGCTTTGGCTCGCCCTTGCCAATATTGGCAATCACGTCATTTTGGTGATTCCTGATGCGCACCCACGCAACAATGGCTCTTTTTGTTATGGCCTCGGGAATGGAAGGGATCTGGGTTTCCTGGTGAAGGGTGTGGTTAGTGGTTAGGATGGGAGCAGAGAGGATTTTCCGGAGGTAGAGGTTTTGGAGGGTTTGGATGGTCTCCAGGGCGGTTTTTGAGGCGTTTGCCCAGGCCACACACGCGTATACAACTACTGACAGGATGAAAGCTTTATACAGGACGAGTTTGAACTTCAATTGCAGCTGTTTGCTGCGGAAGATGGGGGGGCGCATAACTTTAGCCGCTGTCTGCCTTTGTTGGCGATATTTTTTATGTGGGTGGACCAGCACATTGTGCGGTCCAAGGTCACCCCTAAATATTTAACTTGCCGACGATAGTGCAATACCTGACCACCGACCGTTAGGTCCATTGCCAAAGTGTGATGCCGCTTAGAAAAATGGACCAGCTGGCATTTGTCGGGGTTAATTTTGATTTTCCAGTCATGTTGCCATGAGAGGAAGTTGTTGACATAGCGTTGCAAGGCCGAAACGTGGATTTCTATGGTGGTTGTATATTGCAGTGTCGTCAGCATACATGGCGTCCACTGGGAAATCATTAGTGAATAATATATACAGAAAGGGTGACATGATTGCCCCTTGTGGAACGCCAGCCCGCATCACTCGCTCCCGTGAGGAGGAGCGGCCCACTTGGACGTAGAACTTCCGTTTTTCTAGGAAATTGTGAAGCTAGTATAGATAATTTTGAAGAGCCGGGAAATTGTGGTGCAGTTTGTAAATAAGGCCATTGTGCCAGCACCGGTCGAATGCGGCTTCTACGTCCAGAAATAGCGCCAACGTTGAAGCCCCATTGTTAAATTGCTCTGTTACGTCATCTGTTAGTCTGAGAAGCTGTAACTCAGTAGAATGTCCTTTTCGAAAGCCAAACTGTGAATTTGAGAGTTCATGGGATTCCGAAACTTGTTTTTGAAGTCGAGAAAGTATAAGTTTTTCGAGCAAGTCCATGGAGCTTTAAGTTACCCGACATTCGTCTTCTCAGGATAAGGGAAAACCTCGGAAAAAACCTTACCCGGATAACTTACCCTAAGCGCATTCGAACTCGCGACCTCTTGAACGTAAGGCAGATACGCTAACCATCACGCTACCGAGGCGGGCACAATAGTGAACGTATGCGAGTAAAACAAATTGTTTTCGGAGACATAGGGAATGTGTTCGCGTTGGAGGTCATCAATTTCCGCATATGTTGTGATGCAGGTAAGCCTAATGTAAGTTAGTACAATAGTTAGTGTTCCGTACCCATGATTTGCCGGTCGTGTACATGTAACTCTGACGGAGGGCGCCCCGACCAATCTAAGAACGCACTTTTCATTAAGGTGATACAATGCGTTTATGGCACAATTTAGTTGTATCACAGATATGGCTTAATAATGTAATATCTTAATTGTTGTAAACGCCTGTGTGTTGCTTTCCAATAAGTGTTTGCTGACATGAAATATTTATAGTCGGTTAAATACCGGACAGGCTGGCCCCGTAGCTCGTTGGTAGAGCACCTGCCTGCTGTGCAAGGGGTCCCGGGTTCGATTCCCGGCAGGGGATAGGAATTTTTCTCCAGTCAGGATTATTCCGCATCCTTCCCTAAGTCTGGAATGTATAATGGCGGCGCCATGCTGAGTAGTTAGGCGGAACCCGCATGGGGTATTCGGCATCTGGTTGGGTTTTCTCCGGGTTCTTCGGTTTCGCGAACTATTCATTCTGCCAATTACTCCATTATCACCTTTCCAATCGTCCATTTCGCCTGCATTTCATGCCATCCACTTCCTCACTATCATACCTGGTGCTTGGCTGACCTTCCAGGTCTTCACTCTGCCCAGTCCAGAGGTCTCTCTGCTCCCCGACAAGCATCTGACCCTAGGCACTGGCTTGTAAGTCCTAGGGGGTGTAAGTCCTACATAAGGGAAAAAAGAAAGAAATACCTAGAGATAGACAAAATGTTAAAGGGGGAAAAAAAAAAAAGCACACACAATTAATATGCAGTGAACCATTTCAGAGACATTTCTTGTTATGTTTTACTTTCTCTACTACGTAAGTAGAGGAGGTATTGTATTCCACCCAAAAATTCGATGTCAAGATTTCAGAAAGAATTCAAAACAAGCATTTTTAGAAAAAGGTCCGTGTGTATGTGTGGGTGTGTTGTGTGTTAGTGTGTGTGTGTGTGTGTGTGTGTGTGTGTGTGTGTGTGTGTGTGTGTGTGTGTGTGTGTGTGTGTGTTTGTGTGTCTGTCAGTCTGTGGACAGCATAACTAAAAAACGAAAACTTGCTTGAAAACCAAAGTTGGTATTTAAGTTTAATGTCCTTCAAGAATGCGACACGAAGATTTTGAAGAAAATTCCTTCACCCTAAATTACCTTTTACATGGCAAATTTTTTGATTTTCTTGAAAATGCCTCTAACGATTTTGATTAAAATGACATATTTTGAGATATTTTTATGACACATGAAATGTATATTTTGAATTGTCTGGCTATAGCCTATGTAGTCATGTTTACTCTGGATGACTTTTGAGTAACTCATAAGCCGTAAGAGATAGACAAAATCTTACTATACAAAAATGTAGATCTTGCTAAAGCTATTAAGTCCAAATAAATGCTTTTTGTAGAGTGAATCATTTCGGAGGTATTCCTTGTTATGTCTGTGAGTTTCGGAAAACTTAAAATTTTCGTGAAATGGAACATCGTTGTTCATTTTTTATATTAGAAATATGTTAACCGTACAAAGAGCTTTAAAATATTTGACTATAGTTCAAAGCCTAATGTATTCTACTATTCCCCTTGCACCTACAAGGAAATAACCAATAAGATAATTTATACAAATGTTTATCTGAACTAACACGAAAAAGATATAGGAATAAGAGTTTGTAAGAATGGTTAGTACAAGAGTAGAGAAAGTTATGTGAGTACAACACATCAGATTTTTGAAATTTGCAATACTTATAGTTTTCTCAAATAGAAACAGTTATCCGGTTTTGCTTTATCTACCACATATACAGTAGGTAGAGGAGACATTGCACTCCATCTATTAATCTGATACCAAGATTTCACTGAAAATACACGTTTTGACACTCCGTGAATCCCAAAAAGGCATTTTTTGAAAAAGGTCTGTGTGTGTGTCCTACTGTCTGAACAGCATAACTCAAAAGGGAAGATAAAAGTAATGCGTGGAAGCCTTCGCAAACATCAAACTTGTTATTTACGTTGAGCATATTCAAAGGATGGATACGAAAATTTTGAAGAAAATCTATCATCCCAGATTACCCTTGCCGAAACACTTTTTGGAAATTCTGAATTTCTCAAAAAATGGATGTTAATAATTATCATTAAAACTCCATATGTATACCCAAGATATTTCTATGTTAAAGGAAATGTCCTATATGTTTAATTTTCCAGAAAATCTCATCAGAAGTCCCGTTTATTCTGAATGACCTTTACATAACTGGTAAACCGCAAGATACACAGAATTTCACGGTAAAATAAGTGTAGATCCCATTAAAAGACAGTTTATGTTTAATGCATTTTTACGTGGAGTGAACAATTTTGGAGATATTCTTGTTCTTTGTTTGAATTTTCCGATACTTATACTTTTCTGAAATGGGAAGTCGATATTCATTTTTTATCTCAACCAAGCAAAGAGAACAGTATTTCAAAGCCATCGCATATGACCAGCTTTAGAAAATTTGTCTGTAGCTTAAAATCTGCTCTATTCCCATATCCCCCTTGCACCTACAAGAAAATCAGCAATAAGATATTTTCTGCAAATGTTCATCTGGATTTCCATGAAGTAGATGGAGGAATAAACGTAATTAAGACTAGTTTATTCAAGAGTAGAGAAAGTCAAGTGAGTGCAACACAAGACTTTTCTAATTACCCCGTGGTTCTCCAGATGCTACCAAGCCAATTTCGTTCAATATTTTCTTAGTCTTGTTAATCCAGGCCTTCCCTTGATTAATCCTTTAGTGTAGTTCCAAATGAGCATATAAAATACTTTAATTATTAAGACTTTCGGTTTCAGCTCTTTTAAACCTTACTGTGCAGCACCATTGGATGAAGCGCTTGGAAAGTCCAAATATGTGTAAAAAGTTTTACAATTCAAGTACATGCGTTTCTTGTGCGATGAAAAGCGCTGTTCTAAGAGCGACTTTGTGACGACTACAGTGACAAATAATAAGTGCTGTTACTGCAAAAGATTAGAGGCGTCTTGTGTTCGACACGCTAACCATGAATCGTCAAGAGTAGGACACAACGTTGGAAGTATTTCGTTACGCGGGTACGTCGTGGGAGAAAGTGATGTGAATGTGAGAGCAAAGTGAAGTGACAGTTTAACAACTGGTCCAAAGTTACAATACAGTTGTGAATAACTTTAGATGTTTCTTTGTATATATGTAAAGGGTGTTAGGGACATGAGTGTGCAGATTTCACGTCAATGTAATTTCAAATATGACGAATAAAAAAGTTTAAAAAAAAGCAAATTCATTAATGTTAAAAGGTAAAGTATGTAATTGAACCTTTTTGAATGCATTATCTGCACAGTCTGGCAACTGAGTAGAACTGAGCAGACGAATGTTTTGCTTACTAATGCTGCTATGCGTTCACACCTACTACAGGTGAAAGTCTAAATTAGGCCAGTTTGGTTTCGCCACATGCGCGTGTGTTTGTTATTAACTTATCAGTAGACATGGGAGGGGGGGGGGGGGAATCTCACATGGACGTTACGTTGACCGCATCGACCGTAGAGTGCAGGGGATGTTGTGATTGGCATGTAAACAAAAGAGGTAGGTCGGGTAACGCACCGTGCACTTCACGCCACAGTTCCACTTTGTCATTGGAAGAGACTGCACACCCTCACATACGACCTTCCCCCCATGTGACGTAAAAGTTCCATAGTTCAGTTATGCTTACGCAGAGATCATTACCACTGAGAGTTTCCCCCATGTCTACTTATCAGCTACTACAAGTGTGGTCTAGTGGTAACATGTCAGTCTCTAGTTCCCGAGTTCGCGAATTCATACCCGGCGGAGGGTGATGGATTTTTTGGGAATAAAAATCCTTGGCATGGCTTCCTTTGGTTGGGGATTAACGCTGGTGGTTCAGTGACGTAAATTTACGTTACGTAAAAGAACTTCAACCCTGATAAAGGGGCCTATGAGCAAAATTAAGCGGTCTTTCACGTCCAATAAGAACGGGACATAGAGGATCATAGTAGTTATAGAGCGTTCAAACTCAACTTCAATATCAGCTACTGCTAGTAACGAGTGGAGGGTTGTCTTTCTTCTAAGGTTCTTCAGAAGCATTCAGGCAGGTAGTATTTATTGCCAACATTCTTGACCTTCCATTCTATACATACACTTATGTTTCTAAGGTATTTCCACGAATTTACTCCAATAGATATGCTGGAATTCAGTTACTTAATACACCTTTAAGGTTAAAGGACTCATTTTAGCAACAAATGGAAAATACATGAATAAGTCATCTTTTAAAGCTTTACCTCTCTATGCTAATTGCAGAAGTAAACGATAAAGGAGCCATATTGGTAAACAAATATTCAACCAATTTTATTTATTATTTACAAAACCTTGTACTACAGAGGAACATGGTAGAGGAATTTATGCTTCAGCTTAACGTCATGAAGTCGCCGTTAAAGCACACTATACCCCTAACACCTTGTATGCACAGCTGTTCCGCTTATGATATAATAAAATAAATAGATATCTTCTGAACTAATACAAATCTGACGATGAAACCACTTGCTACAAATAGTGAGAACTGGGAATCTTTTTAGCTTATGGTTCTTTGGTTCAGAAACCTCAAGATGGTTGCCATTAGTGGTACGGGAAATGTGCAACTGGTATTCAACCTCGATCCATCTGTTATACAGCATCTGTGGTGTAACATTGTCGACAGCAGCATAAATTATTTTTCATAAGTCCGCTAAATCACGTACTGGTGTCCTGTAACCTGATCCTTTACAATTCTCCACAGGAAAAAATCAGGTGGTGTCAAAGTCTGGTGATCTGGCAGATCATGTGATGCGACCCTCTTCCGATCCATCTTCCAGGGAACTGTCTATCGAAAACTGTCCGTACTACATCGACAAAGTGTGGTAGTGCCCCATTTTGCTGGGAAATTATTCCATTAGGAAGTTGAAGAGCACAGCATATAGCTGCAACATATCCGAGTATGACCGTCTTCTCAAAGAAAAAAAGTAGGAACCGATGATTCTGTTACGCATGATCCCACACCAAACTCTTCATTTAGGGGAATTCCGCTGGTGTTCAATTACGATATGCGATTTTGAGGCTCCCAGATGCGACAGTTGTGTCCGTTTACTTTTCCACGTTGACTCACCAGAGAAGCAGACTTGAGATAGGAATGTATCAATATCGTCTATTTTTTCGACTATGTTTCCGCAAAGCGTTTTCGTTCCGATTTATCATTCGGCGTAATCATCTGGCAAAGTTGCAGCTTGTACGCTCTCAAACAAAATCACTGTTGTTGGTGGGATGTTCAGATGCGCACTAGCTGTGGAATGGATTTCCGCGGGCTTCTCTGAAATGTCTCGCGAATGAACACTATCTGATAATTGGCAGTACGTCGGAACGGCTTCTCTCGGTCTAAAGTTGTACTGACATTGAAACAGGTGGTGCACACGGATTGCCGATTTATGTTCTGCTAATGACTATTTCACTCATACGTGACTTGGTTGAAATCAACCAACCGTGTGCATAACGATATCAAACTTCAACCAATGACAACCTTCATTCACGAAAAATTTATCACATTTCATTATAACTTCCTCTGAATTTTAATCATCACCTTCTCTGCTTTTCTTATGTTAATGACCAGGTTGGAGAATCTAGCTGCACTGTACTACACATGCGCAGCAGGTGACGTAATTTGACGCAACAGAGCGCTATTTAAATGTCAAACATGGCTGATTCTCGCTTTGGTGAAATTGCTAATGTTGAAATAGATGAAATAATTCGATGAGGGAAACCTCAGAACACGGAATACAACAGGAAATACGTTTGGAATCAGTTTGAAAAATTTTATATTAACTGAAATTATAAATTAACAGCAGATACTCCAACTTGTGACATTGCCAACGTCTTAAAAATTGGAGCATCAATATGAGAATTTTGTAGGCTGTGCCAATGGACGCTGATGTATGTATGTCTACTACATGTTTCTTTTAAGAAGTTAATAACTACCATACAGCGTTTAAATAACGGTTCAGAGGCAATATCTTCCTTTAATTCGTAAAATAGTCTTAAAAAATGCAACTCGTGGTCAAATCCTCTAGATAAACTGACAATCATTCGTGGCATGACTTATGATAGCATACAAAAGACTTTTTGCTGTGGCATCCACATGCTGACTGATGAATGATATGATATGCATTCTACTATGCAGTGCTTCTCGCATGCGCGCGCGAGGTGTAACCTTTTAAACTTGAATTGAACTTTCTCAACTGCATTTCCAAATATCATCAACCTTAAATAATCCTTGTGCATAGTTTTGCAACTATAAACGTTTCTTTTGTTATACTTATAAGCGGAATAGAGCGTATGTTAATGTCATAGATTGCTGCCTCCCTCCCAGTTTAAGTATTTACGGCAAAATCAACTAAGCAAATTAGTACTGCATTTATCTTAGTCAGGCAGGTAATTTTAATCCAAGAAACAAATACAGAGCACATACTTAAACAAAACACAAACATCTCATTGTTTACAGTTAATACAGCTTTACTATTCAAAGCAAAGACTCCAAACATTTCTCTGGTTTACAAGTTTGTCGGTCTAGTTATTATTTATTTATGCCAAAAAGCATTGTTGGTGTTTTTAAACACGCAAGCCGTGTGTAGGCAATGTTTGAGAGGTAGAGGTAGAGCACCTGCCTGGTAAGCGGAGGGTCTGTGGTTCAAATCCCAGCTGTAGCATTGGATTTTTCAGTTTCGATTCTACCTCTCAAACATTGTCGGTGTAATTCTGAATAGTAAAGCTGTAATTAACTGTAAACAACGAGATGTTTGTGCTTTGTTTATGTGTGCTGTGTTTGTTTCTTGGATTAAGATCGTGTGCCTTTAAGATAAATGCAATACTAATGTGTATTGTTGATTTTGCGGTAAATACTTAAACTGAGTGGGAGGCAGCAATCTGTAACATTAACTCGTCTAGCGCTTAAACGAAGCACCGCAGCAAAAAACTTTTCTTAACAAAAAGTGTTTAAAATGATGGTATCTAACAGCTCCCAAAGCTTGTCATTCTAATTTTGGGACATTCTGTTTATGCTTTGTCACTTTCATAGGTTACTGTGGAAACCTAATTAAATTTTTTTAATTTATTCAGTTTAATACAGTGGAATGCACAATTGAACCATGTCATGAGTCAATGATATATGATATAATATATGTCAATATATATGATATGATATAAAAAGGTACCCTATAAGGGTCCATGTCATAAGATACATAAATGGAATATATATTTCTTTGTTTATATGAGAAACATTAATATCGGAGGCTGACTTTCCCTTTACTTTGTGATACTCGTGCACTTGATGTTACTAAGAATCAAGGCACGAACATACAAAGCTTAACTCTCCCAGATTGTGTGGCCATAAAGTAATATTCGATGTGACGCGCTTTGCTATATTCATAGATTGTCAGCATGGCGTCACCGAACGATTTGATGTAACCCATTGCATCTTCTACTTGAGTTAGAAGCAACAGCTATTCATTTAAGGACACTGAGAGGTTATTTTTACCACAATGAGGTTAACGAATGTTAATATTTAAGATTGAAATACAGCAGCAACTAATCATTAGAATAAATTGAAATTTAGGTTGATTTATAGACCAAGTATTTGCACATTTAACTGCTGTGTTAGTTAAATTACATTCACAGAACTCCATGCAAAAGGGGCCATAAAGTACACTATGTATCCTGAAAAAACAATGTTACACCTCACACTCCAGGTGTAGAAATTTGAAGCTACAGGCACCAAATTTTTATCTGAATAACATAAGGCATAGTTTGACATGGTTGGCTAAATAAATGTCCTATACAGTTTATATTTTACACATAAAAAGTATTTGATTATATACAAAAAGGCATGATAAATTCTTTAACCATTAATTTTTTTCTCCACATTGTACCTCAAATTTAGAAAATGTTTAACGGGCGGTATTCACGAAACAATAAATAACCATTAAAACTTTGATATCAATATTTGTTTGAGAAACACGCCCCTGAGTATAAAAAACCAATGTTTTGGGAAATCACGATTAAAGATTAAGTACCATTCCTTTCAAATTACATATCCGCTCCATATTCTTACTCATTTAGGGTTTCCTCATCTTGTGTTTTTCTTTTCTTAGTTTTAAGTATCTGGATGACAATTCCAATACTACTTGGCTTCGACATCAGGATTTATGGCCAGAAGGTCTAAGGCAAGATAGGAGTAGCTAACCTACCGAACCAAGGATTGCAGGACCGAATCCTGGTAAAATACTTATTCTGCATTCAAAAGAAACTTTGGTAAAGGATGAAGAGGACCCAACTAAAGCAATCGGCATTGTTGGATGCTGACGGGTTTCGATTGAATACAGATACGTATATGCATTTTACCTTTTTTATGTAAAAAGTATCATTCATAGTATAATTCAATATATAGGCTCAAATCATGCTGCAAGCAGCACGTGTTCGGATGGCTGAACGGTTTACGACATGATGTCATGGTTTGGCTATTTAATGACGTCAAAGGTTCGCACCTACAAAGGAAGGACGTACCTTTTTTGTTTACTTTTTGCTTGTTATTCTTGTCACATGCCCTCTCAGCCCTATAATTTTAAAGCTGAAGAAGTGTACCGTGTTTTCAAACCAAAAACTTGACATTGATTTCTCGAAACCTATGTACCTCTCAGTGTCCTTAAATAAACGGCATAAACGCGAGGACAAGACTCGTCATGTCGAACACATGCTTTTTTTCCACTACTCCCTGGAGCTGATGCTGTTCTGTGTGGGAATGAAGCCAGGGAATACATGTTTTGGCTTGCCATTGGGTTGTCATTGCCCGAGAGTGAAAATACAAGTTCAGAGAGCGTAACAATCTTATTAATCTATTGCTAGGCTGATCCTTTTTTCTTTCTTTTAAGGGGCCGAACTGGAAGAAGATGATTCTGACAGATGTCGACATTTTGGAAACTGGTGATGAACTTGGCAAGAACACATATTTTGAGGTAGTGGAAGACAATGACCAGATCAAGGCAGTTGGGAACATTAACTTAACAAAAAATGTAGACCCTCAAACCACAGTGAGTATTTTGGTATAATATTTAGAAACACTATGTTCTGCATCACCTTCAAGAATATTCAGACAGAATGTTTTTCAGATTGTGTGGGTTTGTGGGTTACATTGTATGTTTTAAATTATCCCAAAGATAGAAATCGCAGGCGTTTAGGTTGGGAGACCGAGGGGACCACAAATCTTTACTAATAATTCTGTCCAGAAACATTCTTTCAATTGTTCTCATGGAAAGATTAGCCGCATGAACTGTTGCGGAGTCTTATTGAAAAATAGCAAAATCACCCTCCCTGTCTGGTAGTTCTCTAAAAGAAGGGCAAAATTGTGTTCACCTATGTACAGGCGTCAGCTGTTGACTCGGTTCTGTAACCCAGAACCTAATGTTCTTCATGGAAAAAATTGGTGTATGATGCACCATTAGTGGAGAAAGATTTCTTGAGTTCCAATAAGCGATATCTATCTCTAGGGTAACTTAAACCATATAGTGTGCAAGACAAACCCACACACACACTGGAAGAATTAAAACAAAATATCCGCCAGGAAATTGCCAGCATTTCTCAACGTGAATTATGGCGAGTGATGTATAGTTTCCTAAAGAGGTGCCACAAATGTATGTGTGCATAGCGACGATGGCCAATTTCAGCAGCTCCTTTCATGAACTTGGTAAGTAAAGCGTTTAAAATTAGTTTTACAAATGTTATACGGTTTCATCCGCACATTTCTATGATAGCGGCAGACAGCAACGAGCGCCAAAGATGCGGACAGGCAAAACACCGCCCATCCAGTTCGTAAGCTTTTTGTTCTCCCGGTACAATACTCCGCGTTGTCAGGTAAATGCGAAATACCTATCGTAGCAGTTACATACAAGTATTAGATTTGGCAGTATGAGTGACTCACACACTCACACTTCGTAGTAAAGAAACCGAGTAACTAGGTGAGCAGATTAACAGTTCAAACCCCTTCTCACACTTGCGACCCCTCTCGCCATCTTCTGATGGCCAGACGGTAAACGCTGTTCAATCGTGGCTATGCATTTGTAATGTGATACCGAGGTTCCATCTGAAATATACTTACATGTTTCGAGACTCCCAAAATGCCAGAACTCAAAACTTGGCACTTCTAAGCATGCGACACGACGATTTTTAAAAAATCCCCTATCCCAAACATGCCTTTACATGTAACAGCTTTCGGAAATTCTGAATTTCGCAAAACTGGCTGCGTCATTGTTGGTTTAAATTTTCAGACACTTAATACTTTTCTCAAATAGAAAGTCGTTCTGTTTTTATTTTCTCTATTATGTGCTTACAGTAATCAAAGCAAGTATTTTATTCTACCCAAAAGTTCGATATGGAGATTCCAGCGGAAATATCCATGGAAACCTGCCGATATGAGGAACAGCTGTTTAAAAACCTTTCACTTATAGCAAGACTTGATTGGTAACATGCGCTTGTCCTTTGTTTCACAATGGCGGAGGCGAACCAGAGACCCAAAGAGTTTCAGATGCATTGAAAAATATAATTCAAAATGAGTCTTAACTGAATTTCATTATGTTATTAGCGGTGTTGAGGAAAGGACCAAAAGCCAGATTGTCAATCCTTTTAGAGCAATGAAATATTTTCAGTTCCGCGTATTTTTCGGGAAAAGGGGATGAGGAACGAAGTAAATCGACCTGTTTTATTATAGGTGTATTAACTCAAATTTCATATTACACGTATTTATTTAGAATAATGCCATTTCATTACAAAAGAAGTCGCTGTAAACTAAAGCTCAATATACGCAATACATACCGAGCATACAAAGGCATTCCGAAAGCATGTTTTCGTGAAGTAGTCTGACGTAAGGGGAAAACACGAAAACAATCATGTAACTCTAAGTTACTAACAATTAATTCACGACCTCCCGTGCCTTATAACAGCATCAATTCGTGGTGCTGAACTAGTTGAATTCTACACGTTTTCCTGTGAATTGATACGTTCGTCCCAGGCCGGTTCCGCCGTCTCCCATAATTGGTCACTCTGTGAGCTCTGTTGGTTTGAATTTTCAAAACTGGTTTGCTTAAATAAGAAGTCGTCATTCAGCTATATCCCATGTTCCGCTCAACCAAGCCTACTCACCTGAAACTACGGGGATCGTCCCGCCCTGATACTGTACGAGTGCGAGGTCTGGGGAACGGTGGCTCGCTCCACCATCCGCAGATTGCAGGCCGTGGGCGCTTAGGATGATCTATGATACCGACCGTAGATTCCCATCACACATGCTCCACACTTATTGTGGCATCCCATATATTGAGGACGTTGTGCGGGAGAGGACTCGCACAATGTGTGCCAAACACCGCACTCTAACCAGTTGGTCAACACGCTGGGGCAATATGACCATCGTCTACCTAGACGGCGGCAGAGCTACCGCTTGCCCAGGATGCCCTTGGCTGGTAACTACCGCTATCCCCTCAAACACCTAAATCGCCATTTGCACTCCATAATTGGCACTACCACACCCTTCATCTAATCCTCTCGGTTTTCTGTCCACTGGCACTGTCTTACCCGACGGTCCCACAAGCGGCCGACGAAGTGGTCCCTGGGATGGTCAGACATCCAAGACCAGACACATCCCGCCACCAGTGACAACATACGAAACTAACCTGCACCATTAAAAACGCTCGCCTCGGTAGTTCAAGAGGTCGCGAGTTCGAATCTCGCTTAGGGTAAGTTATCCGGCTAAGTTTTTTTTCCGAGGTTATCCCTACCCTGAGAAGACGAATATCGGGTAACTTAAAGCTCCTCGGGCTCATTTGAGCATCATTTCACCCATTTAATTTTATTCATTCGTCCGATATGACACAATGCTGGAGGACGTTAAAAAAAAAAAAAAAGCACCATTAAAGACATTACACCAAAGCTTGTAAAATTAGACTACACCTGTAAACCACACGGGTAAATCAGTTCTAAACGGATAGGTACCGTGGCCACTTTACCATCCGCCTGGGTTAACCCAGGCGACTCGAACTTACTCTTGGACCTCTGGACTCCTTTTTATTATGCCCTGTTCATGCAAAGAGAATGGAATGTCAAAGTCCTCGCATGCCGACTAGCCCTTGAAAGATATGATATCGCTTTAAAGCTTAATCTTCTCCTATTCCCAATATACCTATTAGAAATGTAAAGTAAAACATTTCTGCAAACCTTTGTTTCGATTAACATGAAGTATATAGAAGAATAAGCGTTAGTAAGCATGTTTTATACAAGAATAAATGAAGAAATTCATGTAAATACAACACAGACCTTTTCTAGATTTTCTCTAAGAGATAGACAAAATCTTACTGCATAAAAATGTAGATTAGATAAAGCTCACAACTCATGTCAAATTATTTTGTGGAGTTAACCATTTCTTAGATATTCCTTGTTATTGATTTACATATTAAAATACTTATACTTATTTCAATGGGAAGTCGTTATGTTTTTTTTTTTTTTTTTTTTCCCTTTGGTCATGATGCAAAGAGAACAGAATTTCAAATGCATCACATAGCGATCACATCTTAAAACATTTACCTATAGTTTAAGCCTACTCTATTTCCATTGTATCTACAAGGAAATATGCAATAAGACTATGTCTACTAATTTCATCTCGATTAACATTATGTGGATAAAAAATAAACGTCTTTTGAAAGATTTGTACCCGAGTAGAGAAAGTCATGTGAGTGCAGCACATCAAGTTTTTATCTCTTGGCCATGCTTAGAGAAAGGAATTTCATAACAATCACCTAGCGATCAGCTCTTAAAATCTCTCACTATCGCTTAAGCCTACTGCATTCCCCACGCCTATTGTATCCACAATTATGTTATAACACCTTTTCTACAAATTGTTGCATCATTTAATACGAAGTAAATAGAAGAATAAGCCTTTGTAGACATAACTTGTTGAACAGATAAAAGTCATGTGAATATAGTACATTAGATATTTGTTTATCCTGGGAATGCATAGAGAATGGAATTTTAAAGCCATCTCATGGATACTAATCTTAAAATATTTGATTATCGCTTAACCATACTGTATTTCCCATACCCATTGTATCCACAAGTAAATATGTACTGATTATAACCAATGAGAGGGATTTCAGTACCTGCCTCTTCAAGTTTAATGCACACGACATAGCCCATGATACACCGGGCAGTGACAACGTAAACAAAGATGCCTCTTATGCTCACTGAATCAAACACATACAGTCACATACAAAGTAAACGTATATTTGTAGATTAACAGCTAATATGAAATTATATGAAGGGTTACAGTAAGGTGCAGACTAGTCATTGAATTGTATATTGAGATATGTAAGAAAATACAATAATTATATGTGACAGATCGAATTTTTTATATCATTCATAAATTTATACATAAAGGTTATTTCATAGCCTGTTTTATTGTAACAACACATACATTTTCAGTGTTTTAATTGTCTAATTTAATTGGTCTTTCAAACTCATGCTTGTTGTCATGACAACCTAATTAATATAGCAAAAGACCGTCAGTAGTGTTCGCTGTATTAGGAGTATTCCACTCATGCTGGATTATCAGTCTTGGTCATTGTATTATCGTTTTGGTTATATCACCGTCTCCTTTTCTTAAGTTTCTGAACATCTGAAGTATCCATGTACATTAAAACAATTAAGAGGACCATTCAAAAATGGCAGGCAAAAGATTTGACGAATATTCTAGTGAGGATATTGATATTTTAATTGGAGAGGCGAAGTCAAACAACTGTGATATTAAATATAGCAAGCCTGCCTTTAATCAATAGCGTACTAATGCAAATTCATTCGTTTGTATTCATCATATGTCTAAATTCTGGATTACACTCCAAAATTATTGTTGTTCCCATAGCCTACTGGATTAGTTGTCCAACTGTAAAATAAATCTTAATTAAAACGTGAGCGTTATTATAAATTGTTTGTTTTTAATCACTATTAGTATTAAATAGTATTAAAGAGACGAATTATTAATTATTTCATGAAATACTCTAAACAAATACCACTAGAGGTTTTCATATTTGGGATAATACTTCTCGCGTTTTGTGCTCGCAAAATTATCGTCATATGAAATCCTCTCATGGTAGTACTACAGATAAACTTACAAGTATACAAATGTTACAAATATTCCTTACTTCTCCCAAGATAAGCTATGTATAATTTTAGTGCCCATATTGCGTCTGAAATTTGAGTGAAAGACGTACAATTTGGGCAGCTGCTTTCATAACTAAGAAAATGCCAGTTTAGTTTATTTTCAGTTGAGTCGCCAATTAATTTGCTATTATTATTATTATTATTATTATTATTATTATTATTATTATTATTATTATTATTATTATTATTATTATTATTATTATTATTATTATTATTATTATTATTATTATTATTATTATTATTATTATTATTATTATTATTATTATTATTATTATTATTATTATTATTATTATTATTATTATTATTATTATTATTATTATTATTATTATTATTATTATTATTATTATTATTATTATTATTATTATTATTATTATTATTATTATTATTATTATTATTATTATTATTATTATTATTATTATTATTATTATTATTATTATTATTATTATTATTATTATTGTTGTTGTTGTTGTTGTTGTTGTTGTTGTTGTTATTGTTATTGTTATTGTTATTATTATTATTATTATTATTATTATTATTATTATTATTATTGTTGTTGTTGTTGTTGTTGTTGTTGTTGTTGTTGTTGTTATTGTTATTGTTATTGTTATTATTATTATTATTATTATTATTATTATTATTATTATTATTATTATTATTATTATTATTATTATTATTATTATTATTATTATTATTATTATTATTATTATTATTATTATTATTATTATTATTATTATTATTATTATTATTATTATTATTATTATTATTATTATTATTATTATTATTATTATTATTATTATTATTATTATTATTATTATTATTATTATTATTATTATTATTATTATTATTATTATTATTATTATTATTATTATTATTATTATTATTATTATTATTATTATTATTATTATTATTATTATTATTATTATTATTATTATTATTATTATTATTATTATTATTATTATTATTATTATTATTATTATTATTATTATTATTATTATTATTATTATTATTATTATAATGCTGAATCTTAATGTTCGCTTATTCACTTTCTTGAAATACTTATATTATCTTTGCAGGTGAAATGGAAGGCGCTTTATTTGAACCCTGATGATAATCAGTATAAGGTGCAGGCAGAAAGCGAGAAAACAGGTCTCTGCGATTTTTTGGTGTTCCAGGCTCCAGTAGCTCAAATGTTCTTCAAAGACAGCAACATGACTGCGTGCCCGTTTGCGAAGGTGGGGATGTTTATACTGTAATATGGTATACTCTTATCTTTATTTCAGAAAATTTATTTATGTAGTCGTAGAACTTACATCCTTATTGTTTAGCACCCGTTAGTTGTTGTGGCATTCAGAAGAGGTTACTATCAGTCATTTCATGGTTACTATTTAGAAGAGGAATTTCTTCTGCATATATTGTTTCTTTACAGCATGTCATGACGTTATTGTTTTCACTAAATTGTTTGAAGCTAGTGTCAGAAGGACATAACCTATAGGGGAAACAGCTTAACGGCAGTTCCCAAAAATTCAATATGGCTGACATTACACTAAACTGCAATGGACATTGCACCGAAATGTAGTACTGCCAACCTACAATAGAAATTCTTGTCTTGAGAGTACTTTTTGGAAACTACTGTTAAGCATGCATTTTTCTTTTTCACTGGAAGAATACTTCCCTCACTATGTTTTCTCTTACGCATATTTATGCACATCCTTTAAAGGCATTAATATAACCATTATTTATCAAGATAAGAACACTATTTATAACCTCAAGTATTACAGGGTTAAAGTAACATGCTTTCAAAGGGTAATAATACTTGAACTCGTTACGACACAAAATATAATGTATCTACTCACCTTTGGAAAATATTTTTCTGCGATAACACTTGTTGGTAAAAATCTCTTCTGAACGATAAATATCTTAATATATTAAGTGTGCTACTGTTTTGTGAACGCAACAATAACGATAACGATAACTGTATATATTGCTCTAAAACAATTCCAGACTAAAGCACACACACACATGAGGAGTGCAATGGCTTCCACAGCATCTAAACAGAATTTTGTTTTAAAACATTGGTTGCTTTCCTTGTATCTAATTAAATGGCCTCTGTGGCAACATAATGGATTCAATAACACCAACTATGGCCGTAACTTTACCACGGTTATGTTTTAGTAACAGTTAACGTACTAGTGCAACCTAACAGACGGCACCATAATGAGGGAAAATATACCTATCCTCTATAACAAGCATGGGATTCAAATCGGGGGTAATGGTGTTTAACACCCTTCTTAACACATAACGGCACCAAGGTGGTTACTGAGTGATACTTGCAATGAAACTATATTTGCTAAGGAAACGTTCTAGACCAAAGTTTAAGTACTTCCCCAACATTTGCCAGTTATGAGGACTGAGGAAATTGGGAGGAAAAAAATAAACGAATCAATAAAAGAACAACTCGGTCGGGGAGGACGATCCTGGAATAATCTTGTCCATAGAAAAATATCCACCTTCCAATCAGAGATCGAACTCGGGACGCTCACAGACAGCTGCTCTGATGCTAGCTGCGACACCATTATATAAAAAGGTGTTGGCAAAGTAAACCAGATCTAACATCATGGTATCAAGCCAACGTAATATTAATTTTTAAGAAAGGCGAACGAAATAAATGTTCAAACTACCGAGGCATCAGTATCCTGAACACTTATAAATTATACACTAAAATAATTACTGCCCGATTAGAAAGAATAACGGAATCATTATTATTAGAAAATCAAAGTGGTTTTAGGCAAGAGCGTAGTTGCACAGATAATATTTTTAGAATTAATCCAAAGACACGTATAGCCTTTATAGACTTAGAAAAGGCATACGACAGAGTAAAATACACCTGTTGTGGAAAATATTAGAAGAGAAAGGATACCCCACACATTTAATACAGATACTAGACATATATATATATCGCAACTACAATAAATATTAAATTAGAAAATGGACGATTTTCAGAAGAAATGAAAATTAATAAGAGATTAAGACAAGGATGTAGTCAAGTGCACAAGTTTAACTATTTATAACGCAATGTATCATATCAGCATAATCCATACTTAAATAATAAAGTAAGTAAATTCCAGGACGTTGCGGGATATTAGCAAGAACATTAAAAAGAAAAACAAGAAAAGAAACAAGCTTAAAATTTTACAAAACAATGGTCATTCCAACGTTAACATATGGTTGTGAAACATGGACGGTAAAGAAAAAAGAATGGGATAAAATAAATGCAGCAGAAATGAGATACCCTAGAGCTATAAAAAGAGTAAAATAATGGGTAAAATAAAAAATGAAGAAATAAGAGAGAAACTAGGTATTTGTCCAATAAATGACAAAATAAACCAATATAGAGAAAGTTGAACAACTGCATTAAAATTCTACACCATTATTTTGAAGAATATGTTCATTTTGTAAATGCTATTGATCTAAGAAAACCTAATGTATCACAACCAATAATTTAATTATCTAACTACTAACTTTAAAAAAAAAATTCAAATATTTTATTAAGACCAATAGCATGGAAAAGAAAACCAAACATGTAGAATTACACTATGTAATGGAGCATGTGAATCAATAAATGTTAATAAAATGCCCATACACAGCAGGCATCCACGCACACATATGGGTCCTACCCAAAGTTTAAGGACACCCATTGTTGTTTTTAAATATTTAGTTCGAAGAACACATAACATTGTACACTGTTATAAATTAACCTATTGCTTCAAACATGCGTTGCAGATGATATTAATAATTTATAGGATGTCCTTTGGCTTTCAAACACATCCAAACATTTTTGGCCACACTGTTCACATGATTCCTGTACTCTTGCACGGTAATGTTATTCCAAGTTTCGTATGTCTTTCGAAGTTCTTGTTGCAACCAGACCCACCACTTCAATCCAAGTCTGAAAAATTACCACTTTTCCTATATTTTTTATTGTATGTACTACACTGGTTTACTTATTCCCAGTTGAATTGCAATGTCTCTGTATAACTTGCAGTACATATTAAAACCAATCGCTAACCTTTAATATCCGTCTTCACGTTTTTTATCCATTTTTACTTAAGAATCTCTTTTCGCACCAGAAATACATGGAAGCTACAGCGCAACTGAGTATCGTGGCATCATACCAGTATCCAGTGGTACGATTTACAGTATAAACAATACACTATAAATAGACATCGCTCCGACTTCGCTGGCTCATTTATCATAGGATTGAATCCATTGCCAATAGTGCTAATTTAAACTCTTCTTTTTTCAAATTGTTTTAAAGTTATAAACATCATGTCAATTAAGGAAAATTGAAGCTATTAACAGGTAAGCAGCAGAATCTAACACAAGAATTATTCTTTGAGAATAAGTTGGATACAACTTGAAACTGGTCAGCACTGCAACAGCTTGCAATATTAATAAGAATAATAAGATAAGTGGAGATTTTAGTTTCTAATTTGTTCTTAACTTAGATCATGTCAGTTGTTGATAAACAGTATATGATAACAACGTCATATAAATATTCCCCACATATGTGTCTTTCCCGTCAGAGATAAACAAAATCGACATCCTATAGGTATATTTTCATGATCATAACTCCACAAATAATTTAAACATGAATTTTTTTCGGTTTTTCTAAATCTGAAAAAAATCAAAACTCCCTTAAATATAATACTTATTTTTTAAATGTACTCTTTAATGAGAACATAAGGCTCCTGCACAAATAGTTTAAGGATAGAGTCTGTTTCGTTGAAATATGCAGGTGTCCTTAAACTTTTGGTGGGAGCTATGCACACAACATTCTCTTTGTTTATAATATTTGCTTAGGTATAGATATTAGCAGAGACGTTCAGGTTGAAATAATGAGCAATAATTTGCTGTACTTTACTGTTGAAGGGATGGTACTTTTTTCCTGGTTCCGGCCCGATCAAAGACGCATTTCCGCAAGTGATTCCAGAAGGAAGGGACGATTGGAAAGTTGAGGTAATCAGTGAAACAATGAGTGGCAGAAAAGTTGCACACTTAATGATAGGTGCTCGCCTAGAACGCTGAAGCCTTTATTATACCTAAGTAATACTACTATTACTACTACTCACGAATGTGTTTCTGTAATCTTGAATACTGAAATGCTTGTAAATCTGAACCAAATTAAACGAATTTTAAGAAAGGAGTAGATGATTCTTTTTAATACTTTATTTCAATACTATGAGCGTGAGTGAAATTCAACATAGACCTACGAACCTCCCGCTAATTCAGATTTGAAGGGCCCAGGAAAAGAATGAGCTAAATCTTTTTTTTTTCTTCGTTTTGAATTCTCAGTAGTACTGCAATAAGTAGGAGAAAATAAGCATTGAAGAAAACTTGTACAGAGAAAAGAGACTCAGTCTATATGAAACAGGGAAATATTAATTACAGCAGAAAGAAGATTTACAACATTTCCAATAAGAGGACATTCTTACTTGGAAGTGATAAAAACATGGAACTTATAAACCAGAAAACTCACACAAAAGCCCCAAAAGACTGGATAGAGGTGCTCATAACAGCTCGGTCAAAGCCTTCACCATTTAATATTATTGAAGCGACAATGGACGGTATTCCTGAATCCCTTCTACAAGCAGTATCCCTTTGCTACCCCTCCAATTAGAGAGCTCGTCATAGATTGAACCCACTCAAGGCTTGTCGAATTCAGGACGACTAGTAATGGAGCATGGAAGACTGCTGCTTTGAAATCGGCTCTTCCAGCTGAAGAATCCAATGGAGTAGAATTTCATTTGCATCAGTTTCCTTATAAGAGTACGAGTGTACGATTATCTCCAAACCTTCACTACTTTTACCATAGCGGATAGAAGAGATAGTGTGAGCTCTTCGGGAGTTACTATGGTTCGCTCGCAAGATGGCACTGGTGTCGCGGTCGCTTTACTTTAGTTCACGAATGCATGGTGAAAATGGGTTTCATATTATCAGTTAGCATTTTAAATACCTAAAATCGTAAGCAGGAATATTGGAAATACTGTTTTGAAACATCGTCTTTCCTTGACACATAATATACGATGGTATTTTACAATAATGGGTATTATAATTAACGAAGAACAGTGGGAAATATCTGCTTACATGATTTTACGCTGAAAAATTAAACCATAATGCAAATTATGTATTTTTTAAGCATTGTATGTAGAACCAGCTTTTGTTTTTTACTTAAATAATTTAAATTGCGTTTATGTTCGCAAAAATTAGTAGCGAATTTCTTTTCTACTATTTTTAATTTAGCCCTCTCTTTAGATAGCAGGATTTTAGTTCTAACGAAATTTCTATTGAGGTTTCTAATTCTTTTCTTCAGTGTAGCAATTTCATTATTGACACTTGTGTTTGTGACCTTGGAGGAATTAGAACTGTTTTCTGTGAATTCCTCATTGTTGAAGGACGGCGCGTTTGAAATAAGAACTGGTTGACTGGATCCTGCATCTGGTAATTTACTGATTGTTGAATATTGCTTTTTCAGTAATTTTTTGTCTCTGTTTTGTGGAGATTTTCGGGATTTATGCACTGTAGTTAAGTACCTGGGTAAATTAGGAAATATACAGGGAATTGCCCCTGGCTTTAACCGCCATTTAATTCTAGGGATTTCAACTAGTTTTCCATGCACAACGAATGAATCAACTTTCACTAAAAAGTCCTCTGGAAAATGTTTGTCACAAATACTAGATTTAACAGATAATTTAGTGTCTTTCCTGGGAATAGACTTTTCCCATTTGTAAAACAGATTTTTATCTTTAGGAGGAGTAAAAAAATGTCTAGCTTCTGAGCAGTTTGTGTATCCTGAACGACACCCGGGTACAAAACAAGTTGGCATTTTTAATCAATTATTGATGTTGCTTGAAACTTACGTTTTGAAGAACACACACATTTATGCACAAAATTAGAAGCAATTTCACAAGTTATGTACCTAATTACTCACAACACACAACGCATACGTATAAAATTGTCTGTACTTCCGAATCACATACTAGGCAGTTCGGCCGCATTTTAAGGCGACTGCGATCGCCACGCCGCAGTTTCGGTCAGTTGCCACGGGACCACGGATCATGCAGTGAACTAGCGGGAGAGTTTCTCTTCTATCCGCTATGCTTTTACTATGATATAGTTTAAAATTAAGTTCTATTATATTCTGCCTTATATTTTCAAATCTGCTATGTATTTCTCGTGAGAAATACTAGGAGCTGCAGATTTGTAAACATTTTGTGGGTCAGAAGCATAAGAATTGACAGTATTCCTATTGCTTGAAGTTCTCAGAATGCGCAAAAATTATATTGCTTTGAATTAATGGACTTAGCACCTTCTTTCATAGAATGAGCTACTCTTACTCAACTTCTTCACTTCTAGATCAAAGTTTGAATGATTGTGCAACAATATTGCTGTATATTTAAAGAAATTTAGTTGAGGTTTTGTAATTTTGCAAAGTAAGTATAAATGTTACAGAACTGTAAGATCGTGGAAAGATTTACATAGAAATATAACTTACGCTCTCTAATTTACATGGAAACATTGATGTCCTATGAATCTTATAAAACTCGACTTAGCTCATTTGTTTAATGCGTATTATTGGCCTTCACAGAACAAAATACACATAGTGGAAGTGAATTTTGAAAATTAAATATAAACTCCAGCGATATCAAATTAAATAACATTGCTGTAATATTCCACATGTAATATAAATGAAATCGTTACGTTCTGTGTGTTGAATGTCTTCGGAATGATTTCTCTCATTTATATCCACCACTATCACTTTATGTTCGTAACGGAATCATGTTGTTGGTTTTTTTTTTTAAACATTTGAGAAAGATCAAGATTGGCCAGTTCGGTATTTAAACATTTTACCCCTATGCATACAAATTAGTGAGCTAAAATGCAGAAATCACAATCTTGTGAGGTGCTTCACAGAATCTCGGAAATTAGAAACTTACTTTGCTACTTTTTAAGAACATTTCCTTATTCCTGTAAAATTCCTTTTGCAATATAGGAGGGTAATACACCGTTCTGATAGAATTAAATATATTCGATATTTGGTTAACCAAGCGGTAACTTGTGAGGCTTGCATTCCGGAGATTCCAGATTGGACTCCCGTCAACCACCCACATTGACATTGGATATTTCGTGAGTTTCCCTTGTCAGTAAGAGAATGCTAGGTTGGTTACTCCTCTACCACGATTTCCTTTCCTTATTTCCCTTTCATTCCTAATCCTCATGTTTCAGGTGTTCTAGGTTTCATGGTGTAAAGCGCTGCCAGATAGATGGGACGGCTGCTTCGTCCAAACGAACAAGTATTCCCCATTAACTCAAGAAGGCTGCAGGATTCATTGCCCTCTGTGGGCAGCTCCAGATGTGGGACGGCTCGTCAACTAGGAACTGCTAGGCGCCGTGGCCGAGCGGTTAGCGCGCTCGCCTACCACCTAGGCGGCCCGGGTTCGATCCCAGGGACCCGCATGTGGTATTCGTGATGGACGAAGCGGCACCAGGGCGGGCTTTCTCCGGGTGCTCCGGTTTCCCCCGCCATCTCATTCCACCGGTGCTCCATCTTCATGTATCATCAGTATCACCGCCTGCGGTGCCGTAGTAGTAAAAGCGGGCGTTAAACACTACTACAACAACAACTAGGAACTGCTAGAGACTTCCATGAGTGTCTCTGCCTGCGCCTTTAGCTTTTTAGCTTTCTGTAGTTCTTTCACTTCGTTTGTTCTTCCTGGGGTATGGTAGCCGCAAGAGATCTTTCGTAGGTCGCAGTGCATGAGATGTTCGTCTTCTTTGTATGTCGTATACCTTATACCCCACAGGTTATTTTTATTCTCCAAGAAAGGCAGAATATGCTAGGTGAAGCAATCTGTTGCGGTCCAAGCGTTGAAGTTAATTGCTGCAAAGTGCTGTATTCTTGTTCGTGCAGTGGAATTCCCACATTAATAGTGCTTTGCAGGCTAACGGTTACACCAGTCAGGAAGTTAAACGTGCGTTACGACCCAGAAGGAAGCCCCGTTCTACACCGAAACAAATTGGCCCTGAAGAGAAGAATAAAGATATCTACCATGCATCAAAGGCATCTACAAACCCACAAAATAAATACAGGACACGCTACATTCAGAAAAATAATCACTGTCTTCTGCGGGTGCTTACAGAATTCCGTGCTCGTGTGGCTCTGTCTCTATAGGGATCACTCAACGCACGATACACACATTACAGGACACAAGAGATGCCGTTTGGGATAAACAGAAAAGTCTATAGTTGCAGAACAGCATTACTAGCGCCAGAGAAACACATTATACAGTACTCAGATACAGCTATCCTGTCTTCCACAGTTGATTATTACGGCCGGTTAAGTCCCGAAGTCATGGAGATTTTCAATCATAAAGATAACTTCAACAGGAAGTAAGAAACAAAGAGCTTAAATAAAGCTGGGCATCCAGCATTATACAAAGCACGCAAAAAAACCTGACCGGAAACAAATTCAAGATCACACGCCAACAACAGCCAGCGCATCGACAACAATCATAGACAATGGAAGCAGCCCTCACTTTGACCCATCCCACGCACCAACTGAACCAATAAACAAAGACCGGACCAACCGTCATACGCCCACACATGCTAAGCGTATAAAAGCTGTGAAATCAAACGGCTCGGAGCTAAGCCCTCCAAAACCTCTATTTCCGGAAAATCCTCTCTGCTCCACTTCTAACCACTAACCAAACCCTTCACCTGGAACCCCAGATCCCTTCCATCCCTGAGGCAATAACAAAGAAAGCCTCCGCAGCGTGGGAGCGCATCAGAAATCACAAAAATTACGTGATTCCCAATATTGGCAAAGGTGAGCCGAAGCATAGCAAACACGCACGTATAAAAACGTTTTAGACGTCGCACGGCTCACCGACTGATGTGCGCCTATGCAATCACAGGCCCCAGGCCACACACTGGCTACCACAGAGGCCTGCGCCTCAGGGAAACAGTCAGGAGCTGAACCTGCCCGCTCAGGAAAACAGCGGAAGTGTAAATAGTGCACATAGTGGGTGTTTCAATGTGCCGGGACGCATAGCTTGGTGTGTCCAGCAAATATGTAGGAGTGCGACGCTTGACCTGGAGTGTCCACTGTGCGTGCGTGCGTGTGTGTGTGTGTGTATATGTATGTGTGTGCGTGCGTGCGTGTGAGTGCGTGTGAGTATATATATGTGTGTCTACGTGCGTGTGTATGTGAGGGGACATATCTTATGATATGCCCCAGAGTGATGCGTGAGCGCATGTGTGTATATAAATTGTAAATATATGTGTACAAAGAGAAAAAGACAAAACAAAAACAGTTAAAAGTGAAAAACAAACACCATACCGCGAGAAACTGTTCTCGGCGACCCAAAGTGGGTCACTGTATGGGTTTCTTGGGAAACCCGCTGTATATATTTTGTAAATAGACATAAGTATATGTAAGTGCCATGTAAATTTAAGTCTGTTAGCTGGGCCTATGTACCAGCACCAGACAATATTCCCAAATAAAACAAACTGAAACTCCGAGCTACTTTAAGCGGGAACTGGGAGAAGATTACAGGGGGAGTTCAGTCACAGCCGCCGCAGAGATAACGTGGAAGGAAGAAGAGAGTCACCGTAGCAGTTCAAGAACCATCTGAAGAGCCTTCTGAGGAAACTGAAAACGCCAGCGCCGTCCCTGTCTCACAGCCAGCCTCCTCGCCAACTCCATTATCTCCGCCTACGCATGATATCTCAGCCTGCGACACCACGCCGAAACCAACCAGCTACCGCATACAGACAACACTGCCAGAGGTTGAATACTGAACGCCCGCACAGTCATTCTAACTTCACGAGTCAGCAGAGCTACAGCGCAGTTGTGCGCGGAGCACATCGGCAGCTGCCGGATTCTCTCCTCCTTAGCGCAGCCCGATGTCGTTGGCCTTCTCTTATGAAAGCGACGCGCATCGTCACAACCAGAGGACCGTCACGCTGGCACGCCTGGAGTTGTGGAATGGGCGGATTACCGTACTGCCTTAACTGACGGGCTCCCTGCCCTTGGGCAGGGGCTCCCAGTTGAGGCTAGTCGAGGTGTCCGCCCTACTCCCTGCCGACGCTGTTACCAATACGGTCACACCGCGTACGCCTGAACCGACGCCCCACACTGCCACTACTGCGGCGCTGGCACCATCACCATATTCTGTACCAGCCATGACCTGACAACTCGCCCAGTGTATTGTGCCACGTGCAATTGTACGGACCACTTCACGGGCCAAGTGGCGTGCCCCAGGAATCCACGCCTTCAGCTACCTGCAGCTCCCAAGCGGCCCTCACAACAACCAGTCTCCGACTTCCAGACCATCACCGTCACACACCAAGCGCACATCAACGCCAACCGTGAAACCGCCGACCAACAAGACACCGTAGACAACAGACCTTACACCGCCGTACTCCACATCATTGCCGCTCTGCAGGAACTACAGGACACACTTGAGACTCTCACCAACCGGGTTGCAGCATGGGAGGCAGCCCTGACTCGTCCTCTCGAGGACGTCCAGGACACCACCCATAACCTGCAAACAACGTTACCAGTCACAGTTCACCACGACAATAATAGCCTCCGTGACCACTTCAACAACCAGCTGGAGAAACTAGTTACCTACATAAATGACTCAAGACGTTAGAAGAGATTCTACAAGGACACACAACAGCAATGGAGACTAGACTCAACCATATTGAGGACATTCTGACAGTCTCCAAACTTCCCCTTCCCCCCACAGTTCCACCATGTTCTCCCCAAATCGCAGGTCAGTGTCAGGGCATCCGCCATGATATTTGACTTGCCCAAATCAATGACCCATCTAACATGCACTCACAATCATACGGTTTGCTTAGGCGGTACCGGACACCACACCACCCCTGTTAAAATAACTATAATATAGTAAAATAAAAAAAAGGCTCCGTATCAATTGTCGCCGAGACGAGCAGAGTACTACGGTCACACCACTGAGGTTGTTCGACGCAGCTTCGAACGAAACGTCTGGAAGGAGATTTTCCAATAGACCACGGTCCACAAACCCGGATAATCATTTTGTATTTTAAGACAACGGCCGTGAAAGCTTGTGCAGTTTGATTATTATTATTATTATTATTATTATTATTATTATTATTATTATTATTATTATTATTATTATTATTATTATTATTATTATTATTATTATTATTATTATTATTATTATTATTATTATTATTATTATTATTATTATTATTATTATTATTATTAATTATTATTATTATTATTATTATTATTATTATTATTATTATTATTATTATTATTATTATTATTATTATTATTATTATTATTATTATTATTATTATTATTATTATTATTATTATTATTATTATTATTATTATCATCATCATTATTATTATTATTAGTATTATTATCATCATCATCATCATCATCATTATCATTATTATTATTATTATTATTATTATTATTATTATTATTATTATTATTATTATTATTATTATTATTATTATTATTATTATTATTATTATTATTATTATTATTATTATTATTATAATTATTATTATTATTATTATTATTATTATTATTATTATTATTATTATTATTATTATTTTTATTATTAGTGTCCTGTTTCCCTGCCTCTGCTAGAGTATGACACCATGACTTGCCTTCCCCACAGAGTGGCCATATTCTCACCACCCCGTTGTCATGCACCCAATCCTAGAGGGGCCGTTGCCATATTGATGTCGCATTTGGAGCTGCGATCTTATATGTTGAAAGTATGTCGAAAACAAAAATGCTCATGTCTCGACTGTTTCTTCTGTAGCACCTATTTGCTGGAAAAAAGTATAGTTTTAAATTGTAACGGCTAAGTTGAATCTATCTCCTACTCAACGATCAGCTGCCTGGGATGGGATAATGCCCTGCACCAAAACTGCGCGCAGGACGTTTCTAAAGACAACTTAAACCGAAGAGACAAAAGTTGCATACATTTGTAAGTTCTGTTGTTTAATACAACTTTGATCTCTGACATGCGTACAAAAGCGGCTGTAATTTAAACCCTGGTTGTAGCTATTGGTTCTTGCAAATAAGAATAGGCTTTGTTTGTACACTGTTACGCTCACATGCTAAAAACATGAGTTAATGGCATTAAGCAATGCAAGGATTCTTTGAAACTGTCCATATTTTCAGTTTCTATTTTGAAGTACTGGATGTAGTGATTGGGGACATAAACAGCTAGTTCTTTAAACTCTATAAGCTTGAATTTCTTGCACTTTAGGATTTTGAAACATTTTGATAGACACTGATATAGAAACTGCAGTTTTAAAATTGTACAGCCTCTTTGCATTTCTGCAAGGAGAAGGGATTTTCTGAAGTCATTTTTGAATATGTAGAAATGGAATGGAGTGAAATTCTCAGGCATATTGCTACCAGGTTTTTAACACTAACCCATGCTGTTGAAAGGATAGATAATTAAAAGCTGGTAACCCATAAGAAGTTATTTTAATAGTAGTAGTGTTTGTCCTAAAGTATTGGACAAATATTTAAATGACTGTGATGACGCAGAAAAGCAATTAATACTACATATTTACTATATTTTCTCAAATTGGTAACATAATAATGGTTGTCTCAAAGAAACTAGAATGTGTTACATAAGTATAATGGGTTGTTTGTAAATAATAAAAACTGTAATTATTAAAATCAATCAAAGAGTAGTAGACGACTTTTTGGTAGTTATATAAACAAAATGTTAAATGAATTGACTTGCTCCTCCAGGGCTATTATTGAGACTAACTTTATAAATTGTTATTCCACATTGTTTGAATATCTCAGCCAGCGTTATAAATTTAATGAAACTTGCTCAACAGAATCTTGGATACCATTTACTTTACTTTCTGAAGTTAAATTTAAGCACATTCAGAAACTTCTAGAATTTCTTCGTATCGAAGCTGTCAAGATGAGGAATTTACCAATTCTTATAATGTTTTAAAAATTCCATCTCTTAGGAAGAAAATGCTTGCAAAAATAGGTTTATATTTTTACTTCTTTTAAAAAATAGAAATGCCCATTTGCCTAAAGTTTTAAAGGTAGTTTCATTTGTTTTCAGTGTGCCTGGATCAAATACGGGTAATAATTTTTTTGTTAATGAATAACAAATGGACTGACACAAGAAAGAAGGGTAGTATAGATATAATAAAGCAGAATTTTGATTACAATTGTAAGTAATTTGACTCTTTTGTAAAAAGTGACACATACAGAAGGAGACGCGATCTATTGCCTGATACGAGAAAGCCAAAGGTCAAATAATCAAAAGATTAAATCACTGTAAGTGTAATCTGTCAAGTGTTGAATCTCTGTGTGCTGTGGTTTCTTCTTCTTCTTTTTTTTTTTTTTTTTTTTTGGATTAGCTGGAATGTATATAATTTATGTTGTTAATGTAGACACATAATCTTTTATAGAGAACAATAATTCAATACGATTACTTACCATGTGCTATTCTGCAGGGTTGGTCAAAATTAGTTTTTGCTTTTATCGCTTCTTTTCACTTCTATTATACAATGTTATCTCCACTTTAACAGTTGGCAACCCTAGTTTATGTGCGACCGGCGTGTGCTTCAAGGCAAGCAGTCCTTACATGTAAACAAAATACTCGCCCAGTGCGTTTACCGTGCCGCTGAGGCGGCCACTATCGGGCAAATGCACACGAATAGATTTGTTATACCTGATTGTTATCGAAATGATATATTCGTTCAAGCAATAAGGAAGATTCAGTTGTCCATAGTTAAGGGAGCAGAAAAATGAAACAATTGAAACAATATGTTTAGGTTAAAACAACATTGACATGAGATACGAAAGGGGATGATGGAGAAGTTGGTGGAAAGTTGGAAAGTTGGCGGGGGAAACCGGAAAATCTGGAGAAAGCCCGACAATTTTATGTATAGCGTTCTCTTCCTCACTCTCATACCTGATGCTGGGTTGACCACTCTTTCCAGGTCTTCAATCTGTCCGGTCTATAGGTTCATATGCCCTTCGACAGGCATCTGACCCTAGGTAGAGGCTTGTAAGTCCTCCATACGGGGAGGGTAATCAGAAGAAGACAATACTGACAAGGGAATAAAGGTTTTCCTACTACTGTTCGCATTCTGGAGAAAGACTTTCTGTATACAGGAAATAATTCAAATTGTAATACATATGTGAAAACCGGTTCAATTAAGGAAACCCACAGCGCTTTCTTGAACAAATTTTCCAGTAAAGGAGTACCTCCTAAGTGTACAATACAGAAATTAGCCAAAAAAACCTCACGTTGCTGGATTTGTGCAGAATGTAAAACGAGAAAGAATAACATGTCTTTAAAAAGCCATATGGTGACTGAAAATCCATAGGTACTCGTTACATGGCAACAGAGAAACAAAAGAATTCATACTTGAAAATGTATCCACGATAAAGAATTGGAAACTCAAAGCAACAGCAACATAAATTTTGGATATGAATTATTCATAAAACATTTGCTATAAATTCTATTCCATGTTTTAAGGAAATCTTCAGTGCAGGTTTTGTCTGACGCTTATAGTACTTTATCAATTGTACAAGAAATCGTTCAGAATTAAAAGGACTTCACAGACTACTTGCAGGAAATTCAAGATATACCATGTGTTAATCATACAAATATCTATACATGTATGTAATAATTACGGGCATTTTTGAGAAAATCGCAAACAAGAAATAAATGTTCTAGTAAGTGATAATTTGGTGCTGTGGATTTCCTTGTGAAATATACGTATTACATCCTTGGAAGCACCCTCCCTAACATTTCTAAAAATAATTCTTTTTTACTTTCTCTACTGATTAGTACAGGAAGTATTGTATTCCACCCAAAAATTAGATGTCGGGATTTCACCGGAAATATGTTTTGCGACCCCCTGAATAAAAAAATAAAACCCCCAAAAAAAACCACATTTTTAGAAAAAGTTCCATGTGTGTGTGTGTGTGTGTGTGTGTGTGTGTGTGTGTGTGTGTGTGTGTGCGTGCGTGTCAGTTTGTGGACAGCATAACTCAAGAACGAAAAGTCTGTTAAAAATCAAAGTTGGTGTTTAAGTTAAGTGTCTTTCAAGCATGCGACACGAAGATTCTGAAGAAAATTGCTCTACACTAAACTACTCTTTACATTATTTTCTTGAAAATGGCTCTAACGATTTTGATTAAAATGCCATATGTTTGAGATATTTTTATGACAATCAAAATGTATATCTTGAAGTTTCTGGCTATAGACCATGAAGTCCTATTTACTCTGGATGACTTTTGCGTAACTGGTAAACCGTAACAGATGGACCAAATCGTACTGTTCAGAAAATGTAGATCCTGCTAAAACGCACAATTTATGTCCAAATTTTTTTTTTTTTTTTTTTTTTTTTGTGAAGTGATCCATTTCTGAGATTTTCCTCGTTATTTGTGTAAGTTTTGGAGATGTTATACTTAGGTCAAATGGAACATCGTTATTCATTTTTATACGTTAACCGTGCAAAGAGAACGGAATTTGAAAGCTTTAAAATATTTGTCTATCGCTCAAAGCCTACTGTATTCCCATATTCCCGTTACACGTGGAAGAAAATGAGCAATAACATAATTTGTGCTAATTTTTATCTCAAGTAACACGAAGAAAATAGAAGGATAAGAGTCTGTAAGAATGGTTAGTACAAGAGTAGAGAAAGTCATGTGTGTGCAACACATCAAATTTTTTGATTCAGTGACCCTCAAAACGGGTATTTATTGTGAAATATAGATCTTGCATTCTTTGGTGTAATGCAATACTTTCTCTGTCTAGTACAGTAAGTGGAAGAGAAAGCAAAAATATTGTTTCTGGGATTAAAGTGAAGTAACATATAACAGCTTTAGTGTTGGTTATCAACAATTGTTCATAAAATAAACATTCAGAACATATTACGTTGATATGTTTCACTTTCAGATTAGTAGTACCTATTCAATCCTTATTTTATTTTTGATCAAAAAATGAATCGTAGTTCTTTTATTCATAATTGTTTTACTTCTTTGCTTTATATTCGATAGCAAAAAGTCTAAACTTGGAGATACACATCGATATCTTAGAATTATTCTCTGAGTCGAATTGAAGAACAGAAAATAATTTTTATAAACAAATTACAGAAACTTGGGACAAGAATTGAAACGACCAAATGTTTTGAGCTAGAATGTCTAAGCCTTTAAACATTTTCTGTTTTGAGCTTTTTATTCTGAAGTACCCAAATACTTAAGCTAATTTGTGTACTTATACACTTTGTGTTTGAACGGCATTCACTTTCCTATTAAAAGATTAAGTATTTTTTATTTTCTCTGCTGCTTATGTTTAGTAAGGTGAGGTTGTATAGCATTCCATTGCAATATTCGATTCCAAAATTTAACCCGAGAAACACTTGGGGCTCTCTGAATTCCCCCCCCCCCCAAATAAGAAAATAAAAGAATTTTTATTTTACTATTAGATTTTGAAAAGATATTTCGGCAAAAACTATCCTTTTGTATAGCAAATTTATCGAACACCTTTGATTTTCTTAAAAATAGCAGTAACGATTTTTATTGAACTTTCAGCATCGTATTTAAGATCTTTACATGGGAAATAAAAGGTATGTCTTGAGATTTTTTCCAATAGTCTGCAACACCTATTCATTTGGGAAGAATTTATATCATTTAGAATTACGGGTAAACCATAAAAATTAGACAAAAAATATGCAACTGTTTAAAAACAATTTATTTGAAGTAAATTTTTCTGTGATATCCCTCATAACCCATCAACATCTTTTATATTATTGACTAATTTTGACAGGTGATTGGTAATTATTTGGAACCATCGTTTCCACGTAGGCTAACAATAGTAACCCGGCAAAAGCAACTCCTTTTTGACGAGTTCACTTTGTGTTGCTGCTTTTGTAGTTCAATTCCTGCCTCTTATTCTGTGTAAAACATAGTGGATATCGATTGGTAATTGGTAAATATTTTTAATGAGTGCATAAAATAAAGCTTTTTCCTTCTGTAAGACAAGTTCTTTTATATTAACATAAGTATATTTTTGTTTTAATAAATTTAAAGAAAGCCATGCAGTGATTGTTTATTGGAAGCATATGCTAATATTGACAGAGAAGTTGAGACACAGAGATACTGTGGGAGTGAGACATACTTGGGTTAGCTAATATTGTTTTTAGTGCTGACACAAAACATCAGCAACCGATCCCCAAACTGCTCTAGTGTGCTACTCAGCTTCCTTATCACAGATTAGGGTCTCTGTGCAGGTGCAAATGCACAAGGTGAAGCTCCGCACACCACTCAGAGCAAACACGTGACTAATCTAGTGGCTACACAAAGGATTTTCCAGAGCTTTCGACAACTGTATGGCGGCCGGCGTCTTTGTGGAAGTTTTAGAAAGGACCGCGTGACGTCATCTCCGCTATACAAGGAGGTGAGGAAACCGCAGGAGGGAGAGTTAAAGTTTTCAGTCTATCAGTGCGAGACGGAGGAAACATCAGAAGTGGGATGTAAGAACCAACTACACCAGTGTAATAATTTTACTGGTCGTCGAATTCCACCTCTGATACCAGTGTGACAAAATGATAAAATCATTCCAGTTACTTTTCCACCACTGAACTTTCTTCTAAATTTCTGCACAAATATACAGTTCTCTTCTTCACTTTCTTGGTCTCTCATACACTAACTGTGATGATACATCACTCGACGCTCGTTAAATCTTCATTTTGACGTGACGTACCTTTCACGACGATAATACCACACGTACACAGCTGTCTCGCATTTTTGGACACACTGACCGATTCCAAACTGTAACTCTCCCTCCTGCTATTTTCTCGCCTTCTTATATAGCTGGGATGACGTCACAGGTCCATTCTAGTACTTATGCAAACACGCCGGCTGCCGTAAAGCTCTCGAAGGCTTTGGAAAACCCTTTCTGTAGCCGCTTGATTGTTGTTAGTCACGTGCTCGCACGAGTGGTGTGGGAAAGCTTGTTCTTGTTTGCTCGCCAGCCTGGTATATGAGGTGAAGTACCTTGGCTCCGACCGTTCTTTGTTGTGAGCCGTATCCAGCGCCACAATATGTAAAACCAAAGTCCTGGGTGAAACGAATGAAGTTTTAATACTGTGTTCACTGTACATCAAGTTACTTAATTCAAAATTTCAATTTGATCAATGCAAACAAACATGACCTGTTTCTTTTTTACGAGTGTTTTAGTCAGCCTGGAGTTGGAGTGCATCTGTAAGGAAGAGTGATGTGCAGGTTCTACCAAAAGTTTAATGACCCCCATTGAATTCTGAAATCTTCTTTTCCAAGAACACAAAACATTATACATTATTATAAATTTATACCATATTGTTTCAAATATACATTGCACATGAATTTATACTTTGTTAGGCCTCCTTTGGCTTTCAAACACAGTCGATTTGCTCTTTTGGGATACTCTTTATACGATTCCTACACTCTTGCACGGCAATGTTATTCCAAGATTCGCATATTACCTCTCGAAGTTCTCGGCGGGTTTTTGGCCTGAGGGCAGCTACTCCTCTACCTTCCGATCTCAAATGGATATAACTGCTGTAGTTCTATCCTCCAAGGGCGATGCCACCCTTGGCCTACCACTTCAATCCAGGTCTGAAAATTTGCCACTTTTTGTATATTTTTTATTGTATGTGCCACACATGTTTTAGCCATCCCCATTTGCGGCGGTAACTTCTTGATGTATATAGGAGCCTTTTTCCTAGCGCCACGTTGCTGCGTCTTTTGAGTGTAGAAATCGAAACTTCGCCGTTAATTTTGCCAGTCAACTAGTCAGCCGGATATCATCACAGGGCCATTGCAGAGAAATGAATACTCGAATAGAGACCCAATTGTAACGAATGCTTTCTTTATATCATCTACTAGTGATACACTTCTGGTATATTGAAAAAAGTTTTAATCATTCTTGTCACCATGGCAAACAAGTGAGACACTATCTCTTGTTGCCTCTATTTAAGTAGTTTTTAAAGTAAATACCTGTGGTAAATACTTTAGAGCACAAGAGACTGCTTCAAAGTTGAATTACAATATATAACTTGCAGCACATTTAGAAAGCAATCGCTAACCTTGAACATCCTTCTTGACGTTTTTTACCCATTTTTACTTAAGAATCTCTTTTCGCGCTAGAACAAAATGGAAGCTACAGTGCAACTGAATGTCGT
>CM060963.1:87694358-87811858 GCA_030765045.1 Tenodera sinensis
TATTATTATTATTATTATTATTATTATTATTATTATTATTATTATTATTATTATTATTATTATTATTATTATTATTATTATTATTATTATTATTCAGCGTGAAATCACGATATTGAATTTTTGGCTGGAATGCAGTACCCTCTCTACCTACTATGTACAGCCATGAAAAAATGGTTGAGCGCATTAGGAGAGCAGAATATTTTAAGTCCCAATTCATGTTGCAGCACTGTTTACACAAGTCGATATGCCCAACATGCAGCCTGAATTTATTGATAGTCTTCTCCATATGTTATGGTCTGTGGGACACGCAAATAGGCTGTCTTGAAACACCACTCACATCTGCGCTTGCTTCTGATAAAGAAAGGGACAGTGTAGCAAACTACCTATTAATATTTTGCCCTCCTAATTGCTGAATTATTTTTTCCATGACGGTAGATATTAGAGAAGGTGAAAGTGGAGAAATGAATGGATGTAAACATTAGAGGGGGATAAACTGTTAGTTGTAATGCATGGAATAGAGGGTGAAAGAGAACTTACATTCCTTCTAACATATAATTCAACCTAAAATATAATGTATCAGAAGTTCGTTCGTTTTGCTTGCAAGTGCAATCTATAGCGCATTAAAGCCATGCATCCTCTGTATACTCAAGTTAGTTACCTAAGCAGCCCTACGACTTAAAGGTCAACAACCAGACTCGTTATTGGATGCGCCAGTGTGTGCTTGTGGCTGAAATTGGATGCGATAGTGTGAACTTGTATTTACAAGCTATGAAAAGCAAAAGGGAATATTTCCGGCATCTTATATGTTTTGCTAGGGCAATACCGCCTCACAATGCAAAAATTGCATTGTCTACGAGGAAGATCCAGTAACGAATCGAGCATGTCAAAAATAGTTCAATGGATTTCGAACTTGGAATTTCTCCCTAAAACAGAAAGTTTGGCAACTACCCTGTGGTAGCTGTGTTGTGGGTAAGGTGTGTTTCCAGGCGTTCTTAATGTTGAAAGGTAACGAGAAACGAACTTATGAGACAATCTTATAGCATTTTGTCCCTTGATCAATTGTTTGCTTAAGATTTTTAGTTCTATGGTAATGTATCAAGATTATATTTTATTACCAGAGCTAGGACAAATAGTCATTGAGCGGGGAATCCACATAACTACCACTCTAACTAGTACGCGTGAGTTCGTACTGAACACACAGATATAGGACTGTACAGTTGAGTGAGTATTTCAACTACAGAACTGCACTGTAGAGTTGGTCGCCGTGCATTATGTTTATGTTTTGATTTGCGCTATACAAAGTTCAGTACGTCAGAATTATCACGTGCTGCCGCATTGAAAACGTTGGTGGAAGAATTTGCTACAAATACTTTAATCGTGAATGGAGAAACTATACAACGTAGACTGTGTCATTCAAAAATGCAAAATTGTAAAGAGAAGCGAACATTGCAATAACAAAATATCAGTCACTTGTTACATCGACAGGTAGTAAGAAGACAAGAAAAAGAAAGTTCACAATCAAAGTTCTTTAAGGATCTGTGCAAAATGATGAGGCATATCCGTATATTATTTGATAAACTAAACCGTCCTGAGTTTTAAAACTTTATTATTAAGTATACGAAACTATTAGATAAGCAAACAGACGAATGAGAAAGTAATAGAACACGCAAATGTTTATATTTCTGGTCTACACAGTTAATGTATCTGTAATGTCTATTTTTAAATTAGATTTCTTGTTACACCCCTGAAGGAATAGAGAAAGAAGAAGTTACACCCCTAGCTGTAATGTTTACAGTTCCAGCTATCGCCCCTTCCCCTCACCGCACTATCAATACTTACTCGCAGCGTGCACACATTGCAAGCAAAAGGATATTTGTCCTAGCTCTATTTCTTATATGGGAATGTAATCATCTAGCTTGAAAATTAGTTGCAGATTTCACCTATTGGACGTGACTAGCTTTAGAATATCAGCAACATTGTTAACAGATGAGGTAGATATCTGACTAGTTACAGTTATCACGTATCCTTTAACCTAAGTAAAAGCGATGAAGGATGATATCATGTGTTGTCCCTTACTCCCAAACAGTAGCAACTGCTCAGTTGAGTAGTGTACTCGTAACAGGGACGGTGTGTCCTTAGTTTTCAATAAGCGTTTTTGTCTCGCTTAAACATTACTGACTGAATAACACACCACTGTTCTACGTCATGAGCTTTGATTGCTCATAGAATAACTGATATATAATTCATTGAAATTCAAGAGGAAAAGTAACTACAAAAATCCGAGTACAATTACGGCATACAAAAGGTTGACCAAATGCCATCCTTTTCCAGTTGTGAGGTCCGTGTTAGGCTGTTGGCTAATGGCAAAATCGCTTAGAATCCTGAGGCCGCTTCCACATTATATTTCTACCTTCAAAATATTACATTAGCAAATACAATTACACTGCTGGTGATTTTTATAGAATGAAATATTAACATTTAGAACCACGGGAAATTAAGCTTTTAGGTACTTGTTTAGGTACTTATGTCACCAGTCTACTAACTAGTTACTCTCGTCGTTAAACCTTGTTTATTACTTTGCCCTATTGGTATGTACTCTTCCGCGTTCCCTTTGCTTCCTCTCTCCCCGGATTGGTTAATGTATAGGTACTTTTGACTAACGATCGATGTATGCGACAAACAAGCTTTATGGGAGGCAAAAAAAAAAAAAAAAAAAAAAAAAAAGTCAGGGATTAGAAGATAAAAGCACAAACTTGATAAATACAGCCGTTTTTGTCATCTTGAAAGACAGGTTTAAACCAAAGGGTTCCTCTCCTTATTGTTGATAAGAGACTATATGTATTCCAGGTGTATTAACTCTGTAACGTAATATATTTTATTCATATGGTTATGAAAATGTAAACTCACAATTCTCTTCGAATATATTACCACAAATTATGTTAAATAACGATAAGTGTCTATCGCACACCTATTCCACGATAACAGCCAATGAGAGGTGACTATACTGCTCGCAAAAGTTAAAGGCATGTCAACGTTGGCCAATGCTCAAGCGGAGCGCTGTTGCCAAGCGTAGGGTGCATACCAGCAGAGGTTCTGTACATAAGAGCAGTTCAGGCGCGTGAGATGCGTGTAGGTACCACATTCGGCAGCGCTGGCAGGAAGGGCAAGCTTAGGATTCGCTGGAGTCTCCAGTACTCATATGCCTTTAACTTTTGCGAAGATTATAGTGCACGTGACAGTTAAGAGACTTGGGGAGAAGTTATATGAAACAAGGTTTAGCTTACGTGAGAGCCCCGTGGTGCTTATGTCAATATTTAAACAGAATCAAGTGCCGAGGGAAACCTTCAAGACTTGAAATTATCTCTTCCACAGATGTCAGTTGATCAGGGGTATTTAGGAGCCGGTCTACGTTGTCAAGACGGACAATCTTATAAAATGAAAACGGTGCAAACAAGTGTGCCAACACCCCTTACAAAATTATTGCAACACAATATCGCATAAGGGCACAGTGATGGCTACAGTAAGTGTAACAAAGCATATATCACAGACGATGACATTTAAACTTTTTCCCCCTCACATTATGCAATAGTTAAAGATCCCGTTCATGGTTCTTTCAAGAGACAGACTAAACAAATTTGATTCCGAAAATACTGAAATACCTTTTGTTTCAAATGCTTGTCATGCTTAGTAAGCAATGAGATATTAGTTGTTTTCCCTTAAGTCCAGTGAAACCCCCTCGTCGGTATGGTATGATTCAGGTAAAAAAGTAAAAAAGAAATAGCTAAAAATTTTAAATATTACATTTATAAACATCACAAAAATTTAAAATAAATTTGTTTTAAAAATTGCTCAGACATGTTACCATAGCGATCATAAAGTAATGGTGTAAGTTCTGTAATAAAGGTTAGTATTACTAGAGTTAAGTTCTTAATGAAAATATAAAAGTATATTTTAGTTTTCTATTCACATTCTGCAGGTATATTATGATGTTTGACACCTTAAATGTTAAACAATAACTTGATTTTTTAATGTTCTATATCCTTATAATATTTTAGTAATACCTATTCTGAAATCTTACTGCCAGCATGATATGCCCCAGAGGAACTTGTATATGAGAGTATGTTATTTTGAAACTTCCAAATTCACGCTACCACGTACCTCATTTTAACCGATATGTCTAGTTCAATATATCTAAACGTTATCTATAGATACGGATCAATAGATGAGGAATGTAAAAGGAACTATTTTACAGTGTAGTTTAAAATCTCACCTTCTTGATTATACAGGAGGTTATGTTACTGTCTTTTAACATCATGTCCGCCAGCCCTTTCTCCTTCACCATAAAGTCGCACAAAGTCGCACGCTTTCCTTCTGCCTGTTTGGTAAGTTGATTGTCGTCACTCATAAACAACGCCTTCCACGAAACCTAGAACAAGGAGAATATAGCAAAAGAAGGACACTGTTCGACATAGAATTATTCAAGTGTGTCTGCTATAAGATATTGAAAATATTTTACACATTTCAGATATAGATTGATCTATCCAAGACGAAGAGAGGAAATATGCTAAATATGCATTGCTTCTCAAAACGCTCGTCTCTAATCTGAACGTGTTATTTTACAATAGAACAAGCAACAGTAGTAGTAGTAGTAGTAAAAAAAATCTGATGTATTGCACTCACATGACTTTCTCTACTCGTGTACTAACCATTCTTACAAACTATTATTCCTATATTTTCTTCGTGTTAGTTAAGATAAACATTTGTACAAATTATCTTATGGCTTATTTCCTTGTAGGTACAAGGGGAATATTTAAATACAATAGGCTTTGTGCGATAGTCAAATCTTCTAAAGCTTTGAGATTCCGTTCTCTTTGCACACTTAACATATAAAAAAATGAACAATGATCTTCCATTTCACGAAAGTTTTAAGTTTTCTGAAACTCACACACATAACAAGGAATATCTCAAAAATGCTTCACCCTACAAGAAAATTTATTCGGACATAAACTGTGTATTTTAGCAAGATCTACATTTTTGTATAGTATGATTTGGTCCATCTCTAACGGTTTACCAGCTATGCAAAAGTCGTCCAGGGTAAATACGACTACAGGGGCTATAGCCAGAAAATTCAAGATATACATTTCATTTGTCATCAAAATATCTCAAACATATGACATTTTAATCAAAATTGTTAGAGCTATTTTTAAGAAATCAAAATTTTCGATAAATTTTCTATGTAAAGGGTAGTTTAGGGTGGGGCTATTTTCTTCAAAATCTTCGTATCGCATCCTTGAATGAAATTAAACTTAAATATCGACTTTGGTTTTTAAACCACTTTTCGTTTTTGAGTTATGCTGTCCACAGACTGACAGACATACAGACACACACACGGACCTTTTTCTAAAAATGCTTTTATTTTGGGGTTCAGGGGGTCTCAAAACATATATTTCCGGTAAAATCTCGACAGCGAATTTTTGGTGGAATACTCTACTTACCAGTAGAGAAAGTAAAAAGGTATACAACATACATCCCTTGCACATTTACATGATTTATAGGATTTCCCAAGAGATCAGTAGAATAAACATGATCATCCTATATTCAAACGCAGTTTGGATAATCTTTTGAGATATCCAATCCATACACTTTCTGTTCACCTAGATAAACCAATAAGAAAAATATTTGAAGGCTTCAATTTCGCGTCACTTCAGCCAGCGAATGCAGAAATCACAAATGGCAGATTTTAACTCCACGTGGAGTAAAACACGACGTTGCAACGTCTTCGCTGTTTTGTCTCTCATCTTCCTATTCATTGGTACTCTAAAGTCTAAGAAATAAATGTCCGTGCTTGTAACGTGTATGTTTACTTGGAGCAAACGTGACAACATTGCTTTCTGCGACACTGAATACCTGCAATCTTATCGCATCATTTGATGCCACGAGGTTAGACATATGGATTCTATGTGATGTATTTCAGGTAGGTTGATACTTTCTTGCACAGAAATGTGATGACGCGTCATCGTGTCAAACCTCCTGCTTACGACATTCAGAGGCTCCACCGCTGTAGCGAATCACAGGCCTGCAGCGTTGCCTAGTCAGAACTACAGAACATTTCCGTTCTTTACATTTCATTTCTGAGTAAATTACTCTGCTTGGTTCTTAGCAGTACCAGATTAAAATTACACTTAAGTTTCAGGAAACTATACAAAGTCACTTTCTTCCCCTTCTATGGTTTGCCAATGAACTTGCTCAGTTACCAACTGTAAATTACGCTTAACAAGTAGGAGATAGACGCATTCTTTACTAGATGACTATTGTATTTGTTAACATCTTCTGTATAGCAGGTGCGGGTTAGGTGTGTTTTATACAGTATAAAGAACTGAGGTATGTAATTTTCCATTCCTAAAGTAAAGCAAAGTGTGGCGCTTAAGTTAAAGAATTTTTTTTTCGAGTTATGATGAAAAACTTGTTCTCCACGGATGGGAATATACTTTTATGTAAATTTTGTGAAGTAAGCGTGGCATTCAAAAAGAAGTTTACTATAGACCAACACGTTGAGAGAGTAAAACATAACTGCTTGAAGGTAAAAACAGCATGCCAAATATTACTTGGTGAAGCTGGCTCTTCTTCAAGTTCACTTTTCTTTGAAGCAAGCTGTGAAGAATTCATTTGTGTTTTTGTCCAGTGAACAAAGTGAATAACCTAGAATTACATGCCTTCCCAGAAAAGCATAGCGGAAAGCGTTTACCAGATTCTTCGTGGTGGAGGAAGCTGCGTCTGGGCGGCGTTTCTCCAGGTTCTCCGGTTTCCCCAACCACTCATTCTAATTGCTCCATAATCACCTTTCCATTCATCGATTTAACCTACGATTATATTGTCCTCTTCCTCACTCTTGTACCCGGTAATTGGCTGACCAACTGCTTCCAGGTCTTCACTCTGTCCAGTCCGTAGGTTCCTGTGCTCCCGGATAGGCGTTTGACCCTAAACATAGGCTTGTAAGTCCTAGGGGGTGTAAGTCCTCCATACGGGGAGGGTAATTAGATAAAGAAGACATTAGTAGGTGCTGCCAAGAACAATGTATGAGGGTAGGCAAAAAGTGTCAAGAAAAGATTTGGGTGTATATTGGTGAAAGTACAGACTCACTAGATCGTTATGTGATGAATGTGGTAGGCACAATGGAAGATGGTGATTCAGGAGAACAATTCTTACTCTATTGAGAGCAGAAAAAAAAAAAAATACATTTTTCAGCAGTCAGTAAAATGTCTGACAGGTCTATAAGTTTTATATATCCCAATGTCATTCAACATGACAACATACTCTTGTTGACCGACGCTGCACCATACAAAGCTGCTAGTTCTCTTAAAGCTCTTTACTAGATGGTGCATATAACGCAAGATGACTCAGTTGCTTATTGTAAAATATCCTTTTCAATTTGTGTAACTGCATTAGCTAAACTTGTTCTTTGCTTAATTACATTATTTTATATTGTGTAATATTAAGTCTCTCTCAAACTGATACATATTAAAAAAAATGTTTCAGTTTTAAGGACTTTTTTGAATTCTGTAGGGCACCTTTTGAGATATTTGGGTTATAATTGCATTTTTTAGAATTTTATAGGACATTGAAATCCTAGCCCTAGTCATTACAATAGCTCTAACGAGGGAAGAATTTAATTTAAGTCCATAGCAATCTCGATTCCCCTAATAGCCACGCAGTACCAGTATAACAATTATATTTAGTTTGAAAATTACACCTTAAATTTTGTTAAAACAGCACAAAACAACGAATAAGTGAAAGTACTTACTGTGGTTGTTGCGGGCAAATCTCTGGTGAACCTTAATATTCCAACTCCCTTTGTTTTTCCCCCTTTCGTGTTTTTTATGTCAAAATTTGAAGATTTATGGACTTCTTCACCCAGGGTGATAATGTCTATTTCTTCCATTTTGATGTCCTTGTAATTGCGTTTCTTAAAAAAAGAAAGAAATCAACATAGTCACACATGAATTTTAATTTATTTTTAAAGCTTAACAAAGCAAGTTCTTTCAATTTACTTGATAACGCTAGGTGCAATAGCAGCGCAGTAGCTATATGAATATAAAAATGAAAAGGAAGTGAACACAAGCTTAAGAACAAACATTCTGAACATATTTTGTAGCTGCTAGCATCTATTGCATTTTGTTGAATCAGAGTCATCTATTGTGAATCTCAGACACATACACTATTAACTTTTTGAACTGTGGCCATATTGCTATTAGCATAGTCTTTATAGTTTCTTTTAGAACCACTAAAAGCTTCATGAATCACGCTGTATATTACCACTGTAGTATAAATATTGGTCAATGATTAACATTTTCCTATTTTCCTACTGCAAATCCATTATTTCTCCGTACAGTCATGCGCAGTTCTCTATACTTTGAGACGGTACTTTTAGACCGGGAAGCCCCAAATAATAATTTCAGTTCATTAATTATGTGATAAATATAATTAGTATGACAACGTGTAATTAAGTAAAATGTAAATATGTGGTTCTATGCATATGTGTAATTGTATTTGTAATTTTAATTGTATTAAAAATACTTGAAAGTATGAAATGTAGAAGTTCATGTTAAAACACTGTCGGGGGCCTGAGTTTAAAAAGCTAGAATCTTGCACATGTTAGGAAAACCAGGCAGTTAGGTTCTCTCTCTACCCGCGTATCTATTGTCATATCTGGAAGGGTGTTTCTTTTTTGTCGCATTGCCCATTAACGTACCGTAACCGAAAGAGTGAGACAGAACATCCCACTGGAATAACTCGGGGAATTCCCCCATCTAAGTAAAGGAGGGGGATGAAGAAACCCCAATGAGAATCCGAGTAAAAATGAGTAAAAACGAAAAAAAAAAAAAAAAAGAAAAAAAAAGAAAAATCTGATGTGTTGCACTCACATAACTTCTCTACTCTTGTATTAACCATTCTTACAAAATCTTATTCCTATATCTTCATGTTAGTTAAGATAAACATTCGTACAAATTATCTGAATGTTTATTTCCTTGTAGGTGCAAGGGGAATATTAGAATACCGTAGATTTTGAGCGATAGTCAACTCTTTTAAAGCTTTGAGATTTCGTTTTCTTTGCACACTTAACGTATACAAAATGAACAACGATGTTACATTTCACGAAAGTTTTGCTTTCCGAAACTCACACACATAACAAGGAATATCTCCGAAATGCTTCACCCTACAAGAAAATTTATTTGGACATAAATTGTGTATTTTAGCAAGATCTACAGTTTTTGTTTAGTATGATTTGGTCTATCTCTAACGGTTTACCAGTTATGCAAAAGTCGTCCAGAGTAAAGACAACTGGGGATATAGCCAGAAAATTCGAGATATAGATTTCATTTGTCATAAAAATATCTCAAACTATAACATTTTAATCAAATCCTTAGAGCCATTTTCAAGAAAATCAAAATTTTCGAAAAAATTTCCAATTAAAGGGTAGTTTAGGGTGGGACTATTTTCTTCAAAATGTTCGTGTCGCATCCTTGAATGAAATTAAACTTAAATACCAACATTGGTTTTTAACCTAGTTTTCGTTTTTGAGCTATGCTATCCACAGGCTGACAGGCAGACACACACACACACACACACACACACACACACACACACACACACACACACATACACACACACACTCACTCACTCACTCACACATACACAAGGACATTTTTCTAAAACCGATTTTTTTTATTCAGGGGTCTCAAAACATGTATTTCCGGTGAAATCTCGACATTGAATTTTTGGGTGGAATACAACACTTTTCCTACTTGTCAATAGAGAAAGTTAAAGAAAATCGGGAATGCTACTCCTGAATAAAACCACACAAATTGTTTTCGCTGTTTTTCTCACCACCTGAGGTCATTGCTCCTTTTACTAAGGGATAGAATCCATGCTATTCGAACGAGCCAATGGTGACGGACATCGAACCGAGTACTGAACGACGACGGAGCTGGAGCCATCATGGAAGAGAGCAACGACCACTATAGTGAGGTACGAACCAGGTAGTGCCTAATATTCTAAAATACTTTAACCTTATTTATGCAAATATACTATTCTTCCATCACTGTCCTGATCAAATCAAAATCCCAGGGAAAACATTGAGAGAATAGCGTCTTCCAAACCCGTTTTCACAGAACTATTGCTAGAGTTAGCAGCTGTATAATAGCGAACATCATGTTTGACTATTTCCGCAGGTGTTTGCTTATTTTATATCTAATTGTTGGTCAGTCACCGCAGTTGCGACTGGCGATGTAAGATTCTCCTCGCCATAAATAACTTCCCATAAATTAAAAAAAATAAAAGCAGGAAAGAAGCAACATCAGAGTCATTGCATTGCGTGACTAACGAAAAAGACAGGCTACGGTGCGAATCGGAGTTACGTAGTAAAGGTAGTCTGATGCATGGCTAACATTGTATACCATCGTGATAAAAGTGTATCTTTTGTATGAATTCAACGAGCAATTTTTTGGTTGTTTAGAATATGGATGTATTAGGCGGTAGTGGTTTTATTTCATTGGGCCATGACCAGACTAGGAGTTACATCACTGCAGTTCGTGCCGTCGCCGTTTTTCCCATTGTTCGCGTTTGCATTATGAATTTCGCACGACCCCAACTGCTTTGTAGATTTTCTTTTGTTTGAAATGTTTTTGCAGCGCTTATACAATTAAAGGGCGAATGCTTTCATTACAGAGTGTATTTCGGACTGCAATCTTTTTTTTTTTTTTTTTTTTTTTTTTTTTTTTTTGTATTTATTTATTTAAGGTCGTTTTGACAGCACGGTCTTATCACGACCATACATAGTAATACATTGTGGATATTAACTTACAATTATACATACACACATTACATTATGTTGACATTTACAGTAAATTTGAAAGTTTTATGTTCTTCATAAACTGTAGAGTCTTGCTGATCATATTCGGTGTATTGACTGCATGATGAAGACTGGAAACGCCGACTTGCTGTCTATATCTGCTGTATTGTGGGCAATCTATAAGGATGTGGTGGATGGTTAGAGGAATATCACAGTTGGCACAATTTGGAGGTTGGTCCTTGGTGAGAAGATGACTGTGTGGTTTGGAGTGTCCAATTCTAAGCCGAGTGATGTTAACTTGATCTCTTCTTTTCAGTCTTTGGAGCTGCAGAAAAGGTTTTGTACAGCCTGAGCGAGCTTCATGGAGTTTACTGCTAACTGATGACCATGTCTGTATCCATTTTTGCATGTACATATGTTTAGTACCGTTGATGACGTCTTGATGTGGAGAAGCGATCGAGGCATCACTGACGGGATGTTTAGCTGCCTCTTTTGCAGCTTCATCTGCAGTTTCATTGCCTGTTATGCCAACATGAGAGGGAGTCCATACAAAGGATACCTTTTTATCGGTCTTATTTATATTGTGACACAAAAGTCGAATTTCATGGATTAGTGCATGGTTTGGCTCGGAGTTTTGTATGGCAAGTAGTACACTTAAGGAATCAGTGAATATGGTACAGCGACTTTTAACGGATGAATTGGTTATATATAGAAGCGCTTCCTTAATAGCGAATGCTTCACAGGAGAAAATGCTAAACAGGCGAGGTAAACTGTAGAGCATTGTTTGATCAGGATACACAATTGCACATCCTCTTCCCTCTTTAGATGCTGATCCATCAGTGAAAATTTTCGTGTTAGAGTTATATTCATCCAGTAAAGAACTCCACGTTTGTTTAAGTATACAAGAAGGAGTTTGAAGCTTCAAATGAGATGAAAGACTGGTATCAACTGGTGGACTTTGTATCTGCCAGTAGGGTGTGGAGCAATTAATATAGCTGGGTTGGATCATACAAATTTTTAAATCTATTTCTTTCAAGTATTGGAGAATTCTAATGTGAAACGGACTTCTGTGTCGTTCTGTTTGCATCTGACAAGCTTTGTGTAGTGGAAAAACATAGTTATGCATTTTATGACATGGATGTGAGGCAATCTTTGTGGCATATGTTACACTTAATAATTTTCTGCGAATATTTAGAGGCGACTCATTTGCTTCCATTTGAAGGCTTAAGATTGGACTGGTGACAAATGCCCCTAATGCCAACCTTAGGGCTGTAGACTGAATGGAGTTCAGGGCTTTGAGAGTTGAACGGTTTGCGGAGTTGTAAACAATAGCACCATAGTCCAGTTTGGATCTAATAAGAGCCTTGTAGGTTTTGAGAAGTGTGAATAAATCAGCACCCCAATTTCTTGCGGTAAGAGTTTTGATAATGTTGAGTCGATTTGTGCAAGCTTCTTTTAAGGCTTTAACATGGGGCTTCCATGAAAGTTTTTGATCGAAAATGACACCCAGAATTTTTGTGGTCGCAGCTACGTTGAGTTTCTCTTCATTGATATATAGTTCAAGATCCTGTTCAGGAACTTGTCTTTTTGTGAAGGTGATACATTTAGTTTTGGTGCTGGAGAATTTGAAACCAGTAGTAGACGACCATTCTTGGAGATCATCTAAAGCTGACTGAAGTAGTTTTTGAGTGGTGATTATGCTTTTACCTTGGCAAAAAATTATGAGGTCGTCAGCATAAAGGCACGCCTTAACTGGTAGGTGAATATATGTTGCAATATTGTTTATGGGTATAAGGAAAAGGGTCACGCTGATCACGGAGCCCTGAGGAACTCCATTTTTAATTTTAATTTCGTTGGAGAATATGCCGTTGGCTTTTACCCTGATGCTGCGATTATGAAGAAAATTGTAAATAAATGCTATTATTCTTCCCCTGATGTTGAAATCCAGCAGTGCCTTAATAATGTGCGGTTTATATGCCATGTCATATGCTTTTTTCTACGTCTAAATGTATCATGGAAAGATGCTGTGATTTTGAGAATGCATTTAGGATTTCTGTTTCGAGTGTAATTAGGGTACCGGTGGTCGAATGGTGACGGCGAAAGCCGCTTTGAATTTTGGTGAAGAATTTCTCTTGTTCCAACGTGTATTTTAATCTTCGGGTAATGATTTTCTCCATTAGTTTGCACATTGTATTTGTGAGAGCAATAGGTCTGAAGTTTTGTGGAAAGTAAAGGCCCTTGTTGGGTTTAGGTATCGGAACAACTGTTGCCAGGCGCCACTGATTAGGGAATGTTTTATTTGTCCAGATAAAGTTGTATATTTCATTAAGATATGTAAGTCCTTCTAGAGGAAGTTGCTTTAACAGTTCATATGGTATGTTGTCAGGCCCTGGCATGCCACACCTCCACTTGCATGAAGGGCGGTTGTACGATTTTTGTAATATACTTTAAATTGTTTTAAATTGGAAACAAAAGTATTTTTAAAGTTTGTTTCTTGAAGGCAAATGACATCAGGCAGGTGGCGGTTTTATTAGAAGTTGTAAGTATTCGATTTGTGGTTGAAAACCGTTAATATTCCACTGAATTATTGATGAGGCCATAGAGAAGAACCAAAAAAAAAAAAAAAAAAAAAAAAAAAAAAAAATTACAAGAAGCTTTATGATCATTATTGTGTAAGATATGAAGATTCATCGCTTGAATATTCCGTTGTTCTGTTTGCAGCCTTAAGTATTTTTTTACAATGCGCGTGCTTCTGTTTTTTATGCCACTATTAGGTAAGTGAGGGTGTAGTTTTTGAATCGCACGAGCTAAGCCTTCTAGGTCATTTAACTTTACTGCCGCCACAATAGGAACAAGTATATGTGCACACATTTAATTCGGTTGGATGAATTTATTTAAAATTAGTATTATTTTTCAAGATATAGTGCGAATTAAAGTATATCACTGCAAAACTACAATATTCAGAGCATAAAAGCAATAAATCTACCGAAAGGGTCAAAAAGTTCCGAACCGGCTGCGTGGTGTGTTTCCTGTCCACGTCCTCGGCGCTCGTTGCCGTCTGCCACTACCATAGAAAAGCGCGAATGAAACCATACAATTTTAAAACTACTTTTAAGGAGTTTAGTTTATGAAAGTACATGCGGTATAGGTCGCGCGTTACTTCTTGACGAATGAAAATTTTATATGAAAGGTTGAATGCGAGTCTCTACTCAGCTTTTGCGGGAACGAGAGAGAGGAGGTACAGTCTGCAGTGAGATGACGCGCATGCTTCTGAGCTGAAGTAGTACAACACTACAAATCAATTTATGACACTTGCAGTAATATCAGCCACACGTATTATACACTATACCTCTATAACTGTTTCCACTTAACTTTCTTGCATTTATTCTATTCCCGACATCTCTCCCTCGTCTGAATTGCTATTTTCGTTGCATGCATACATACATCCGTACCGCACAAAACTTCTGCAGTCGACTGTATACACAAACGCGACAGAGGAAAACAGAGGTGTCTGTTATCGTAGCATAAACATTTGCTGACCTGTTTATTAAGGGTAGGCTCACTCATTGGATTTCTGCTCAAGGTCATTCGTCAAGAACGAACGCGCAACCTATAACTGGCCACTTCGTTGTTGATACATATATTTTTGGCACCTTTTTTTGAACACTATCCATCACTCGCCGTAGTTCAGGTTGAGAAATGCTGGCGGATATTTTGTTTTAATTCTTCCAGGCTGCATGGGTTTGTCTTATGGGTTTGTTTTATGTTTTAAGTTACCTCAGAGATAGAAATCGCTTATTGCAGCTCTGACAAATCTTTCTCCGCTAATGGCGCAATATACACCTATGTTTTCGTCATGAAGGACTACTTCATAAACAATATTAGATTTCACAGAGCTCCAATAACGATCTCTTTTCATAAAGTTGGTAAGTAAAGTAGCTTTAAAAATATTGTATGACTTTCTCGGTAACACTACAATCTAAGTTGGTAGCGTGTCTGCGCCCTTAGGCACTGTCACTGCTCACGTATATATTAGCTACACTAAGTCCAGTCTTAGGTTTGTCCGCGTCAATACAAACCCATGTGACCAGTGCACCGTGTACAACACGGTAGCAATACGTGCAGGGAAGTAGTCCCATCCTAGTAATCTGAGTTTTAGAATGAATTTATCGCTAAATCATATAACATTCTACACAAATACCTAAGAGGTTAATTAACGCTGATGTATACTGACAAACAGAGCTACAAGTTCCAACATGCAACTCGTGTAATTATCTGATATTCGAGTATTGTTTACAGCCAGCAGTTTCTATTTAGTATCATGGCGGACGGTGGCGGTGACTTTGCTCTTGAGTCTTCGTCGACTTATGTAAAGCATAAGGCGGGAAAACCATTGACTAGTGGCGAAAAAACAATAGTGTTGAACGTGTATTATAAGTTGTGTGAGAAATATCTCAGGGTGTGCGTAGGTTTTGTTAAAAGAGGACATTGGTTTCAAACTTTAACACATTTTAATGATGTATCACTTTATATACTGTTGTGCCAAGATATGCTGACCAATGTTTAATTCGCGGAGCTATAACTTAGCAATCCAGTAGACATACATTAATGAACTTCTATTTATCCGTTGAACTCCACAAACTTTAAACTGTTCATCTCACTCGTGTCCGTCCATGTCTACAGACATGCAATGAATAAGTGACGCCCGAATCGGCATAGAAGCGACGTAAGTATTTTAAAAATGTAAGTTGGTTCACTGTTCTTTGCTATTCCCGCTTTCAAGCTTACCTCGTATATTACTAGTTTTCTCTTTATACTTATATTTATTACCAATAATCACAATATCATTATTATGTATAATTATTAAATGTTCTATTCCCCTTTTATTTATTAATTATTCATTTTCAAAATAATTATGACTATCGGTGTCAAATAAATTTCATATCAAATTAGAGTCAAGCATTATATTACTTTTTGAGAGGCATATACTGGGATATAATTTCCTATACTTTATTTTATACCCTTGAACATTTTCCAATGCGTGTTATTGATGGTTGGTATTCTCATTATTAACGTTTAAACACGCGATATGGTTGGGCAATAATTGTAATACAATTATTGTCAGATCTAGAGGATCTTGTCGCCAGGATATCTGTGTTTGGTGTCCCAGTATTCAACTAGCTCTAGCAAGAGGTCCTCATCAGCAAGGTATGCGTGGGTGGTGGTAGGAATGGAACCAAACGAAGAATTAACAAACATTTGACTTTATTTGCAAATCTCCAGATCTGTAGATAACTGCCGACGATATCTAAATTGAATATAACTTTCTAACTTCAATTGCTACGCTATAATACTTGAATTTTGTCACCCTTTAGCGACCGCCAAATTATGTATACGCGCCTGCGTACGCACAGATCACACAAAATTGCATGTGCACTGGCTGAGCGATTCAAGACGAATGTGAGTTGCCTTGCACGTGATCGCGTGGGCGACATGAAGGAAGCAATTTTCATTGGTCAACTTTTGAGCACGTCATGGCAAGATAAGAATCAAGCCACTGAACTCTCTAAGCTTTGCTCGCAAAACAATTGTATAATCTTATCACTCATCTAATCTGCCTAGGCTTCCATTCTTGAGATTTTATATATTCAGCTTCATTACCATATGTTTCCCCCTTAACTATTGATTACAATCTCCTTTTGATTCTTTCTATTATTAATTACTTATATTCAGTTTATAATTTCGGTTTCAACGTAATTAAATTAAACAATAAAATTACACATTTAACTATTTAAAAAGTATTCAAATATCAAAATAATATATAAAGTTACAGAATAAGCACTAGATATGACACTATTTTTTCAAAATAAGGAAGCGAGCTGTGGGCTGAGCGTGGCCAAGACTGTTTATTCAGGGCATGTGGCCAGTGTAGGCTTAATGCAATTATTTAACTCCCTATAATTTGGTTATAATATTATTTATCTGACACATCAGTAATTTCGTAATATAGTAATATACACGGAGTTTTAAGCAAGAATAAGTTCTTGGAAACGCTGTATTAAATAATATGACTCGCCCCTGTGAAAACCATTTTCACTCAAGTGAAAACCATTTTCCGTGTGCCTGAAAATTAAAACCTCGATCACTTTAAGGACCGATCTTTTATTGGCATATAGGCGCTGAAGTTCGACGTTATGGATTTACCCAGCGCTAGGAAGTAAACGTTTCAAAACCGACAATCTGTGTTATAATTGCTCCTAATACAGGCCACAAGATATCTTTTGGAAACTCTTCAATATGTAAAGTTGCATGTTAAAGCCGATTTACTTACAATCGTGAAATCAATTCACATACACAAGAAGATACCTACCTGAGGAAGTGCGGCAGCATGAACCATGAAGATGAACAATATTACTGAAAGCACTCCACAAAAAGCAAGATGACGCATGTTGGCGGCGGAATTGTCGGAAATGCATTAACTGTGTATTTAAGAGAAAGTCATTAGTACACGTCAACTTGGGTAAAATCGAACCTTTTTACATAATACTGTAAAAAAACTGATGATAAAAGAGAGGAAGCTCTCGTCTGCATTCTAGATGTTATCTTCTATGTCAGCCGGGACAGTGACGTGTAGCGGCCATTTTGATTCTGCTAAAAAACTAATATTAACCGAATCATGAAACATACCTTTGTTTTATATACGAGTAACATTTTGTTTGCAGAAGAAAGGAATGATCTCCCAACAAATTAAACAATAAATAGAAGTTTATAGCTACAAATAAGTGTTAACATATTTATCTGCGTTTCCTTCCTTCCTGTAAGTTCCTACATTGAAGGATGTCATGCACTTTTGCTATATAGCACAAAATGAACTTAGGGGGTTTATAAGTAAATTGAAATAGAACACACAATGATTGTGATGTACGAGAAAAATAGAGTTCTTGGAATAATGAAAGCTCATGAAGCTATGGAAAATGCCACACCTAAAATTAATAATAATAATAATAATAATAATAATAATAATAATAATAATAATAATAATAATAATAATAATAATAATAATAATAATAATAATAATAATAATAATAATAATAATAATAATAATAATAATAATAATAACAATAATAATAATAATAATAATAATAATAATAATAATAATAATAATAATAATAATAATAATAATAATAATAATAATAATAATAATAATAATAATAATAATAATAATAATAATAATAATAACAATAATAATAATAATAATAATAATAATAATAATAATAATAATAATAATAATAATAATAATAATAATAATAATAATAATAATAGTAATAGTAATAATAATGATAATGATGATGCTAATGATAATAATAATAGTAATAGTAATAATAATAAAATACAACAATTACATTAATAAGAAATGAATAATGCCAATGAAACATAACGTGCTCTCATGCTTGCACTTTACAATCTCTAATCCGTAATGTTAGACAATAGCACCATATATAGGAGTGCGTTTATACTGTTATTGTCTATTATCGCGGAGTTCAACTGCCTCTTATCACCTCACGTCTTCGCTGAGCGGCAGAACACGCCACTGCCGTGGAGCAGTGCAACTATTTTAACGCACGAAGAGTTACCTACTTAGGCCGAAGCCGGATTTGCAAGATTTGCAAGCGCTAAGAAAGAAAAGAAAAAAGGTAATTCGGGCATGTTTTACAACATGCTCAGGCTGTTTAGGGACAGTCCCTCTTCAGCCTCGTCTTGGTATTATTGTTTGTCGTGTGGCAGAATCTTCCTGGCGTGTGTGTGTGATGTTTTGATTGTAGTGATGTGGCTTATGTATTTGTTTATGTTTGTTTGTGTGTGTGTTGTCGTCCCCAGCTGCATGAAGATGGCTTCTGCCCTCTGTAAGTTTTTTGTTTGTTGTTGCTGCCCCGGCTCATATGTAATTTTTTATATTAGTTGTGTTGTTTTGTATGTTAGGTTATGAAAGTGTGCGTGTTTGTGTATGTATAGTGTGTGTGTTTGTGTTTGTGTGTGTTTATGTTTACTGTATGTTTTTGTTTACTGTGTGTTTGTGTTTTTTATTTGTTTGTTGTGTGATTGTATGTTTTTATCTGTCGTCTATAAAGATGGCAAGTTGGTTGCCAACTCTGGTTGTGTTGACAGCTTTTTTCAAGGTCTTTTGTGCTGTTTGTGTTAAGTTGTGTAGAAATCTGGGTCTTTGTGCTGGTGGAGTTATGTCATAAATTGGTGGAATGAGTGTACTTAGGATTTGTGTTATTGTGGTGTTCGTGATTTGTCGGATGTACTTTGTGATGTTTTCTTGAATGTGTGTGATTTGTTCTTGTAGTGATTTTATTTGTTGTTCTGTATGTCCTATTACGTGTTTAAATGTTCCAATGGTTTCATTTGGCGTCATGTCCGTTTTTGTCCTTGGGATTTTTGGGAAGTTTTCTTGGGCCAGTCAGTCACGTGTTGTGGTTTTGGTGGTGTTGGGATGTTGTGTGGGAAAATGTGGGTTTTCGCAGTGTGTTCGGGAAGTGTGGGTGGTTGTCTGGGATACATCGGGCATTTCACTTGCCCGGTGTAGTGCCCATTTTGTCGGCAGGTGGAGCAGTATGGGGTATTGTGTCTTATGGGATGGTTGCATCGTCTTGTGTCGGTGTTGTGTCCGCAATGGAAGCAAGTCGGTTGTTGTGCGCATTGGTCTTCGTTATGTCCGTATTGTTGGCACTGTCGGCACGGTACATGTCTGTCTGTGTGTCTTGAGGGTTCTGCATGGAAGATTTGTTTTTCAATTATTGCGCCTTCTTTTAGAATTGTGTTGATTGTTGCGACACAGGTACTAAAGATTCGTACCAGTGGGGTTTGTCTATTTTGGCTAATTATGCGTGAGACACGTGATATTTGTGGGTAAGTTTCCTGAATGCTGTGGAGTATGTCATCATCTGTTATGTCGTATGGTATTCCTTTTATCACGGCTGTGAGGGTTTTTCTTGGTCTTTGTATTGTGTCTGGATTTTGTGTTGGCTTGTTCTGAGGTTGGTTGTTGGCATAATGTGCGTACTTGCCGAAATTGTGTATTGGGATTGTTTGGGTAAAGGTCACAGCTTGTTGTTGGTTTTTGAAGGTAAGTGCGTAGGTGTTTCTGTGTAAACGTTGGGCTCTGTAGAGTGTGTCTGTGTCTAGGTGAGTCTTCGTCATTAGGCTTCTAATGAGCCACGCGTTTTGTTTTGCAGGGTCGCAGTTTACTACGTAAATTGTGAAGTATCCGTGTGGTGTAGGTGGTATGTATGTTGTTGGAGTGTGGTGTGTGTTTGTGTTTGTGCCGTCGAAGAGTGTGTTGATCCTGTATCCTAGTTGTGTTGTAGACTCTAAGCTCGAGTCAGAGTCATGGCTGACATTGTCTGGTGCTTGGGTAAATATGCTGCTGCAGCTGGAGCTGACTGAGTGTGTGCGTTGTCTTGTGTAGTTTTGTGTGTGTGCCTTGCTTGTTGATGGTGTAGGTTGATCGTAGTTCACATGTGATTGTCTTGCTGTTTGTATGTCTTGTGTTTGAGCATAGCTCACTGGTGTTTGTCGTGTTCTTGTGTTTTGTGTTTGGGCATAGATTGTCGGAGTAGGTGAGTGTCGTGTTTGTGTGTCACTGGTAGATGGTGGTGAAGCTTGCATTTGTACTGTCGTAGACCTGGTATTCTTCGTCAGGACGCGACTGCGGTCGGTTTTAGGATCAGGGGGTTTAGGTGGCTTGGCCTTGGAGAGACGCTTTGGCATCTTCTTTGGCCGGAGAAACTTTGGTGTGTTGGATGTGGCTGCTAAGAAGCGCGGTTTGTGTGTACCTACGCCTATTTGTAGTCCCAGCGGACTACCAGACTTTCGTCTGTTGGCTACTGAGACTGGCCCAGCAGGTACACAAACCTCACCACGAGGAGGGGTAAGGTACGGGTTTCCTGGACGGGGCGCGGACTGATGTATTATTGCACTCTCCACTTGGTTGCCCAGTTGCCAAGTGTCTTGAGAGTGCACTTCTCGCTTTCGTACTCTCGAAGTCTAGCTTGCCGGTGTTGGTGTGCCCAATCCCTGCCGAACATCTGCCGTTGAAGACGTAGAGAACGAAGCTGACTGGCTGAACGTTGGCTCACCACTGGCTGCTGTGGAAGCGCTGAGCTGCTTGGGTATTTAAATCATCTTGATTCACCGTCCTCCCTCCTTAGGAGAGCTCTTCTAACAGTGCAGAAAATATTGAAAATAGCCTCGCTGTGTAATTTTATTAACATTACAACGCTAGCCAACGGCAACGGTATCAGCAAAGGCTCGGGGCTGGGCTGCGTCATAGCACTGGGGTGCATGCAACAAAAGTGCTCAAGGTCAGGCTGAACACGTGACAACAGAGTGGCAGAACAAACCGGGGGTTTCAGTCCGGCAGCAAGCGAATTTGTAGAAGTTAGAGAAAGGTCCGTGCTACGTCATTCTCGATACATAAGGAGGTGAGGCAACGAGCAGAGGTACGGTCAAAGAGTCGAAAAACAACTTGCAACAAGACATACAACAATAACTGTCACAACTTGTCCGCCCGTAAGACACATACGTGACAACCAAACATGGAACTAGGACCTGATAAAATAACGGGAGACGAATCTGCTAAAAGCAAGATAATCATGTATATGTGTTAAAAAAAAAAAAAAAATATATATATATATATATATATATGTATATATAATAAAAAAGGGGAATAGAATAATATAAGACCAAGAAACAAAAAAAAAAATCCCAAATCCAACCAATCGACGCACTCCCTGCGAGTAAGAACCTAACAAAACATGTCACTGCAGTATCTGTTTCAGGGCACCAAGGATCACTCAAAAATCACCTACAAGATGAGACGACCAACACTGCACAGGCACGTAAACACTTTTACTCAATTATCGCATGATTCCACCACGAACACCTAGGTCAGCTTCTGTGCCGCGAGCAAAGTGCCTTACCTAGCCCCACTCTGCTTGCTCCCTTGCAAGCAGGCGTCTTCCTTAGCAACCACTTACTAATCTCAGAGTGCTTAGGCGGTATCTGGCTTAACACCAGTTCCTCCCTGCACTACCTTACCCTACTCCTGTAGAAGTAGTTAGTGTATGATAGGGGAGGCGATATAGGTCCCTTTCGGTTGATCGTCACCATGGCTGGCGGAGGAGGGGCCAGCCATTTAGGGGAGGAAAAAAAAAAAAAAAAAAAAAAAAAAGAGGAGTGAGTTACAGACATGAGTCGTTGGGAGTCAGTTTTTAGCGAGTGTGTCGTCGTAAGTGAACCGGCGCGTCGTGAAGGAAGATGGCGAAGCAGTTAATGAGTGCTGAGTGATTGTTTTCATACAAGCCAGCTATCTGAGACATAAAAAGTGAGGAAGGACAAATTGGTGTCAAGGTGACGAGAAGAAAACAATTATTGTGAGCTGTAATTTCATGAAACACGGTAGACCGGGTTAACCTCAGTAAAAGAGAACTGTTGTGCAAAGTTTTGGAGGAGAAAAATCCGATGTGTTGCACTCATTGACTTTCTCTACTCTTGTACTAACCATTCTTACAAACTCTTATTCTTCTATCTTCGTGTTAGTTGAGATAGACATTTGCAGAAATTATCTTATTGTCGTTTCCTTGCACATGCAGCGGAAATATGGGAATACAGTAGGCTTTGAGCGATAGTCAAATCTTTTAAAGCTTTCAAATTCCGTTCTCTTTGTACGGTTAACATGAAAAAATGAATAATGATGTCCCATTTGACAGCAGTATAATTTCTCCTAAACTTATACAAATAACGAGGAATATCTCCGAAATGGTAGTCTAAAAAAAATTGTTTAGACAAATTGCGTGTTTTAGCAATATTACATTTTTTGTATAGTAAGATTTGGTCTATCTCTTACGGTTTGCCAGTTATGCAAAAGCCATCCAGAGTAAATAGGACTTCATGGGCTATAGCTAGAAAATTTTAGATATACATTTAATTTGTCATAAACATATCTCAAACATTTGGTATTTTAATCAAAATCATTAGAGCCATATTCAAGATAATCAAAATTTTCGAAACATTTTCCATGTAAAGGGTAGTTTAGGGTGGAGGAAGTTTCCTCAAAATCTTTGTGTCGCATTCTTGAAAAATATTAAACTTGAATACCAACTTTGATTTTTAACTGACTTTTCGTGTTTGAGGTATGCTATCCACAGACTGACGGACAGACACTGACAGACACACAGACGCTCACACACACCCCTTTTCCCAAAAATGTTTTTTTTTTCTTATTCCGGGGGCCTCAAAATATATATTTCCGGTGAAATCCCGACATCGAATTTTTCGGTTGTATGCCATACTTCCTCTACTTTACTAAACGTAGTAGAGAAAGTAATAAAGTGAGAAAAAAGTAACCGGACTGGAGTTTGCACATTTTGTTACAATACAATGAATGCCTTAATTTCCATTGTACCCATTCTGACTGACCTTCCTTAATGCATCAACTCCGGAGGCGCGTCTTGATTCCGATAGAAGTGGTTCTGTTCGGTGCGCCGCGCTTCGCCTCCGCGCGTCCAAGTGTGACCCAACCTTTGGTCCGCGATGTAGCGCATTGCTACCTTTAGAGTGGCTAGCTCTCCTGCAAGGAGCTCGCTATCCCAGTTTTCCAAGAGCACGGCATCGTTATTTAAAACTTCAAACTCCGGAACGGTTCGCGTGTTATCCATGTTCGCTCCAGATAAATCACAGGTAATGCAAGAACGGATTTGAATAAATACATAACCGGAAACAAGGTAACAACTTTCGGGGTATTGAAAAGGCCAAAACTTGTTCACTCGAACAATTTAGTACTTTTTGTTTCTACATTGACTCTATGACTACCACAACTTGCGGAGAGGGACTAAGAATCTTGACCGAAAGATGGTCTTTTGTGCCTATGCCCCGAGCACCCCCCGGAGGATTAATAAGGCGAATGGATCCGAAGGGCGACCGGAACGTTGCCACAACAGAGTAGAGAGTAAGCATTGTCCCAGTTAGAAGCACGCCAGCGGAGTGTCCAGTTTCTTTCCCACCCTTTCGGGTTCGTACTCCCAAAGTGGACACAGGACCTCGGAAACCGGCTCTACTCTCCCCTCAGGTTTGTACTATCCCATGGGGGACCCAGAAACCAGTAAGTTGGGCTTGCAATCCGGGGAGCCAGATTTCCAGAGAATAATTGTTCCCCCTACCGTGCTGCTGCCGCTTCCAACCCTGAAAGAAGCCTAAAGGGATGAAGGGTGAAATGAAATGATGAATATAGGAAAATATAAGAAATTAATATAAGAATACGGGCCACAGATGTTAACGCCTGAGCCATCCCGCTTGATAGTTGAACACTATTTTAAAACATTAACTAATACCAAGTATGGTCCTTGTCAAATACTTGTATTTCCACTGGTCTTCGATCACCAGTGCTTAATTATGGTGTTAAAAAATGAACTTCAAAGTGTTTAGAATAATAACAAACATCGAAATTTAACTCAAAAATAATTCCAGGTTTAGCACACTTTGAAACATCTATGAATATTCAGGCAGTTAGGTCGTCCTCAGTAGTCTAGGGGTAACATGCTAAGCTTTGTTCCCAAGATCGCGGGTTCAAACCTAGCAGAGAGCAATGGATTTTTTCGGGCGTAAAAATCCTTAGCACTGTTTCTTTCGGAAGGGAGGTAAAGCCGGTGGTCCTATGTTGTAGATTTACGGCACGTAAAAGAACTTCAAGCCTGAAAAGGAGGCCCTCGAACAAAATTAAATGGTAGGTATTTTACGCCCAACATAGGAGAAGACGTTGAGAGCCATAACCGGTAATAGAGCATTCTTAAATAAAATCTCAACAGGCAGTCACGGTGACCCATTAGCAATTTCAGACATGCAATGCCTCTTCCAGCAGAATTGTTTCTTATACGGTTACAACAGGCTTGTGTAACTTCGGCTATTAGGTTGTTGAACTTTAAATTTTATTCTGTCTTCTAGAAAATTAATATTGCAATGACTTCGTAGGGTTTATTGTACAGCCAATGGACAACATTAGTTGCAAAACTGTTTTCCATACATCCTGGTGCGTAAAATAGACATCGTATCAGCGGATATCGTTCCGTCGATGAGTGCTTTTGTTCGGAAGAGTGGAAACAAACTTATACCTAGCTAAAACTTGAAGGTGTAGTTCAGGGGTAGGCAGAATAGTGCCTGCTCCGAATCCACTGTGCGTAACATTATTACTGGTTGGAGAAGTGGTACTTCCTGGCTTCTTAAACTTTTGACAGTGGTGGATTGATTCAGTGATTGATGCATTACATTGATTAGCGCGTTTGTTTCAAACAGGAAAGGAGTGGTCATGTGTACGTTTACTAAGCGAAAGCGGAATTACCCATATTAATTGTCATCATCCGAAGATATGAGAAGTTAAAATTCTGACGTAATATCTGTAATAGCAATAAGCAGTTACGCCGAGAGGTGGTTATCCGAAATGCGAGATCTCAGTTTTGATTTTGCTATGTTCATCAAAGAAAAAAATTGTTCACGGACATTTGTGGAGTAAAATATTGTAACAGAAGCAGCAAATTCCCTAGTACTGACATATTCTATCTCACACAGTTCTCTGAATGCGATTGTACCGATTAAATCTCTGCACTTATTTTTTGTCACTAGATCTGTTTCGTAGATCTATGAGTTCATATTGCAAGCTAACTCTTACATTGACCATATCTACAGTAAAATGGTTAAGACACATTGAAATGTCATTCACAAGGTTCCTGAAATCATGGACTCTGTGTGAAGTAAACTCAGTTTTTAAGTCTTCAAGAATGAGAATATAATTAGTTTATCCTCTGGCATAGTACCAAGTGACTTTGCACAATTGAAATAAGTGGATTCTCGTTCCTTTAAGTGACTAGTGTACAAATCTATACATGATTGCACAGCCTATACATCTCTATAATGCTTCGTGTCGGACCTCAAGATTACCATTCAGCTCATTCGATGGTGTCGCAAAGAATCGCCATATGTGTGTGTTCTTTAATAAAGGTAACAATGTCTTCAAACATTTAAAGAAAACGACATAACATGTCACCCCGTATTAGGCAGCGCACATCGCAGAAAAGTAGCAAATCCGCAATTTCCTCTTCCACATCCTTCAGCAATTCCATGAACTATGTTTCAATGAATTAGCCAATTACAGTTCTTACCACTAAGTCCATAATATTTTTCATATTCACAGATTTAGCAATCAGTGCCTCCTGATGTATAATGCAATGGAAAGCGTGCAGTTTGTGGGCTCTTCCATTCCGTTGAAGGTACCTTTTAGCCTCCTAAGCACTACCTTTCTAACTCCAATCATACTAGTCAGTGGTAATCGACACTGACCTATCCCACAGTAAGCTAAAAATTGCTGCTGTTTCACACAGTGCATTGAAAATATCTTTGCAGTCGTATTTCTTTTAAGAGACGCCATATAAACAAAATACTGGCAAACAATTAAATCCACATCTGCATCACGAATAAATATAACTGTGCTGTGTCCGAGTTTTCAGTGCTCTCATGTAATGCGAGAAAGAAAGCAACAAACGTACCAATCTTATCTTTCAGTTGCATTTCAATGTCGTGTGACATGTATTACCTTTCACAAAAGTAAATATTCAACTGCAGTGAGACATGCACGACGGTCACCTAATTCTCAGGCGTCCTAAATAGACGGTATGAGAATGAAATTTGTCATATACGCTTCCCCTGCTCTTCAAAGGCTATTGGCTCACCTCGCAACTTTGAAAAGCAATATTTCAGCAATCCTAAATTAACACGCAAATATTGCAAATGCTACGTTACTGCACCTGCAGAAAATATATTACTACGGGTTTTGATTAAATAGTGGACTAGAAGTAACAAAGATGCCAGTGTTGAACCTTTTGCTTACCAACGTAAGCTTAATCATCCACAGAGTTTCTGTACCCATTAATAGCTGAACATGTTAAAGCATGTTACCGCGGGGCCCAGATTGCTACACTGAACATATAGCGCAATTTTTTTCTTTCCCCTTCCTTTCGACCTTAACGGCCACATCATCATTTGTATAACCTTTACCAAATATGCTATTATACAGTATTATCATATTGCTGCAATGTGATTGAAATTTGAAAACTGAAAGCTATTCAAGATGTTGCTTACAACTGCTGTGGATAAAACAGTGATTACGTCTACTTCATCTATCAGTCACTCTATCAGAAAGTAATACCTCATATTTTTCTTTAAATGCGCGCATTCCAAGGCATGCCTCTATAAATGTTGAAGACTATTACCATTTAAAGAATTTACTTCCGCCATGCTATGTTAATCTTTAGTTAGCTTACAAGGGATGTAAGAAGGGACATCTTGTTCATGTTAGAAAATATGGGCACGCACGAAAAGTAAAAGGTTTCAGCCACAAGCAGCGAAAATAGTTATTTTAGAAAATGCTATAACTCAGCATGATTATATTTATTTATACTTAATTATGCAGTAATACGACACAAATATCACACTATGTGAGAATAAGGCTCAAAGCATCGAAGGAGAATGAATCTAGTGTGCTACATACCATACAAAAGAAAGTGGGGTATCACTGTTCAGAAAAATGCTTAGTTAGAAGAGCTTTATGCTACTGAATAAGGTAATAATTAATGATGTATTAAACAGAATCCAATTCAGTTGTAGATTCCTTCAGCGTGAAACAATCTTTGTAACTGACAGACCTGTCATTTTGTTTCTTTAGAGGTACTACACAATGTTGCCATTTGCCCATTAACTCAACTTCTAGACGCGTGCCTTTATCTTGATTTTCCATTCCTGATAAAAAGCTCTGGAGAACTAAAGACGCTCCTTAATTTTCCCTTTCAGAAAATAAACATGCAGGAGTCGAGATTTGAACCACAGATACTAGTACTTTTGACTCCTGCCGATGGCCACTTTACGACTTCGATTACTTCTGGGTTAGCGGACATGCGCTCTATTCATGTGATATTAAGTTACATTCTGTCATTATGTTGACAAAATTTTCTTTGCAAGGCGAAAACTTCATAGCACCATTAACAAAAGCTTATATATATTGCTTTTGTTCCTGATATTCGTTTGCATTTATTTAGGAACAAAAACATTATCTAGAACAAACCTGAATATCACAGTGTTCAGTGTAGATGATATGTTCCCTAGTTGTTTTTATTAACCGCAAACAAAGATGAAACGATTAATATGATATAATAGTTAATACACGTTAATACATCTGAAAATACTCCGTCCATACATGACGGAGGATTTGGACGATTGACTGACGTGTAGTGTTTAACACCCGCTTTTAATACATATGGCACTGCAGGCGGTGACATTGATGATACATGGAATGAAGAATTAATATAAAATCGCGTTTTTTTCAGGCAAGATACCAATATAAATAAACTTAAGAAGCAAAACGTTATCTGAACAAAAATTTGATCAAAGTCTATAGAACCATTTCCGAGAGACATAATATATGCAAGAATTGCTCTGTATAAGAGGGAATAAAAAATATTTTTTGGGTAAAATCGCGTTTTTTCAGGAATGACACCTGCATATATAGGCAAACTTAAGAAGCAAAACCTTATCTGGACACAGAATTTGATAAAACTTTAAAGAACCGTTTCCAAGAGACATAATATATGCAAGAATTGCACTGTATAAGAGGGAATAAAACATATTTTTCTGTAAAATTGCGCTTTTTTCAGGAAAGACGCCTGCATATATAGGTAAAATTAAAAGGCAAAATCTTATGTGTATACAAAATTTTAACCAAATCTTTAGAGCCGTTTCTGAAATACCGGGAATATACGAGTATATAAAGAATTGCACTGTAGAAGCGGGAATAAAAAATGATATTTTTTATGTAAAATCGCGTTTTTTTAGGAATTACATCTGTGTAGATAAACTTAAAAAGCAAAACCCTATCTGAGTGCAAAATTTGATCGAAATCATTAGAGTCGTTTTCAAGATGCGCGGAACATACAGACACTAATATATACAAGAATTGCTCGTTTAAAGATATTAGATTAGATATAGTGCTATCTTATATCCATTGTAAGCCAACTAAACATTAGAGAGCATGATGGAATTAAATTCTTTAACATTATATTAATCTTCAAAATTTATAGAGAGATGCAGGTATTTAAAGGAAAATATTAGGTACGTATTAATTTCTGGAAGAATGATTGATGTTGAAGTAGACGTAATCACTGTTTTATCTACAGCAATTTTGATCAACATATTGTAAAGCTTTCAGTTTTCAAATTTCAATCGTATTGCAGCAATACGATAATACTTTATAATAGTATATTTGGCAAAGTTATATAAATGCTGATGTTCCCGTTAAGACCGAAAGGAAGGGGAAAGAAGAACAAATCTGGGCTGTATGGGATTCGAACCAAGTTCAATGTGGCACTCTGAGCCCACGGTAACGCGCTTTAACACGTTCAGCTATTACTGGGTACGTTGGTAAGCAGAGGGTTCAACACTGGCATTAGTTACTTCTACTCCACTATTTAATCAAAGCTCGTAGTAATATATTTTTTGTAGGTGTAGTAACGTTGAATTTGCAATATCTGCGTGTTAATTTAGAAGAATTGCTGAAATATTGTTTTTCAAAGCTGCGCGGTGAGCCAATAGCTGTCATGTCCTCTGAACATCAAGGGAAACGTATATGACAAATTTCATTCTCATATTTAGGTATGCCTGAGAATTAGGTGACCCTCGTGCGGGTCTCACTGGAGTTGGGTATTTACTTTTGTGAAAGCTAGCACTCTATTCTCCTCACAACAATTCGGCGAGAAAGCTGCAGGCATAATTCCACCACTGATACCGGTGACGAAGTGACCTATGGACTCCTGAAATCAACTAAGGAAGAGGGTGTGTACCGTCGTGTTGCATAGTTATACGGCGAAACGTTCTCGAATCACATGATTCATGAATCTGCTTTTACCTACCTCTGTGTAGGGAATATACATGGGGTTTACGGGCCCGTCGACAACTAGGTCATTAGGGCCCGATCTCTGTTCTAATTGATAAGTAAGGATCTGTAAATATGTTATTTAAAATTGAAACAGATTAAACAATTGTTATTTCATTGAATTAGTTCTACATTCATCGGTGTGAATTTTCAGGCTAACTTCGGCCACACCAAAATACCAAAGAAAAATTCCAGATGCTCCTCCTGCAGCACAAACTGTAATAAATAACGTGCGCCGTGAAAGCTTTAAATCTTACATGTATAGAAATAGTCCCGAAATATATTTTTTAAGCCAGGACGTCTGAAAAGGAACAAAACTAGACCAAATTAAATAGAGATTCATAGACGAAACCAGTATAGTATCACACTAACTTACTTTACAGAATGTTTAAAAAAAAAAAAAAAGAGCAAAATAAGAACTGTGAGCTGTCTTGTGGTGGCGGAACTCCTGAAATCTGCACGCCTAGGAGGGAGAGAAAAATATAATAAACAAACAGGTTGAATGTAAAATCTGGAAGGAGTGTGTCAGTAGTAACCACCATTTGAACAGAAATGGAGCCCGAAGAAACCCGTTCTATGTTAGAAGAAGCAGATTATTTGGTCCAAATTGAGTCAAATAAAAATGGTTTAAGATACGTCCCACGTTGTTAATGAGACAGTGCAGGAGACTTCATTCTTGTGCAGTTTTTGATGGAGAAGAATCAGAGATTCTGTGCTGCATAAATTTTGAATTCTGGGAACACATGAAATAAAGTACTTGAGAAAACACTCAGGGAAACAATTCTTCTTTGTGTTTCCAGACAACGACGATGTGTGTAGCATGCAAAAGAATCAGTTTGTGAGGAAATTAGAATCATCCCTTCATATAAGATATGGAAACTTTATTTTCAAAAATATTATACACAACTACATCTTTTAAAACAAATCATGGGTAGACCTGAGAAATGACCAAACTGATAAATAAGCTTATTTTAAAAACAATTTTGGCATTTGAAGCTTTGTAGAAAATAAAATAAAGTACGTCGTACTCCATTTCTTTAATTTTTAACGCAACTTTCGTTCTAAAACAAGCACAGCACTAAACAATGCATTTCTAGCAGCCAATGTAAACACACGCTAGCGTAACTTCGTTTTTCTACTACATTTTGTTTCGTGGCCGAAGCTGGGCTCTTTTCTAGGAAGCTTCGGCCACATGTCAATATTTTATATAATAAACCATAGTACACATAGAAATTATTTTCTGTATGATAAAGGTGCAATGGACACCAGGGAATCTGAAATCCCGGTTTTGATCCCCGGTGACTGCGCAGTCTAACTTGGGTTTTTTCCGTGGTTTCTGCATGTCACTTAGGCCAGCGGTGGGCAAACCCCAACACATTAGGTTCTGCAACCTGGTTGGCACAAAACACACATTTGGGGTAGGAGATGTGAAATCAGCGTTATTCTAAGTCAAGGCCACGATTACAGTCGTAATCACAACACGCGTTCTGCCTTCGGCTGACTTAGTCGACTGCTGGGGTGCATTATTTCATATCACGGTTTCCTTTCCATCATTTCCTTTCGTTCCATTTCCTTATCATCTTTCAGGTGTTCTTTCAGACGAGTAGTATTGGCGGTGCCCAGCAGATGGCGCAAATGCTGATGCATGGTATAGGTTGCGCGCTCGTTCTTGACGAATGACCTTGAGCAGAAATCCAATGAGTGAGCCTACCCTTAATAAACAGGTCAGCAAATGTTTATGCTACGATAACAGACACCTCTGTTTTCCTCTGTCACGTGTGTGTATACAGTCGACTGCAGAAGTTTTGTGCGGTACGGATGTATGTATGCATGCAACGAAAATAGCAATTCAGACGAGGGAGAGATGTCGGGAATAGAATAAATGCAAGAAAGTTAAGTGGAAACAGTTATAGAGGTATAGTGTATAATACGTGTGGCTGATATTACTGCAAGTGTCATAAATTGATTTGTAGTGTTGTACTACTTCAGCTCAGTAAACAGGTCAGCAAATGTTTATGCTACGATAACAGACACCTCTGTTTTCCTCTGTCACGTTTGTGTATACAGTCGACTGCAGCAGTTTTGTGCGGTACGGATGTATGTATGCATGCAACGAAAATAGCAATTCAGACGAGGGAGAGATGTCGGGAATAGAATAAATGCAAGAAAGTTAAGTGGAAACAGTTATAGAGGTATAGTGTATAATACGTGTGGCTGATATTACTGCAAGTGTCATAAATTGATTTGTAGTGTTGTACTACTTCAGCTCAGAAGCATGCGCGTCATCTCACTGCAGACTGTACCTCCTCTCTCTCGTTCCCGCAAAAGCTGAGTAGAGACTCGCATTCAACCTTTCATATAAAATTTTCATTCGTCAAGAAGTAACGCGCGACCTATAACTGCTGTTTTAGGCGCTAGATGGCTTTTGTGCGCCCGTTGTCCTCCGTCGGGGGGACGCTTGTACGACACCGGAGCCCGTGGTGTGATGGCTGCTCGGCAGGGCCTCAGATGAAGAGATCTGAGCACCTATAAGGCTCCATGGTCCATCTTACTACGGCCCGTGGCCCCTTCGTTTACCTCACTTCATCCTTGCCCCCTGGGTGGTGTTGGCGCACAATAGATCTGCGTAGGTCGAGGTGTGCCAGGTGTCCCCTCCATCCTTTGCCCTCTTAGTGGCATTGCTGTAAGGTGAAAACACTTTTTTCTACTCGTCCGTCAACCGGTTGTTCTGTGGTGAAAGGTGGTAGGTGCTGCTTATTCTCACCCTTACTCCTTGAAATTGTGTGTGTAGCGGAAGGGAAGAAAGAACTGCGGAACAACCTGGTGTCCAGCTCCACGTGAAACTGAATCGGTTTGTGATCACTACAAGATAGAACTTTCTAAATAGACGGAAACAATGTAAATTTGGTTTTAATTGTTCTAGTGTCAAATGCTCATGAAATTTTGTCATTGCTTTGTTTATTTGTTTGTGCTTTCCTTTTACGTATAGTAAGCAGGGGAAGAATTGCATTCCACCCAAAATGTTCAAATTATGAAATTTTATGTCGAATACATTTTCTGAGGCCCCTGAACCTAAATAAAGCATTTCTGGAAAAAGGTCCGTTAGTGGCAAGTTTTCTTATCATCCAGGCGATCTTGTATTGCAGTGAAAGTACGATAATGGGGACAGCTTCGCACAGGACAGCGTGCATTTGTTGGATTCTTGGAATATTCCATGTCTCTCCATGATTAGTGATCAATGTTGATACTGCAGCCGTCACGCAGATACCACTGTTACATGCTGCTTACTGACCCAATGTCGAAGAGAATTACCTGATGTATTATACCTCAAAGTAACATTTAGTGTAACGATTTTGTTTCATATCTCCTCCGGTGCGTACTACTTACGCATACTCTAGTGCTCACTGAATAGCATTTCCGATACATGGTTGTTTATCATAATATATTTTTCCTGCCTTCTTTATCATTCCTATTAGCCTGGGCATTGGATTTTTGAACATCCTGCATGTAAGAGTGACTATAGTTGTATTCAGGCAATCTGGATGAACATCTTCCATCAAATTAATTAAATATGTCAGAGATTTAACTATAATGTAAATAAGGGTTTTTATAAGCAAGCTAGAAAGTGTCACAAAAATCTTCTGATTCGGAAAGTTGAGCTTGTTTATAGTGTTTGTACTAGCACTGATAATGTGTTCCATTAGAAAATACAACCTTTCTCTTTATGGCTGACATCTTCATATAACAAGTGAATGAGTGAGTCAATGCGTGAGTGAGTGAGTGCGTGAGTGAATGAGTGAGTGAGTGAGTGGGTGAGTGAGTGCGTGAGTGAGTGGGTGAGTGAGTGAGTGGCGCTTAAGCTCCCTATATCAACAATCCTATGACCAACAGTTTTAGAAGTATTAGTGAAATATTCTTTAAACTCTTAGCAGATTATTATTCAAATTTCCAATTGATATCTGCTTCGTTTCTTTACTGATCATCATGCATTAAAACTTGGACACCGATGGCAGAGAGACGGATGACTTCAGGTTAACTGTGTTCTGGAGTACCATAGTGTTGTTTACAATACGAGAGTGCTGCTGCCCTGCTACACTTCTAATAAGAACCTTGGATGTAACAAAAAGTGTGGAATCAAGGATTTGTTGAAGGGAAACAGTCCACCTGAGAATAACAAAGTACATTAATTGCACAACGATCACAAAGGAAAATCTCACTACACCTCGAGTCTACGTCACATTGTTTGTTGTTTAGGTCAAGGTGCAAGGGTGCATCACTCCTGCTTAAGATCTGTAGGCACAAAGGTTACACAGTGGCGTAGAAACGAAACATGTTTACGCTCTCCATCGTATTGACTGAAACAGAATTTGTCATATAGACCTCTTATGATGATTTAGAAGCCATACCTTAAAGGATAGTATAGGACACGTCTTTGAAGGGGTTAAAATCTATGGCGAAAACTTGATGAGCGCCCAGGTTAGCGGCGAAGCTCACGCGTCAAAAGACCCCAGAAAACGACACAAAATTCGCCGCCGTTTTGATCTTAGTAGTCTTAACTGTAGTGGTAGTGCGATCTAGCCTCAGTATAAGGATGCCTTTATTTCTTCAAATTTTTGGAAATTACTTGCTCTAATTAATTGCTTTAACCGTTAAAACATGTGCATTTGAGATATTTCGATTGTAAAATATTACGATTTTGCAATTTTCATTGTAGTGTTTTTATAGAAAAAATTCATGCAATAGTGTCGGACGGATGGATGGACGGATGGACGGTCGGATGGACGGACGACGGGTGGATGTATCGATGAATGGATGGATGGACGGACGGACGGACGGACGGAGCGATGGATGGATGGATGGATGGGTGGGTGGATGGATGGAGAGGTGGATGGAGGGGTGGAGGGATGAGTTGAGGAAGGGGTGGAGGGAGTGGTTGAGGGATGGATGGGTGGATGAATGGGTGGATGGATAGGTGGATGGAGGGGTGGAGAGAGGGGTGGAGTGAGGGGTGGAGGGAGGGTGGAGGGAGGGTGGAGGGAGGGTGGGCTGTAGGGAGGGTTGGAGGGAGGGGTGGAGGGATGAGTTGAGGAAGGGGTGGAGGGAGGGGTGGAGGGAGGGTTTGAGGGATGGATGGGTGGATGAATGGGTGGATGGATAGGTGGATGGAGGGGTGGAGTGAGGGGTGGAGGGAGGGGTGGAGGGAGGTTGGAGGGAGGGTCGAGGGAGGGTTGGAGGGAGGGAGGTGTGGAGGGAGAGGTTGAGGGAGAGGTGGAGGGAGGGGTGGATGGATAAATGAGTTACACACCTCTTGTAACGGCAAACCTGATTTATGGCTTGCTTCTCTCCCTAAGTGCAGTGCCTGGAGTTTCCATAAGGTCCATCGATGGATGGGAGGCACCAGTACACTTGGACCATAAATGGGAAAGTTACTCAAGTATTATATTGCGGTAAATCTGATTGTGATTTTAACTGTCCTTGATTCCTCACCTTAGCAAATCACTGTGAATTTGTATTTCCACTTACCTGAGTGCTCTTTTCTTCTGTGCAGCTGTTTGATTTGCTTCTGATTAAAAACAGCACACAAAATATGCAAAGTCTCAAAGTGTGTTTTTATTCGCATCATTTTTAACTGATATAACAACATTGGTTTTCGGTTACGCTAAATACCAACTTATGTATACGCAATTAATATGATTGAAAGAGTGATCTTTACCTAATTATATGCGATTTTTGTATAATCTCCAGAATTGGTTTCCGAGTTAAAGCGTCGATTATTTTGATCTTCAGATCCCAGTAATCGACATTACCAGGGGTGTGGCATGGAAGAGCTTTAAGATCCGGAGCTGCTTCATGAATCTTATAAATTCCCTGAAAAATTAAAGCATCAGAATTATATTAAATAAAATGTAATAAAATTTCAGTAAAGTTTGAGAAGAGGTTACATAATCATCGAAACCCAAGTACTTTCACGTACATTGTGTCACGTTTTGTATGAATATAAACATGCAAGTGTGACAAGTTCTTATAAGTCTGGCAGTGAAAGATCATTTGATAAAACCTGAAAACTATAGACCTTCCTATGTGCTAAAGGCATCGGCAAACATGTACTCACTGAGCTATCAGTATGACGTCTCAACAAGCAATCCGCAATGCACACGTAATGTAGAACAGGGGATGGCAGTGACCTTCGTTCAGAGTCAGTGCAGAGTATAGGTCGCGCGTTACTTCTTGACGAATGAAAATTTTATATGAAAGGTTGGATGCGAGTCATTACTCACCTTTTGCAGGAGCGCTGGCATGGAGCGGAGGTACAGTCTGCAGTGAGATGATGTGCCTTTACGCACATGCTTCTGAGCTGAAGTAGTACAACACTCAAATCAATTTATCACACTTCCAGTAATATTAGCCACACGTATTATACACTATACCTCTATAACTGTTTCCACTTAACTTCCTTGCAGTTCTTCTATTCCCGACATTTCTCCCTCGTCTGAATTGCTGTTATTTTCGTCGCTGCTTTCCATTCCATTATCTTGGATAATAATTCGCTCAATCCTTTCTTCCACAATGGCATCTTTATCCCAGTATTCTTGTTCAATTTCTTCGACATGACGGCATGCCTTTTCCCATTCTGTTTGCCCAATTTCCTCAAATCTTTGCCTGCAGAGGTTTTCAACATCTTTTAATTTAAATGTTACATTTCTAGCAGCTACCCATTGCTTTACGTCTCCCCATACTAACTCAATGGGATTCAGATCTGGGTGGTACGGTGGAAGTCTTAAAGTTGTGTGGTTATGTTCGGCCAATATTTGATCAATCAAATATTTCTTCTGGGCCGGCTTATTGGCTAAGATTAAGTCATACAAATGCGTCTTCGTGCTGTGCTCATCAAATGGAATGTTGTGATTTTGCAGCCAGGACTGCATATCTTTTTTTAAAGAATTTGATGTTGGAGGTTTGTCTAACTGTGCATTATGGTAGGACGCATTGTCAATTACTAAAACAGAGTTAGGGGGTAAATTTGGAATTAACATTGTACGAAGCCACTTGATATAGTTTTCAGTGTTCATTTCTTTATTAAAGTCTCCTGTTTTCCGCTGGGATCTGTAAATAAGGAGAGCATTTGGTATGAATCCAAACCTTCCACCTGCATGCACTATAATGAGTCGTTCCCCTTTGGATACAGGTGCCATGAAACCTGAAGTACTGTCATCAGACCAACTGTTTGGAACAGTGTGACTGCTATGTATATAAGTCTCATCTTCGTAAACTATTGGGCGTCCTTCAGCTCTGTATTTACGGAGACAAGTAAGATAGGTCTCGCGCAAAGAACGGATATTATGACTTTCAATCAGAACACGCCTTTTATTTCTAGTCTTTCTCCACCTAAAGCCCAATTTTTTAATCACAATTCGAAGGCTAGTGAGTTTACCTTGAAAACTGATGGTCTCTCGCAATTTTTGTAATAGTCTTTTTAATGTAGGTGCAGTCTTTTCCGTAGCATAGAAATTGTATACGGTGCGTCGGATTACACACTTGTCGAAATCGTCGATTTCAGTAATTCTTTTGGGGACGGCATGCTTCTTTCCTGGTGTACCAAAAGAAGTCCCTTCCTCTTCGTGTTTTCGTTTCTCTCCCACAATTCTGTGAACTGAACTGTGTGATATGTTGGTGGCTGCAGCAACTCTTTCTTGCACCTTCTGAATTTCTTTGAAGTACTTTGGAGAAAATCGATCTTTATGTTTGGCTTCTTCCTTCATATACTCATAAACATTGGCAATAATCTCGCGACTTTGACTATGCAGAGTTTTTCCGTTTATTTTTGACAATGGAGGAGGCATTGTCACGAGTAAGTAACACGTTAACTACGTAATTAACTAGCACTATTATAAAACACTTGCATGCATACATCCGTACCGCACAAAGCTTTTGCAGTCGACTGTATATACACAAACGTGACAGAGGAAAACAGAGGTGTCTGTTATCGTAGCATAAACATTTGCTGACCTGTTTATTAAGGGTAGGCAAGCTGACTGGATTTCTGATCAAGGTCATTCGTCAAGAAGAAACGCGCAACCTATACAATAAGGAATAGTACCTAACCTAACCTAAACCCCGGCGCGACAGCCCACGAAGGGCCAAGGCCCACCACCCAGCCGCTGCGTCCTCCACCTCTGCCCACTATAGGCGTCATTGGTAAGGTGCAGTACTGCAGGGTGGGACGTGGTCAGCGCCCCGAGCCCTCCCGGCCAGTTATGCGGTCTTCTAGACCTGGGGCCGCTACTTCTCCATCAAGTAGCTCCTCAATTGGTCCCGCAGGCACCTAACGAGGCTGAGTGCACCCCGTGTCAGACCTCCCAGAGGGGATAAAATCCCCATGCTGGTACCGGGGATCGAACCCGGGTCCTCCGCGCCAGAGGCAATCGCGCTACCAACTGCGCTACGGAGGCGGTCAAGGAATAGTACACATACTTGAATCCAGCTATTTTGGTCTTCGATACTTTAGATAGGCCTAGATATTTGAGCAATATGTTTCAATTCACTTCTATTTGCAATGTACCATGAAAATCTAGTGATATATCACAAGTATCCACTCTCAGTATAGCACGTAAATCATCATCTCTTAATCGCGATACAAGATTTTCTTTTAGATTCAGTTTCTCTTCTTCTACACATTTATTAAATGCTTGAAATAATTCTGTCCCTGTTGTATGTTCCCTAAGTGGAATGACTTCAAGCATATATTCTTGTATCGAGAGGTTGTTAGTAACTCCACGACTGAAAATTACCAATTGTGCTGTGTCGATGTTGTCAGTGCTTTCATCCAACGCGAGAGAAACGGCTATAAATTCATGGACCTCGGTTGGTAGTATTTTTTCGGTTATTTCTGCTATTTTATGTATCCTTCTCTGTATGGTTCGTGGTAATAATGCAATATTACAAAAATATCATATTGTTCAGGGTAAATTATGTTGGCAACTTTACTCTTGCATTTTTTTATGAAATCTCCATCACTAAAACACCTCAGTGACTGAGCAATCTCCAAAGCAACAGCTTAGCTGGCGTGAAGTTGTCTATCAGTTATAATATTTGAATTAATATTAGGTGTATTATCTGAATATTGCTCTTTGAGCTGTTGCAGTTGGTTAGTCCGATCTAGACCTGAAAAAAAAAAAAAAAAAATAAATAAATAAAATAAAATGAATGAAGGACACTACGTCAGTGTTACGTTACTTTAAATCGTGGTGTAAATTTATGAATACATGTTTGTCTATAATTGTATGGTGATCTTATGACATGTATCATAATGCCGCTTGATGTTTCATTGATGAGTGTCTTTTTTAACTTTAGAGCACAACAAATACCTTACGTTCCTTACACGATGAGCGAAGAAATCATCAAAGTGCTATTCTAGATATCAAATTTAGTAGACCAGGAATAATTAGATGCACTCTAATTCTATGAATATAATAAGACTTTAAGTTAAATAAACTAATATCCTTCAAAGTTATAAATAAAGAAGTTTATCTTTAAGCCTTGGTATCAAATTACACTTTGACAGACATATTTAGAAGTGCAGGTAAATACAAGACAGTTCGCCTGTGATCGGTGTGTATGCAGTGCCAGTTAAGGCTGCCAAGGAGGGGGAGACAGAGTAAGCGCTGCCCCTGACACATACCTACGCTGCCTCATAGTTGCGAGGCCTCATTGAGTACATGTTTGCCGATGCCTGCAATAAGGAATAGTACATATACTTGAATCCAGCTATTTTGGTCTACCATACTTTAGGTAGGCCTAGATATTTATGCAATATATTTCAATTAATTTCTATTTACAATGTACCATGAAAATCTAGTGATATATCACAAGTAGCCACTCTCAGTATAGCACGTAAATTATCTTCTGTTAATTGCGATCGTTGCTTCGATTTTTCAAGTTTCGTTTTGGAAAAAAATTGTTCGCAAACATATGTGGATTCAAACATAGCTGTCACAGCGACAGCGAACGATCTAAGAGATGGATATGTATCTGCTTTCAGATTTTTAAATATATCCAAATCAGTCAATTCTTTGCACTGCAATTGAATATACGTATCACATTGTAAATCAACGACTTCTGCTATAATTCTGGTTTAACTTTGTGTAAATCTATTGCAAGTGGATTAGCAAAAAGAGTAAAATCATTTTCCATGGATTTAAAATCAGAGTGACCTTACTTCAAATTCACTCTTTACTTTATCTAAAAGACCAGTATATTTATTCAGATTTGTTACTGAAATATTGGGAAGAGATTTTAGACATGGAAAATGAGGAAACTCTTTTCTCATGAGATTTAATTTCCATAAACCTGTCATCTTTACAAATGATCTAACCATGTCAAACATATGAACCATATGACATTTCCCCGAAGATGACGATTAACATAATTGAAATGTTGAGAAATGTCAGTGAGAAAGGCTAAGCCACTTATCCGATCTTCATCTCCCAGTTCATGGATATCTATAACCCCAAAAAAGGGGGGGGGGGATTTTAAGACATATTCAGTATAACATAAACATATATTGCAATTAAGCAATAATGTCAACATACCTTCCCCTTCAAGGATACAGATATCACTTCACGCAATTCGAAAAATCGTTTGAGCATGTCTCCTCTGCTTAACCATCTGACTTCTGTGTAGTATGAAAGGTCTTCATAAGAAAGTCCTAAATATTCCAGTACTTTACGAAATTTTCTGTGTTTCAAGGAGTTTGATTTTATTTTATTATCTGTGTAACTATGTCCATTACATATTTCATATTTAGTATTTTTGCCCATAATGCTTCCTGATATATTATACAATGAAAACATTTTGTTATTGTTTACTCTCGTTTCATTTAAATAACGTTTCACTCTACCAATTATACTTTTTTTTTCAATGGTCATATTTTGAGCCCCATCTTTTACTATAGATACAAGTTTTTTTAGATTCAGTTTCATTTCTTCTGCATATTTCTTAAATTTTTGAAATAATTTTGCCCCTGTTGTATGTTCCCTAAGCGGAATGACTGCAAGTATATATTCTCATATTGAGAGGTTGTTAGTAACTTCAGGAATGAAAATTACCGATTGTGCTGTGTCAACGTTGTCAGTTGTTAAAGGTGGGATATAAATGGAACAATAGAAAAAAAGCCTACTGTATTGCCATATTCCCCTTGCACCTACAAGGAAATAAGAAATAAGATAATTTGTACAAATGTTTATCTTAACTAACACGAAGAAGATATAGGAATAAGAATGGTTAGTACAAGAGTAGAGAAAGTCATGTGAGTGCAACACATCAGATTCTTTATACGTATAATTTTTACACACACACACACACACACACACACACACACACACACACACACACACACACACACACACACACAAACACCTGCGCACTCACACTTGGGCATACGCCACACGTCCCAACCCACGCACACACCGCGCGCGCACTTCAATATTTCCACTTCACTCTATGCACTGCCACTACATATTTTTCGCTGTTATCCTGCGCAGCAGGCTGCAGCTCCTGGTGTTTCCGAGGCGTGGGCCTCTGCAATAGTGATTAGTGAATAGTGCAATAGTGCTTAGGACCAGGGTTACATGGTCGCGTATTAGTCGGCGGACCGTGCCACGTCTAAAACATTTTAATTCTTGTATGTTTTATGTGTTTCGGCTCACTTCTGCGAATGTAGGCGATTACGTTATTTTGATGATTCCTAGTGCGCACCTATGCTATTTTTGTTATTGCCTCTGGAATGGATGGAAGTTGGGTTTCTAGGTGGGTGTAGCGTTTGGGGGGGGGGGGGGGGGAGAGCAGAGAGGATTTTTCAGAGCGAAAATTTTTGGAAGGTTTGGAGTTGTTTTAAGGGTGGTTTTGAAGTCGTTGACCTACACCACACACGTGTACAGGACCACCGAGAGAATAAATGATTTATACAGGATTAATTTGGATTTTAGTTGCATCTGTATACTGTGGAACATGGAGGCGCCTAACTTTAGTCGCTGCCTGCCTTTGTTGGCTGCATCTTTTACATGGTCAGACCAGCACATTGTAGCCTAGGTGACGCCTAGGTATTTAATATGCTGACGACAGTGCAATATTTGACCACCTACCGTTAGGTCCATTGCCAAAGTGTGATTGTCTTGTGCTTTATTCTAGTGAGAAAATTTGCAACTTAAACTAGAGGGCCTATTTGAAGCAGAGATTCATCTTTTGTGAATGAAATTATAGGACCCTTTATCTGTGTAAGTTTAAACGTTTATCCCTTATTGCGAACTTACGAGTGCAATATGCGAATGCTGGATCAGTATTTAAAGCTTGTGCCCATTGAAAATAATTACCTTTGATTGCCGTAATTATTAGCAAGGTAAATGCTAAAGTAAAGAAACCCAAAAGACAAGAGGGAACAAAATATCTACACGCTTTCGAATGCATTGTAGGCAACTGTCACGATTGTTTAAATCAAGATACATATTCGATATGGTTACTCAAATAACAACATACTACTATTGGCGAATGTGCGCACCGGAAGCAGCAACATGGCAAATAATAATGCCACGTGATCTAGTCAACCAATAGTATTGAATGCACTCTCTTGTCGTTACTGTTCCTTTAAAGCAGAGATCCGCAAAGTGGCACTCGCGATTGCAAGTTCAAGGGAGAACATCGACGTATAACTCCCGCAACTACCGCCTTCCTCAGCACGTGTAAGTCACACAACTAAACGCAGCAATCAGGTGAGGATTGTGTATTACTACAGCAAAGGGTATAAACTAAAAATAGTGAAATCAAATTAAGGGTCTCGCATTTCTGATGAACAGTTTTATTCGCAATTAAAATAGCTAATTGTGATATTTCTTGTGTATATCTTGCTAGTTTAGTAAAATAAATTCACACATCGTGACACACCCCTTTCACTATAGATATTTACAGTGCTGCACTGCATACCAAAGCCGCTCCTCAATTTCCCCCTCCCTCCTGAGCCCACCTGCTGTTGTGTGGGTTAGTATTCCTAATGATGTCATGGAGTTCCTTTTTTGTGGGCCTCTGCTTTATAATCAATTTGGCCAGCAAAATTTAAAATGGTATGTCCTTTAAGTTCAGTAGTAGTTCTGCAATGTGCTGTAAGAAATGCAGAGAAAGAAAGATGTATCACCCTCTCACCTTCTTGATTGGACAAACCGGAGGTAGGTCACTATTTTGCAGAAGCACGTTGGCCAATGGCCTCTCTGCTACTAAAAAAGTGCAGAAAGTGGTTAGTTTTCCCTCTGCCCTCTTCACTGCACGGTTGCCTTCATCTAGAGCGTACGCCTCCCACTTAAACTGAAAAAAATATTAAGAATAAATTATCAGCATAGCAATTAGTACCAGAATTCAAGTACATGCCAATATTATAATATATTTCATTTAAAGTTTAAGATGTGTTTTAAGTGAATAGCTGATGCTTTAATTACGAAAGAAACTGTAGCTAGGCTCCGCTCTCTTAGCTTAGCCGGTGCGTTAGCCGTCTCTGTATCGTAGTACCTGCCTGGGATTGAAGCTGGTACTCTCCGGTGAACTGCTCTGCTGCAGTCGGGCTCCGTTGATGTTAACTATAAGTTTTGGGCATATGGTAGGCATGAGTTTAAGGATAGGTTGCCTCTCAGGCACGAGGTAGGATGACAGAAGACACCAGACAAAACCTTCATACGTAAAATTTCACTGTGAAACTTGGGCGTATCTCCATTATTTGTCAATAGATCATCTCCTCTATTCGCGATGTGATAACTTTGACTTGTCGCTCGCACTACTGGGCGGAATAATGTTAACTTTGTCTCGCTTAACCCGCTCTGACAGTTGCTGTGTTTTTACACGCACCTTACGTCGCGACATTTAGGTGCGAAAGTGGACATTTTCCTTTCAAGATTCGACATCGGCAACATCCCAAAGCAGTGTCTCTCGGCCATGATCATAACCATGAAGCTGCTGGCAGGCTGAGGTTCAGCCTGGATGATTTTGCTCCGTACCTACCCCAATAGAGAGAAATATTTATGGGAAAGGTTTTTAAGGGTGGTGTGTTTTAAGTTTTCGACGATAGGGTTATAGAAGGAAGCGTACTGCCCCTTGTCGATTGTCTCACAGGATGTAGCAAAGTTTGCACCCTGATGGCAGTAGAAATAAAAATGTGTATAAAAATACAAGTAAAAGACCGACTCCGTAGCGCAGTTGGTAGTGTGCCTACCTCTGGTGCGGAGGACCCGGGTTCGATCCCCGGTACCAACATGGGATTTTCCCCCCGCTGGGAGGTCTGGTACGGGGTGCACTCAGGCTCGTTAGGTTCCTGGGAGGCCAATTGAGGAGCTACCCTGATAGAAAGGTAGCGTCCCTAAATGGTCAAGTAGCCGTCTTACGGTTGGGGTAGTCGACATGCTGACCCTCGCCACTCCAACTTGCACTCCTCCGTGGCTTTGGCTGTAGTTGGAGGACGCAGCGGCTGGGCGATGAGGGTAACCTCTGCATTGGGGAGACGCCCTAGGGGGATATAAAAATATGTAACATTTTGGAGTTTGGTTGGGAAAAATGTTTGAGAGTCGAACAGTTCTTGAGTAGCACTATATTAGGAGCTCAGCTTTAGCTGCTGGTGGATTTGCTCTTGGATTATGTGGTATGCCCGCAAGTCGTGCGGGGAACCTGATATATGGCTTAAAGCGGCGTAATCTTGGATCATAGTCTCCAAGAGACCTAACTAGGGCGCTTTGGTGTGTTGGTAAGCTGGCAGAGCTTTTGCTGCCCGGCACCTAATATCCTCCTCCAAGTATGGAGCACATGAGGCTTCGTGAAGTAGTCTCACGGGAAGGGGAAGTGGGACAGAAAAGACGGACCGAAGTTCTCTGTTCTGCGCACTTTGGAGCCATAGGATCCAGCTGCCTGCAGTCATGCCCCAGACTTCGCCAGCAGGGGGATTACAAGAGTTCCTTTCAAATTCTCTATACCAGGTGGCCCACTTCACCCGCCATCAGCGTAAGTATATAACCCTTCGTGCGTTAATACAGTTGCAAAAAACTCCACGCCGCAAGAGGCAGTGCGTGTTCTACCTCTCATAGAAAACGTGAGGTGAGAAGTAGGTGAATTAGCGTGTACGGTCCGTGATAATAGACAATAGCAGTATAAACATCTGATAAGGTCTCACTTTAATTACAAAATCTTTATTTTCCAGGGAATAAACCCACTCCTGTATATGGTGCTATTGTCTAACATTACGGATTACAGATAGTAAAGTGCAAGCATTAGGACACGTAATATTTCATTGGCATTTGTCCGCTTCTTATTAATGCTATTTTTGTAATTTATTATTATTATTATTATTATTATTATTATTATTATTATTATTATTATTATTATTATTATTATTATTATTATTATTATTATTATTATTATTATTATTATTATTATTATTATTATTATTATTATTATTATTATTATTATTATTAAACAGCACGTTTCAAATTACAAGTTGTCTGCCTGAACATCACAATTTGTTATTTTTCCACGTAGTGAGGTACAAATTAGAATGTATAGTGCACTCATACTACGTTTTGTTTGTCTTTGATCAACTTAGTAAGACAACGCTAATAAAAAACATGTATACTTAAGCTAAATGAAACTACACATGGGAATGAAGGGAAAATAAAGTCTAAAAAGTAAAAGCAAGGACATAAGCACAAAAATACAGCGAGGGACTAATAGGCCTCGCGCGACTAACGGAGGGTTAAGCACACGCACCTTTTATGCGAAACCTATTCGGTCAGTATACATTGACTGACACAAACGCGCAACTCCTAGGCAGTTTCTAAGCCATACCTTGAGTTTTCTGGGAATATGCTTATTCCATTTTTGCATAAATGGTAAAGAGCAAGAGACAGACAAAAGCTTACTAAATAAAAACGTGATCTTTTTTCTTTTGAGTGAACCATTTCCGATATATTCTTTATTATTTGTTTGAATTTGTCAATACTTGTACTTTTCTTAAATAGGAATGTGTTATTCGCTTTTTTATCTCTTGGTCTTGCAAGGAAAAGGAATTTTGGTTTTGCATAGCAATCAGCTCTTAAGAGTATCGTTTAAAGCCTACTGTATTCCCCTTGCGCCCACAAGAAAATCAACAATAAAGTGATTTCTGAAAACGCTTGTGTCGTATAAAATGCAGTATATCTATAGAGAAATAAGCATTTGAAGAACAGTGTGCAGAAGAGTGAGTATAGCTCTGTACATATTTGCGAACAGAGTTTCTACAAATTGAATACTTAGATATATTAAAAATTAGTATCGCAAAAGACTACGCGACGATTGCTTAGCGTACCAATCTTCTACGGCTATGCACTTCGACTTTGTCACCAAATGTTTATAGATTTCTTAAACGTAAGCAGTACCAAAGAAGCCACTAATCAACAGATGCTTATCTATAAGATTTAAGAGTGCTTTGGACATCTCTGCTCTATGCTCTTAGATAACGAAGTGCGAGACAAGAGGAAAATTAAACAGTTTTTACAGATCATTAAGACGCGATGAGGGTGTTTTCGCTAATTGTGCAAACAGGAATGTGATGATCCCTTCTAATTTTTGTATAATGAACATCTCTTAATCATCGGCTTAAAAAACTGCAAGGAAAAAATGCACTAGACGTGATGATATTTAACTTGAGCAATACATTGAAATCCATGGACACATCGAGCACATTTTTATGACCTCACCTTTAGTCATACTCACCAAAGCGTGTGCAGGTAGGTCCCTGGTAAATGCCCATGTGCCATTTACTACGTTTTTTCCATTTTTATCCACTACTTCCAGATATGATTTACTCTTATCCATCGGAGAGCGGATGCTCGTGATTTCTATGTCCATTATTTCGACGTCTTTGAAGTTGCAGAACTCAAGCTTAAGCAGGAAAAAGAAAAACGTAGCTTACAGTCACTATCCATCGAAAAACATAGAAGTATTTCATTCTTTAACACCCAATTTAAATAAATCAACAAATTCTTTAAAAACGAAAAACACTAAAATTAGATGTTGAGGAGGAACTTTAAAATCGGAGTTAATTCAACCACCCCGATGTTTGAAGTTCTAAATGACATCCTAGATTATTATGCTGGTTTTGGAGGAGAATTCATTTGTTAGTAAATCTTATTCATTTGTTCTCATTGTTATCACCTCATTCATTTTCTATCGTCTGGATAACCTGGAACAATTTATTTTCACTTGAAAAGAGAATGAGTAAGTAAACCAGATGAAGACTTTGTCTATCTGCATATAATTGATTAAATGTATTAATTTAAACATTTAAGATGTCTGCCATTTGGGCTAATCAGTAAACCTGGAATATTCTTTTCCAATCCACTCATATTTTCGGATTGCTCTACTTTTCGTTTCTTAAATATTTTCAGTTGGCTGCTTGGTTGGTTAGACCGTTTGCCTACCACCAAGATGGTCCGGGTTCGATCCCAGGGACACGCATGTGGTGTTAGTGCTGGACGAAGCGGCGTCTGGGTGGATTTCTCCGGTTTTCCCGCCACTCATTCCATCAATTGCCCCATCATTACCTTTGCGTTCATCGATTTCGCCTGCATTTCATATCATCATGTTCCTCACTATCATACCTGGTGCCTGGCTGACCACCTGCTTCTAGATTTTCACTCTGACCGGTCCATTGGTTTGTCTGCTCCCCCAAAAGGCGTCTGACTCAGGCACTGGCTTGGAAGTCCTAGCTGTGTAAGTCCTGCATAAAGGGAGGGTAATCAGCTAAAGAAGATGTAATATTAACAACTAATTTCAAATGACGTAATAGGAAGCTCTTCGCCAAGTCTGCATATTGTCACCACATCCGCGAAACCGGCACGGCATTCTGTTGGCAGGCTGAGTGCAGCTCGAGATGTGTCATACGTGCACCTGCCCTTTTAGGACTTAACCAATTTCGTGACGGGATGTGGGGTTTTGTAGGTTGGTGTGTGAGAATGAGGTTGAGGGAAGATAGGAGGTAGGAATTTATGCTCCTCAACACCTGCCAGTCAGGGTACAACTGTCGTTGGGCTACTGATCCCAAGATCGCGGATTCAAATCCGGCCCAGATCAATGGTTTTTAAGTGTAAAAGAACTTCTGCGGGACAAAATTCCGGCACACCGGCGATGCTGAAGTGATCCTGGCAATTGACAGCGCCGTTAAGCAACAAAATAATTTTTAATAATACCGCTGGAGAGTGTAAACCAAATATGGATGATTTTAAATTTAGAATTTAGAAATCCAAGCATCCAAGCTCCACTGTTACCAGATGTCCCGCAGGACATGTGGGAATCCCGGCGAGGCACAAGTGTGCGTTCTCTGGGATTATAGTCTCCAAGAGACCTAAACAGGGGGAGTCCTCTACTCAGAGCTGAGGGCCCATATCTACTAATGTGAATGATCTCATTGCCTTCTCTAACTGCACGGGGGCCACAATGCCAATGCGGATGCTTGGCATTTAGGTCCCCGGCCAGAATGACATGGAGATGTACGGCGAGGATGGAGAGGTAACCGCAAACAATTAACTGCCTCTGGGGTGGGTGGTTCACAGACACCACCAGAGTTTCCGTTCCTCCGAGGTGAAGGCAGGTGGCCGTGGCCTCTAGGGATTGAAGTTGAGGGAGATGGACGGGTTTGTGGACCACACTTCTCCTCACGTAGCGCCTCTGTGGCGCCTCTTCGGCAACCCAACAGTCCGATCTGTGGCAGTGATAACCCAGGAGCCGGGATGCACCAATTTGTCGGAGATGTGTTTTCGAAACCAAGTTAAGGTCTAGTGGATGCGCTCCGGCAAAACGTTGGAGCTCATTTTGCTGACCGGTCAGGCCACACGCGTTCCAGAGCGCGAATCTGAATGAGGTACGAGACCTAGTTCGATCCACCACTTGGGCTGTCTGGATGACGGTGGGCAGCAAAGAAAGCCTCTCCATGGCGGTGACCATTTTGGCGGCTGGGTCGGTGGAGGAAATGAACATCACTAGCAGCTGACAGATCCGCCTGCCGTGATTTTGTCACAGCTGCCTCAGCCACGTCAGCACATCGGAGTTCTGCAGTGCAGCGGGAGGGGCGGGGGCTTGTTAGGGAGGTGGAAGTACAGGGGGCACTGGCCTCTCTTTGACCACATAATCCCTCGGCTGGCACATGCGCTTGGGAACGCCACACTCGCATTGAGCCTCGGAGACGGCGACCAGCCTCCGAGAATGGTGACGCCTCCGCGACCTAGGGGCTAGGGGGTTTTGGGGGCTCTGGAGCTTTTGTATGTGCTCTGGGGAGATGGTTGTGTGTGAACACGCGACCCTGTAAATGTACCCGCAGCTCCTCCCGCTACTGCGGCGTACTCTGAATCTAGTGTAGTGCTGGCCTTGCTGGTGCAGGACCTAAGGGCGGCTGACTGGCGCGACAGGCCTGGCCAGCGTTGCGCCTGTGGTGGTTGCCTGAAGGCCATTGTAGCCTTTCTGGTATGGCAGCCTCCGTAGCAAGTGACGTGTGCGTCGTCGCAGTTTGCACACTTAGGCACATCTGTCTTGGACCGTGGACAGCCGTCTTTGAGGTGTTCGTCACGCACCTTAGGCAACGCAGTTTGCAGTGACAAAAGTGGCTGGAGTGGTTAAACCCCAGACCTTTGGAGTGTTCGATGTGTACTCGGAGGTAACAGAAGGCTGTTACGCTATCTATTTTTGCCTCTGGGTCGATGGCACGCTCCACCACTACAAGAAAGAAGGGGAGCGGTTTCTTGGGAACTTGCCCATCTGGAGCAGACCTGGTTAGCTGCTTGACCACTCTGGCGGTAATGCTCTGGCGGGTGAGGTCTGCCACGATGTCGTGAACAGGTGTGTCCACGGGTAGTCCGGGGATAACCCTACGAATATCGCGCGTTGTATCAAGGCCGAAGGTAAAATGCGAAACACCTTTGCCCTTGAGGTAGCGCAGGATGGCGTGGTAGTGTTCGGTCGATTTGGCCTGGAAGATAAAGCGGCTCTTTTTCCGCTGCACCATATAATCTCCGAAAGTTTTGGCATAACCAGCTTAAGGAAGCCGACCGACCCTTCGAAGTCATCTACGATGATAGACGGTACATGCAGCTTGGGTAGGATGGGTGTTTGGGATTGGTTGTTAGACAGGCCTTGTTTTGTCAGTTTGGCTAATTTGGCGAGTCTTTTGGATTTACGTGAGACTAACTCACGAATTTGTTCCTCCTCCTCCTGGAAGTTTTCTTCCTCAACAGAGGAGAGGCTGGAGTAGCTAAAATCCCCGTCTCTTGCAACAGAGGACTTGCAGAAGAATACTGAGGTTCTGTCAATGCATGAAGAAATGCCTGTACGCACACTGCACAGTCATCGGAGTCTGACTCCGTACTTTGGCCTATGCGAATATCTTCTACGCGCGGAAAGACCTGTTTGGTAGCATGCTTGGATGGCTCGAGCCTTCGAAGCTGGCATCTTCCGCTTTCGCGTTGAGTGGCAGTCCGCTTTTTGACCTAGACTACCAGATGGCAGGCTGAGAACAGCCCGAGGCGGTGGACGAGGAATGTTTTATAGCACCAGTGGAGGTGCTGGTAGCGGATGTTGCCGACTGGCTAGCAAGACCATTTGGGGTCTTGCTGGGAGGTGGTATGGAAGACATTACGAAAGATAGGTAAAAGACAGGTACAAAGACACACCTCGCGCGTTCTCACCTGCAGGTAGCATGGGCTTGGCTGCATGTGGAACAGAAGGCTAGACACCTTTGGTAAAATACGCCGGACCTACCCTAGGGTAGATGGCTATGACCTTATTCCACTACCCGCTCTCTGAAGTTATGTTCGCAGTGTAGGTTGTTGATGTTTGCTCTTTAGAAGGACGTAGTATATGAAAAAAGGGGATATCCTCTCCCTGGGAGAGGCGCCCTTGGGTGTTGGATGTCAAACGAAACTGCGCCAATCGCTGGTCTCAATGATGATCTTAGTGAAGATTCATTTACTTGTACAGATACAGACTTTACTTTAAGTTTTGGCATGTTTAGAAAATAAATTTTACTATTGACTCCACTCCACTTCATTTCATTTCACTTTACTCACTTCAGTTCATTTCACCTGGCTTCACTTAACTCCACTCACGAACAGCCTATGAAAAGCTGACTAAACTGGAGAAATATAAACTCTAAGCTTCTGCAGGTTCTGTTTGCAAGATCTTTAGGAAATAGCAGGTAGCCACGCCAGAGGTTGCTTGCTGCATGTCCTCAAATTCCTGCTCCATGTTGACAAGATGTTTGCAACACTCTTAGACAATAACATGTGGCCACACCACAGGCAATTGCTTGCTGCGCGCCCTCAAATTCCAACTTCATGGTGACAAGATATTTGCAAGAATCTTAGACAATAACAGGTAGCCGCGTCACAGGGAATTGCCTGCTGCATCCTTCAAATTCTACCACATTTCACAAGATATTAACAATAACATTCCTTGCAGTTGGGCGAGTCCACTTTGAAACAGTCATATTACAGGGGTTACTGCGTATTTGCAAGAAAAGATAACTGCTTTTAGTAGGTAGACTATACGCTGTCGTATTTTATAGAAATGCATTAAAGCTAAACAATGAGAGAAATATTTACTTTAACGGTAAAACGATCTAAAATGCTTTTAAATAATAAAGTGATAATTCCCTCCAAAATGTAAAAAAAGAAAAAAAAATGGAAAAAAGAATAAAAATTGTTTCATTCCACTCTTGCGAAACATTTCGTACATATATTCAACTGAGCACCGCCTACTATTAATTATCACAAAAAAAAAAAAAAAAAAAAAAAAAAAAAAAAATACAAAGCCAAAGTCATCAAGATGCGGGCTCGGCTCATAATGTATGATCTTTTACACCTCATCCACAGAAACAGATGGTAAAGATGCAGTATCTAGGAGCGCTCTTGGTAATATTCAACATTGTAGAAACATTTGAAGTTTATTTTAAAGCTCTGATACTGATAAGCACACAGTTATAAATGGTTTTAAAAGACGAAGAACTTAGCAATCGAATTCAATACATACGTACCTGTGGAACTGTAGCACTAAGAGCAGAAGAGATTCCCAATCCCAGTAGAAGTATTCGACATATATTGAAACCATGCATGTTGATACTAACAGAGCTCCAATTGTATTAACACAACGTGTATGTTCACTTCCGTTCAGTTTACTGTTATATGTAATTCTATGAACATGACAAATTCCTTCACGGTTGATATTTTCCATGCTTTCATAACTGCACAATGCAAACTTTTTTTTTCCTCCGTTCATTATTACGCTTTCATACCAACTAATGTTTTGTTACATTGTCTATGTCGAGAATTGTAAATTTAATTCCTCATGAAAGATATACTTCAGCAAGTGAACTGTTTTGTGGATATCTCTCCTTCTGTGCAATGCTTTATTGCAATGATGCCATGCTACAAACGATGAAATATCTTTACGAGGGAAATCAATAGTTCGTCATCGTTTAGAGAAAAGTATGCACGCAAGCATTGCAAAACGGAAACACAGAAAAGAAAAAAGAAAGGTTTACGTTGTAATTTATTTATCCCGGGATAAACCACTCCATTCCAGCATTCGAGAGCAGGTTGTACAGGTTCTCCTGTACGGTATGTTTATCTGCACAGCACCTAGCCACTTAATGTAACTTTATCTGTGCAGCATAGAAGGGGTTCATATTTGTTCAAGCTTTTGTGTTTGTGGGCATGGTTTTTCCTGCATACCTAAGTTTGGATGCAGTAAGGGGGCAGGAATAAGTGTTGGGGTGAATAAGGATTAGAAAATGGGAGAGGTATTACCGTTACCCAAGGGCATGCTTAGACAGGCGGTAACTTCTCCTTCTGCAGAGTCCTCTGTGGCCGTATTGACCTAGTGCCCGTACCAGTTTTTTGGTGTGGAAATTCAGCTTGGTGTGGATGGTTCGAATTTATACTTTTCCAAATCAATGTGGTTCGTTACAGCTCTGGCTTTCCGCGTCTTCAACAGAAGACGGTACCCTAAGTCCCTAGGTGACTTGAAGGGAGACAGGATTATAACAATTAGAAGTACAGCTACTTCCCCCAGGAACCTAAAGAGCAGAGTGCATCTCGGATAAGACCTCCCAGCGGGGAAAAATCCCAAGCCGAACTAGGGTCACCCACACCAAAGGCAGGCGCGTTACCACTGTGCTACGGGGGCGGTCAGTTAAAAACTACTGAAGCAGAAATACCAAGCTCGATACCGATGTGTAACATACAATATAGAAACACTAAAATCTGATGTGTTGCACTCACATGACTTTCTCTAGTCTTGTACTAGCTATGCTTACAAACTTTTATTCTTCTATCTTTTTCATGTTATTCGATTTCAACCTTGGCAGAAATTGTCTTATTGCTGATTTCCTTCTAGGTGCAAGGAGAATATGGGAATATAGTAAGCTTTGAGTGATATTAAAATATTTTAAAGCTCTGAAATTCCGTTCTCTTTGCGCAGAAGAGACAAAAAGTGAATAACGACCTTCCATTTGAGAAAAATTTAAGTATTACAAAGCTCACACTAATAACAAAGATTATCTCCGAAATGGCTCACTACAAAACTAGTGTGTTAACGTCAGTGAAAGAGAACTGTGTATTTGTGCAAAAGTTTTCGGAGGTGAATAAAGTGACAGAAAAGTAACTGGACTAGAATATTTTTGTTTTTCTCCAATATCACCATGACATATTTATATAAAATAACACTGGGCGACAAAATGCAACTGTGTAAAATTTTCGAGCACCAAAATGGGTTGTACTTATGCATTTCGACCTGCTGAACACAAATTGATTCTTTCACAGCACCCACAGTGTTTGTCCCTAATTCTATTCGACTTTTGTGATGCTTAAACAACATGATTGCGTCTGTAAATTCTAATATATATACAAACACCACGAAAGGTTAATGAAGTATGTTTTTATGCATACCTAAATTATTTTTGGACATTTTTTGTGCCTCTTATTTGTGTCATTACTATCCTTGTGTCACTGCAGTAGTCAGCCATTATACTTGTTGCATATTGCCCCTGATAGCTTTGCTCCAATGTAGATATGGTCTGATGAAATCTTTCCCCATAGTTATCATATCGGAGACTTGTGCAAGGGAACCAGCAGGAGAAGAATTCAAGTTCAAGCGACAAATGGACATTTTAACATGTTACAACGAGATACGATAGACTGTAGTAGTTCGTGGACTAACACATCACTATGGTCTGCTCTCTTGTTTACAAACATATCAGAATACAGTTTTTGAAAGAATTCCAATAGTCAGTTCAAGAGGGCTCAAAGCTGTGCCCATTGAATCAACGAACTTCACTAATCCAAGTTTTATGTGAAGTGGTGGTAACAAAATGGTTTTCGATTTCGCCAATGAAACGTTTGTTATGTTCTTGTGTACAGACAGGCCAAATCCTTCTGTAGTAGTGACTCCTCTGTCACAGTTACCCCGTTCAAAAATAAAATAGCATATACCTAGATTGTAATCCTGTAGGAATCCCAATTACTTTGAAGTCAGCAAAGATTTGCCACTTGTGGATGTTATTTTGAATTTTATTCATCAAAGGTTCCATACTGCTGTATGCATTTTAGTGACAGGCTATGGGAACAGGACATACATTGCTATTGTGAAGGAGTACCGCATTGAGGCTGGTTCTGGAGTCATGGAAAATGTTTTATTCAAGTAGCGTTAAATAGAACATTCAGCTCATTGCAGTAACAGAGTGAGCGTTCCATGACAAAGAATGTGCGAAGGCAGCCTGACGATGTCAAAAGCAAGAAAACCTAGCTACCTTGTCTAGCAAATTCCCCTGTTTTAGATGCAAACCCAAAAGTTCAGCTTGTGACTTAGACAGATACAGGTTCCTAACAAGGTCATTCAAATAATTTTGTGTCAGGAGATGTAGTATAATTTCTTACGTAGTAATTGAAATCTGAGCTTGCATTCTCGGTGTCTGTAAGTTTCGACGTGGGTTTCATCTTCGAATGGCTATGTCGGGAGAAACGGGGGCAGGCAAGGAGGAACTGCGTAGTATTGTTCGAATAACTGATTTGATGTAGGAATACGTGATCTTCTTTCTATCCTTACCCTTTCTTCCCTGCGATTTTAACATGCAGATGTAGCAATACCGCCTCCGTAGCACAGTGGTAGTGCGCCTACCTCTGGCGTGGAGAAGTGGGGTTAGATCCCCGGCACCGGCATGGGAATTTCCCCCCCGGTTGTGAGGTCTGGCACGGGGTGCACTCAGGCTCATTAGGTCCCGGAGGGGCCAATTAAGGAGCTACATGATGGAGAAGTAGTGACCCAGGTCGTGAAGGCTGCATAGCTAGCCGGGAGGGCTCGGGACGCTGATCGCGCCCCGCCCTCCAGTATTGCAACCTACTCATGGCACCTATACTGGGCAGAGGTGGTGGACACAGCACCCGGGTGGCAAGCCTTGGCCCTTAATGGGCTGTTGCGTTGGGATTTAGGAATAACAAGCATCTATGTGATTTGTCGGCTCCCTCCATATCATTGGAATAGCAAAAGGCATTGCAACTTTACCTGTTTTCTTCATCCAACCATTAAGACGACACGAACAATTCACACAGACAATATTTAGTGCTCATTTTCGGTCCTGTTTACCTAACTTGTACCATAAATAAAGATCATTTTCCTTCATTACGGGTGTCACATGTCTGCATGATTTAGTAGTGTACTCCCCAGGATGAAGCAAAAGTTTGTTGTTTGGGTGATTCTTTAGAAATATACCCAATTGCTTTTATAATGGTTCTTATATAATGAAGTACTGAGGTTCCACAAAAAAATAACATTCGTGCTTTGTGAGTCAAAATACGTAAGAAACACCCATTTCCATTCCTGAACATTTTTTATTGTATACCAGTGTAATTGAACAATTGGCAATGAAGATGAAAGTAGATCCTTTATTAATTTCCTTTTTGCTCTTTAACCTACCTGACCCATTCCTTCATGTAGACTTTTGCTCTTTCTGGTTATAATATTGCAAAGGTGTGGCAGTATCAAAGTATTTTACTGTTATTACAATTAAAAATGAAGCATTATTTTCGAGTTTGAGTTTTGATATTTACATATTTATTTCGCGCAAACTAGGTATATTTCACAGTTCTCTAGTCTGTTACCTAACCAAGTTGTATGTATTCAACAGCTCTAAAATTACTTTTCGACTTGGGCCTTCGGTTATTTTAACCTTACACTGCCAAGAGTTGGAGTTTCCTGGAGCTTTACATGGAAGAAACCTCTCATCTGGACGTGCGCCATAAATCTTGTAAGTTCCCTGCAAAAATCAGAAATTATGTATGCTCTGTGTATGTATGCTTTGCTATAGAAAATTAGATTAAAATCTAAAAGCTAGATATACCAGGTGAGTCAGCTGCCCCTTATTCTCGAGTTTTATGCAATCCGCATTTTATAGTCCAACATGAACACATCGACCCCATTACTAGGTTCTACCCGCGTATTTAACATGGATATTAAACACTCGATGAAATTAGCACTAATATAGATGTTATCGCATCGCCTTTTAATATATTGGTAATTAGACAGATGACGTTTGCACTTCTGCAACTGTTCACTGGAACCAGCGAATATTACATCTTAAATGGAATGTTTACCTCACACATTACTAGGTATGTCAGTTGGAACGGGCGCAAGACTCCGAAGTAATCTGTCTGGTGTGACGGTGGTTCGAATCACCTGCATATACTAATTTTTTTTTACCGTGCAATCCTCACAATTTACAGTTATTATTCTGAATTTTTATTGTTTTATTTATGTTTCACGGCATTGTTTGATATTTTTTTATTGGTGAAGTACAATTACGTAGTTGTTTACACATACCTATATGTAGGTGCAATTGAAATAAGTATCATTTACACACATTTAAACACAGAAAACAAAGAAATTACATTATTAGAGTGTAACATGGAAGTTAAACACAATTTTCGAGACAAAGAATTACTGTGCTGTTAAAAATGTTTCTTATTGGTATGTTTTGTGGCGCTGGAATGACCCTATTTCTATTCCTGGAACACCACTCCTCTAACGAAGCAAGTGCTCGAACTGGTTACCTTCTTGGGTAATGCACGCCTGGGCACGCTGTTGAATGGAGCCTCTGACTCAGTGTAGCATGGCGGGTTGAACAGATCTATAGGCCACTGTAATACGCTGACGAAGAGTTTCTAGATTGACCACCTCCTCTGCATAAACGCGTTCTTTTAAATAACCCCAGAGGAAGAAGTCAAGGGGTGTCAGTTCAGGTGATCTGATAGGCCAGGAGACTGGTCCTTGTCTTCCTATCCAATAACCAGGATGTGCAGCATTCAAATGATTGCAGATGATCCTCGACCGATATGGAGGAGCGCCATCGTGTTGAAACCACATCGTTATTCGCTCCTGCAGTGGCACATTCCCTAGTAATAAGGGGTGAGCTAGGGAGGAATTCCAGGTCGCGTGCTCCTGTTAGATGCCCCTCGAGGGATAATGGTCCAACAAGGTGGTCTCCCAAGATTCCGCACCAGACATTTACACCCCACTGCTCCTGGAATGCTGCCTCCCTTACCCAATGAGGATTATCAACAGTCCAATAGCGCATATTGTGACGATTTTCAGTTCCATTGTTGGGGAATCGTGATTCGTCAGAAAACAGTATCCTGGATGCGAATCCCACATCATGTGCTACTCACCCCAGCAACCATTCACAGGTCACTCGAGCTTCGAAATCTCTCCTGTGAAGGGCTTGGTGTAGGTGCAAACGATAAGGATGAAATTTATTAGTGTTCAATGTTCGCACTACAGAAGACTGGCTGATGTTCACCTCCTGAGCAACTGCCCGTGTACTAGTATACGGATTGTTCTAGGTGGCGTTCAAAACTGCTTCTGCATTAACACCCGATGTTGTTGGTGCATGTTTATCAGGAGACATGCTTGCAAGTGACGCTCTTACACGCAGACGCCTTTCAACATTCCGGAAGGTATGTGCTTTTGGTTCTCGTCCATTCGAACATCTCTCCCGATATAAATGCTGAGCCGCTGGTGTACTTGTTCTTGCTTCTCTGTAGATCAAAGACATATTTACGTACTCGTCTGTCGAATACATAACGGAAAACTGGCACAAAATATCGTACGACAGCATACGTGTGGAGAACGAAGGAGTCGGCATTCACAACACATATCATGCAAGTCCAGGGGGTCAGAAGTCATTCATTATACCTGTTCTATTATACAATGCAGACAACCAAAAAACGACTTAAATTATAATGTCCTAAACACTCAGGGACTTTATAATTAGATTACAAGATTATTCCAAGTTTTGATGAACATAAGTACAATGCTGGGACTCGAACCTGCGTCATTGGGGGTTAGCACTGAGGACACGTCACAATCCTATTCAGCTATTTCGAGACTTAACTGAAAGCACGTACCGCGTTCATTAGTATGACTTGTGTGCCTGGCACTATGTCATTGCCGCCTCGCGAGTTTCCGTGCTTAATTTTGCCTTTTAAGACAGTTTTAATCATTTTCTGGGCGTTTATTATTACTTAAATGGCAAAAGCTGTTATGCGTATTAATTGAGATGCACGAGACGTAGTTCACACAAAAATGTAAATAAAGTGTTGTATAATAATATGTCCGTTTTGACTGTACGGGTCCATGATGGATGAGGTGTGTCTTTAAATTTTACCTAATTTTTGGCAGCCAACCCCTGCTCTAAGTGCAAGAATCCACCATTTTCTTTTTAGCTGACGTTGTTAGTGAACTCATATGATAGGTCCGTTTTTTCCGAGGCGTTGCTATGTATACTCTAATAAGTTTGTAAAATCGGCCGGAAACTGGAATTCGCTCTCAGTAAACGAGTCGTATGTCCCTTAAACCGCTGTTGTTTTTAATTTTGCGCATTCCTCTCGTTAAGAACGTCAACCAATACATTTTAGTAAGCGCAAAAGTGGACTTATGCGCACATGCCGTTTGATGGGTGGCCTACCTTCCAAAAAAATAAGGCACGGCTGACTCACCTGGTATAGCACGTAATATGCTCATCCTGTTAACTCTTGCCCATTTTAAGAGAGATAATAACATCCGTTGTTGTTCTCGTCAATTGTTTATACAGCAGTTGCAAATGAAAATAAACAGCACAAAACAAGTAATATTAAGAGGATTAACAGAAATCAAAATGGCAATTACAAACAACTAAGATACGATATTGTGATGATGTCACTATTGATAATCATACAATCTAAAGGAGTAGGAGTAGGACAGAGCTGGAGGGGAGACTTCGGCTCTTCGACCTTAAGATCTTTTGAGCCTGTACCTCAAGGGGACCGGGTGAGGCGAGAGGAGACAGAGGGCGGCCGAACCACGAGATAGTAGGCACAGCAGAGGGTACATTTTCCCAGTTGTAAACTCTCCGATGGCAAACAGTACATCGGTCCCCTCCTGTTCGCGCAGAGACTCCTGCAGGAGCCCTTCATGGCTCAAAGGCCGTGATCCGGAGCCCACTCGTTACCACGGAGCTATCTCGCTTGGTATGCCATCTAAGTCAGCATCCAGGGAAATGTACCAGGAGAAGCTTTTTATGGAGTATTATGTGCAAATAATCTAAATGGTTACCTGTTCTGCACGCATTTTGGCCGTATTTACCCCTTCATTCTGTCTTAATGAAACCATTCATTTATAACAGCTCGAATAAAATAACCGAGAGAAAGAGAGAGGGAGGGAAAAGATGCGGACACACACACTCACACACACACAGACACACACACACACACACACACACACACACACACACACACACACACACACGGACACACACACACACACACAGATGGAGGAACAGACCTCTCTTACCTTCTTATATGGACAAGTAGAGGATAGGTTACTCTGGCTAACCATCATATCAGCCAGAGGTTTCTGGTCTACTAAATAGCTGCAAAAATTCGTTTTCTTCCCTTCTGCTTTCTTCGTAGCCTGGTTGTTTTCATTTATTGAAAACATCTCCCATTTAATCTAGAAAAGTAAGACGTTTAAGATAAATGTTTATAATTCTAGACAGACAAAGGTTTTAAAATTAAGGGTATTTCTGCCAAAAGGAAGTGCCACTATTTTTACGTAGTTTTATGAACTTGATACTCCATTGGAATCAAATACGACTACATGGAATAAAATACAATAGGCTAAGAAGCAAAATTAAAAGCAAAACTAATCAGAATATATCAAACTTAGATTTATTCCACCACCAATGTATCTTCAGAGCTCACCTTCACGCCACTGTTTCTTAGGGAAAATAGGGAAATTAGGGAAAAGGAAAATTCGATATGATTTCAGGAAACGTTGCTGAGATTTTCTTCTCAGAATGGCTGGCTTTAAACACATATTGAAAGATTTTAAGCATAGGAGTCTAATTTTGAGATTTATCTGATAACTTCCAGATTCTTTCTGAAATTATAAATCACAAACTATTCAGCCCTAACCAAAAAGTATATGACGGCCATCATGAATTATTTCACAGTGGTCGCGCACAAGTAGATAAATAGTTACCGCTGTGTCAGTATACATTACAAACCCAAACTCTTTACAAGGATACTTCAACCTGTTTTGGACACAAAATAGTAAATTGCTTTTTTAGGTAGTCTGTGCGATTCACATTTAACAGCAGCAAGAGGGGTAAAATTATATAAGCAGTTCTTTTTATTGGTCTTCCTGTTGTTCTATGACCAGAAGGTTTATATATTTTGTAAGATGAATGGACTGTGAGAGTTATCCATTCTTTGCAAATGACCTCTCCATTTTTCTCTGTTAACTTGTATATTTTCTTTTAACGAAAATATGTCTAATTGTTTCCTTATTTCTTCATTTCTAATATGGTCTCTTCTTGTACATCCTGTTACTGCTCGGAGATATTTCATTTCTGTATCCTTTCGGGTTTTCCTTTTCAAGGCACAAGCTATTATTCCACAAATATATTGGAATTTCTTCTAAATGTCACATGACAACCCAAGTAATTAAATGTTTGCACCTGCTCTAACACTTTATTGTTTAACAGTATCTTTGATCTTTCTGTTTTGCTATAAATACCACGATCTTTGATTTTTCAACTGATGTATTTAAACCATAATCCTGGATTAATTTTTGTAATTTGTAAATACTTGTTTGCAGTTTATCCTCTGTGGTGTATTAACATCATGTCATCCACAAAGAGTAGCATATTTAATTCACGATATTTAATTTTATTCCTAATGTTATTTCATATTTTAATTTTCTAAGAATATCGCCCATATAAATGTTAAATAATAGTGGAGATAAACTACATCCTTGTTTTAAACCATTATTAATTGTCATATATTGTGATAATCGTCCATTTACTAAAACTATTTTTATTTTTGTTTCGTGAAACATATTCCTGGGTACATCTATCAGTTGTTTTGGATATCCTTTTTTGTGTAATATTTGCCAAAGTCTAGTCCTGCTTACCTTATCGAAAGCTTTTTCTAAGTCCACAAATGCTATATGTGTTTCTAAATTATATTCTCTTCTCTTCTAAATAATTTGTTTAATAGAGAAGATATCTATGCAGGATCTTCGTTTTCTAAATTCTATTTTTGTTTTCCAGTAATAACGGTTCTGTAATTATATTTAGGCATCTGTTTAGGATTTTTGTGTACGACTTATAGCCTGTATTCAGGATAATATATAATAAATAAATAAATTAATAATAATAGTAATTAACGTACATAGAGTAGATGATAAGGATTATTAATAGCTGCGACTGGTAGCTTGTCTCAGCCGTCGTGGTGAAACTGAAGGGAGCTTAGCGCTGGTTTGGAGGACCCAGTTCAAAATGGTGGCTCCTGGTTTCTGCTTCTGTTACCCTCTCCCTTTCCCTCTATGTGGTGACACCTACGTAGTGATATATGGGATTCTGGGTACCTGCGCGATCTCAGGTAATCAGATTATATTTTCTTAGGGGAAAGGACTCGGCTGCGCAGGAATTGACACAGGTATCGGTGATTCAGGGTCCACACTCATCGTATTCTTCTCTGCGGAAAATAGTAAATTTAGGCACGCTAATCTGGACGACCATCGCATAGATTTCAGATCTGACTACATGTTCAAGAACTGCATATGTTACCCGGTTTTTACACCGGCTGCGGCATTTCGGGAGGTACAGCCATTCAAGGCTCTCATTGGGCCCTTTTTCGTGCGAGACATCGCGTGGGTATCTTTTTGCCATCCGACAGGCTACTGAAATCGCTGATGTTTACATTTTAAGACCAGCTTCTGACAAATTCAATGCAAAACGATTCTTTGCAGCAGCCTGCGCCTTAAGCTTTGACAAAGGACCTTTCTCAAATAATTTATTGGACTTACAAATACTCGTACGGTCATGAAAGAAGCCACTTGCACAAAATTCTGCGTTTCCTTCCACACTGCTAAACCATGAACATTTTCACACATGTACTTTTAATACATCAATGGTTACATCCAAGGTTAGTTACGTATGTACACTAAACTTAAGCAATTAACATCACCCGGCATCGCCGTAAGTAGATGTCCCTTCGTGCGTTAACGCCACGGGCAATTATAGCAAGTGGCGTGTTCTTAGGCAGATGAACTAGCGCGCTTACTTCGTGGTAACAGAGAATAACGTATAAACAACTGAAAAGATCTCACTTTACTTACAGGATCTTTATTTTCCAGGGAATAAACTCACTCCTGAATATGCTGCTATTGTCAAACATTACACATTACAGATTGTAAAGTGCAATAATCAGGGCACGTAATGTTTCATTGGCATTTGTTTTTTTCTTGCAAATGTTACTGTTGCATTTTATTTATTTATTATTATTAATTGTTATTATTCCTGTTATGTTGTTTATATTACTATTATTAATTTTATTTTTTCGTAAGTTTTATTAGTATTTAATAACAACAACAACAATAATAATAATAATAATAATAATAATAATAATAATAATAATAATAATAATAATAATAATAATAATAATAATAATAATAATAATAATAATAATAATAATAATAATAATAATAATAATAATAATAATAATAATAATAATAATAATAATAATAATAATAATAATAATAATAATAATAATAATAATAATAATAATAATAATAATAATAATAATAATAATAATAATAATAATAATAATAATAATAATAATAATAATAATAATAATAATAATAATAATAATAATAATAATAATAATAATAATAATAATAATAATAATAATAATAATAATAATAATAATAATAATAATAATAATAATAATAATAATATTAATAATATTAATAATAATAACAATAATAATATAAATAATGATAATATCCCGGGGGGGACCTTGTAACTCCTACCGCGCGCGTCCCCCGGGTGGCGGATGGGGGAGCCCAGCAGAAATGGTGGGTTGGTACGAATAGCTACGGTAATAAGGAACCGTGGACCTACAAGGAGCCCGGTTCCTGGGGGCTTAAATACTGGAACACCCTATCTCCAGGGGAAATAAATATGGAGGTCCCATGCCCGGGGTAACTGGGATTCGAGCGTTGGCGTTCGACCTGAGCGTACACGTTTTCTTCTCACTGGTGGAAAGACGGAATTGACAGCCATCCCTAAGGAGCAGGAGATCCCGTAACAAGGTGGAGTGCACACGCCGGTGGAGCACAAGCTTCAAGCTTCGGGCTAATACATTTCCTGCGCAAACTGTAAGGGCAAACATGTGGCCTGTTACGGAGGTTGCCCTGCGAGGAAGAGAGTGATCGCCTCCAGGAGACCACAGGTATCCCAAGGTCCAACTCCTGTCAGAGGAGACCAAGGGAGACCTTCCACCTCAAATGACCAGGCAGGCCAACCTCAACCAACCAACAGCCCTAAGATGTCACAAGCTCAAACCACCCAACGCACCTCGGGTAGTCCACGGACTTCTCGAGAGCAACACCAACAACCATCACACAACACACAACATCAGCCCCAAAATAAAACTCCCTTACAAACAAATCCAAGGTCGCAGAGGGAGAGAAAACCCCGGAAGCCTAAACGCGCACCCAGGGTGGCCGAAGTGAGTGATGTTTCCACCACCCGACGTCCTCAGGAGGAGGCTAGAGCCGAGGAGACCCCAGCACCTCCTCCTTCCATACACAACACCCCCTCAACCCCTACCTTTGAGCTCGCTGACTTGCTCAAATGGGTGCAGCTAGTGTTGCAGACCCATGGGCAAAGGATTTGCGATCTCATCGTCAGATTCTGTTCTGCGAGCGACTCAACAGCCAAGACGCTCATTGAAATGGAGGGGCTCGCCCTCCTGACCAGAGACTCCAGAGCGCCCAAAATGGCCAGACAAACTAGACCAAGCACCTCATTTCGGTTCGCGTTTTGGAACGCGTGCGGATTAGCCGGCCAGGCGGGGGAGTTATCCCACTTTGCCCGGACTTATACCCTAGAGGCTATTTTAGTTAGCGAAACGCACCTACGCCCAAATGTTCGCTTCCGTTTACCGGGCTACGTTTGAAACAGAACTGATCGTCAAGGTCGTCCTGGAGGTGGAACGGCGGTGTTCGTAAGGCAGAACGTAGTCCATCGTCCAAACCAGCTCCCACCCCTTCAAACACTAGAGGCCACGGCTATCACTCTGAACCTTGACAGTACAGAGATACTGATAGTCTCAATATATCACCCTCCTCGAAGGCAGTTTGTCCCAAATGACTACCTCTCCATCCTAGCCCTTTATCCCAACGTTATCCTGGCTGGGGACTTCAAAGCCAAACACCAACGCTGGCACTGCGGTCGAAGGGCGGACGCCCGAGGCAATTCCATCATCCGCCTCATCGACGCGGACCCCAAACTAAGGATGGAGGGCCCGTGGCAACCCACACATCATCCGCATGGTCTAGGACTACCCTCTGCCATAGACTTTGCGATCATCAAGCACTTCCCATTTCATCTCACACTGACATCAATAAATGCACTCCAGTCAGACCACAACCCAGTACTGACAGAAATCAACACCCGGATTGCCAGTCACGACAGCTCGACATATACTCGAGAAACGGACTGGGAAGGAGTTCGTAAGTGTCTTCGCACCTCCATCCCACCTAACCCCAGAATCAACGACATCCCAACTCTCGAGGAGGCAGTTTCTTCTTTCACATCCATTGTGACAAGAACTGCCCAAAATCTCACAATCCGTGCTCCAGCTCCCTTACATCCAGACGTCCTCCCACTTGACATAATCCTTCTTATCCGCCGGTCCTGGGCGGCACGAAGACTTTATCAAAGGCATCGCACGCCCCACAACAGAGCCCTATTATGGCGACTGCGCCGACTGGTCGGAGCCCGACTGCGTGAGCACCAAGTGCAAGCGTGGGAGGATAAGATGGCCAGCCTGTACACTGAACGTGGGGACGTGTGGAAGATCGCCAGAGGTCTTCGAAACCGTCGTGGCCAATACAACTCGCCAATTCAGGGCACCCGAGGCCTGGCCTATGAACCTGAAGCCAAAGCCAACGTGTTCGCCGACTACCTAGAGCGGACCATGTGTCCCAGAGACGACCCCCAGGACTACAGATTCTCAGAACGTACCCACCGAGAAGTACGTCGATTTTTTCGACGCCCCCCGGAGGATGCGGAACGACTGCCGGTGATACGTCCCAGTGAAACACATGGTGCATTACAACGCCTCAAAATCAAAATGGCGGCGGGACCTGACGGACTAACTCCCCTCATGCTTCGTCATCTTCCCTTCAACGCCGTGCTCTTCCTAACTAGAGTATTCAACATGTGCCTTACCCTGGGTCACTTCCCACGCGAGTGGAGAGAGGTTCGGGTGATCTGCATTTTGAAACCTGGGAAAGACCCGGTGCATCCCTCCAACTACAGATCCATAAGCCTTTTGTCCATCCTCTCGAAAGTTCTCGAGAGGATGATCCTAAACGGATTATCCCCTTTACTAGGAAACATACAAGCCATCCCAGAACATCAGTTCGGCTTTCCACCTGGGCACTCTACGCCTCAGCAACTGCTGCGTGTGGTGGAGGCTGCTGCCCTGGGTTTTCAGGAACGCGCCTTCACTGCTGTGGTGTCCCTGGATATACGAAAGGCCTTCTCAACCACCTGGAACACAGGACTCCTTCACAAGTTGATCCATCTGGGACTACCCACACAACTTAAACGCATCCTACACAGTTTCCTCCGACACCGGACCCCCATAGTCACAGTTGCCGGGCGAACCTCCACACTAAGGCCAATAAGAGCCGGAGTCCCCGAGGACTCTGTTCTGTCCCCTACTCTCTTTAGTGTCTTTATGGCAGACTGCCCAACAGAACCATAGATCAGTATTGCCCAATACGCAGACGACGTATTACTATACTGCACCAACAGAAACATCCTTAGAACCTTCAACCCTATACAAAGACACCTTCGACTAGTCCATGATTGGTGTCGGTGATGGCGTATGTCTGTTAATCCAGACAAGAGCCATGCCATCCTCTTCACGAGACCTGCAGACTGCCCCACTTTCCAACTTCGGGGTCAAAGGATCCAGTGGAGAGACACCATCACCTATCTGGGAGTCAAACTGGATAGGAGTCTAACATTCCGAGGGCATATTAGAGACCTATCGGCGCGGACGCAGGGGGCTATTGCCTCACTGTACCCCATGCTGAAGTCTGAGATGCCAGTCCGCCTGAAATTACACCTATTCAGAGCTCTGATTATCCCCCTCATGCTTTACGTCTGTGAAGTGTGGGGCATGGCAGCGGGTAGTTGGCTCCTGTGGCTCCAGAGGGCGCAGAACAGAGGACTTCGGTCCATCTACTCTGTCACCTTATCCTTCCCCGTGAGACTACTTCACGAAGCCTCATCTCTTCCATACGTGGAGGACGAAATTAGGCGCCGGGCTGCAAAATTGTACAAGTTACCAACACATGAAAGCGCCCTGGTTAGATCTCTAGGGGATTATGACCCCACAACACGCCGCTTCAGGTCGTAAAAAATTTTTATTTCCACAGAATGCAGACATTGCTGACTTCTGCGAGTCACCAGCAAAGGAGCAAAATAGCCTCCTTAATATATAAGCCTTAACCTAAAATCAAAAACGTCACCCTTAACCACTCTTTATATCAAACATTCTATCTGCGGTTAAACCCTATTAAGGGTAGGTACGCAGCAAAATACCATCGGGCTGAACCACAGCCTGCCAGTATGTCGTCGTCGTCGGGGTAACTGGGTGAAGACCTCAACGGCGACATTCATGGCGGCGGAAGAGGCAGCCCTTGATTTGGGGATGGTACATATGATAGACGTGACTGTTAGTCTATGAGCTGGCAACCCCAGCAACAGTCTTACTCTGCTTCACGTTGGTACCGTGTCCAGAGAACAATTAACTCTACTCAATCTCTTCAAGGAAATAGAAACGGCCGGATAAATATTATGACGACCCCAGCTCAGAAAAAGGACAAACAATTTGGAATATCGGAGGTTCTGAAACTAGCTGTTTGGAATGTAAGAGGTATATGCCACAAAGAAGACGAATTACAGAAAGAACTTAAACAAGCAGTTGTTGATATAGCAATCATCCCAGAAACGAAAAAGAAATTAAAGGGATCTGTAGAGTTGGAAGATTATGTAATGTTATACAGTGGAGTCTCACAAAACAAGAGAGCATCGGCAGGAATTGCAATACTATTAAAGAAAAAATGGAAAACAAAAATACAGAGTTACGAATTTATTAATGAACGCATAACGAAACTGAGATATAAAACACCCAGAGAGCCAATGACAATAATAGGATCCTATGCTCCAGAGGAAGGGAAATTAGAAGATACAAATAAATTCTATGATCAGCTACAAACTACATTGGACAAATCAAATAAAAATTATTGTACAACCATAGCAGGAGATTTAAATGCTAGAATAGGGAATATTCCAATTTCAAACATAATAGGAACAAATGGAGAACCTACAATCAATACCAATGGAAATATCTTAAGAAACTTTGTATCATATAACACATTGAAAATTACAAATACATTCTTCCGCCACAAAGACATACATAAATATACCTGGAGTGCTAGAGGTACACGTACAATCATAGATATGTCATCGTAAGTGAAAAAGAATCAAAACTAGGGGAAGATACGCGAGTATTTAGAGGATATGATGTAGGTACAGACCACTTCCTATTAATTTCAAGAATTTCAATACCATCTAGGTGGGAAAAAAAAAATAAATAAATAAATAAAATAAAAGACACATAAATGAACCAAAAAAAAACTTTTAAAGTTCACCTTCTTCAAGAAGAAAGTATATTACAATTATATCAGAAGCGTCTTGATCAATATGTTGATGAAAACCCAATAATTATATAAATTTAGAATGGGAAGAAATTAAACGTATAACTGTAAAGGCTGCATCAGAAGTATTGGGCAAGAGGACTAAAAGGTATAAAAATAGAGGACTTAAAGTTTGGAATGAAGAAATTGCGAACATAATAAATGAAAAAAAAAAAAAAGAGCATATCTACAGTTCCTAAATAATCAAACACCAGAGAACCGAACAGAATATAAGAGGTTAAATGCTATAGCCAAACGTAAAATAAGGGAAATAAAGCGACAAAGTTGGGATAAATATGTGAACAACTTACAGCATGACCTTCATGGACGACAAGAAAAAGTATATAGAGTCCTAAAACAGTTAAATGAGAATGATAAAGATAAACTGCAACATAACCCAATTAAGACTGAAGAATGGAACAAATATTATAAGAAATTATGGACTGATTCAGACGAAGATAAATTAGTAACAACATATGTTAATGAATATGTAGATTTAATAAGTATGGATGAACTAAAAGAAACTTTAAAAAATTTCAAAAACAAAAATAGTCCAGGAACTGATGGTTTGAATATGGAACTATTTAAATATGCCTCGTTTAAATTGCAGACTAGACTTTTGAATTTCATCAATATATGTTGGAAAAATGGGCATTTACCAGAGAAATGGAATATTGCATTGATATGTCCGATTTTTAAAAAGGGAGACCAAACTGAATGTGATAATTATAGAGGAATCAATCTTTTGAACTCATGTTACAAGATCTATGCAAAAATCGTAACACAAAGAATTGCTCCAATCTCAGAAACTAAATTGCATGATTCACAAAATGGATTTAGAAAAGGGCGTTCCTACAATGATTGTATCTTCACAATAACACAGATTATGGAGAAACGGCGAGAATATAATCTACCAACTCTAATAGCTTTTGTAGACTATGTAAAAGCTTTTGATAAAGTAAAAAGAAATCTGCTATGGGAAATAATGATTAAAAATGGATTTCCTCAACATTTAGTAAGAACAGTACAAAGTATGTATATAAATACAAAATTTAAATTGGGGAAATCCATAGAAAAAGATAACCTAATAGAGATTAATTTAGGACTAAGACAGGGGTGTCCATTGTCACCTACCCTATTTAATATATATATAAGCTGTACGATGGCAAACTATGCTCAGAACACATTTTAAAATAAAGGGGAGAAATGTTGACACATTGCTGTTTGCTGATGACCAGATTTTAATTGCGGAGACGGAAGATAACTTACAAAGAGACATACATGAATTAAATAATATTATAAGAGAATATAATCTTCAAATTTCATATGAAAAAACAAAAATAATGGCTTTTATAGGAACAAACCATTTAAGAGCAAAAATTTGCATAAATGATAAACCCATCCAACAACAAAGTGATTTTAATTATCTTGGCTATATTGTGTCATATACCAGCAATAGAGATATACAAAACAAAATAAACAAATGCCAAACAATATGTGGCACAATAAAAAGAACTTTTAAAAATTGTAATCGTCAAACTTTGTTAAAACTGTATAAAATAATGACGATCCCAACCCTGCTTTATGGGTGTGAAAACTGGGTCTTGACTATCTCACAACAGAAGAAAGGGGAGGCTGCTGAGATGAAATTTCTGAGACAGGTGGCAGATTATAGACTCATAGACAAGAAAAGAAACGAGGTTATTAGAAGAGAATTGGAAATTCGGAGTCTAAATGAAACAATCATTGCATACAGGCAAAAATGGCAAGATCATGTGCAGAGAATGACCAAAGACCGTACACCACAAATAGTGCACAAGTATAAACCTGTAGGTAGAAGAAATGTTGGCAGGCCACGAATGAGATGGTCCGATCAATTTTCTTGAAGTCGGAACGGGCCACAAGGCTTATACCGTGATGATGATGATGATGATGATGATAATGATAATATCATAATATTATTTATTACTTGGGTGTTTAAACAGTATTATTTACTTTAATTGTTGGGTGTAGAGTGGAAGAGAAGGTAAAAGCCCTCATATCAGTCACATTATACTAATTAATTTAATTGAAGAAAACAGCCATCGTCTGGTTCATTCAGATACGTGAAACATTTCAGATTTGTAGGTATGGAATTATGAAGATGGATAGGGGAAATGTTTTAATGTTGTAACTTAGTCTTTAATGTTTGTTGGATGGTCAAGTTCGATGTCCAAGTTTTATCGACAGTAATATGGGTCCGGTAGCTTTTCAGAGTTTTATCCAATTAATACAAACGGTGCAGAATACGAACGAATTGAAACAGAGGGCTGAAAACATAGTAGGTGTGGCTTCTGAAAGCAATAAGGTAGTCTGAAATTTCCATCAAATTCTACGCATAAATTTACACACCTAGTCCGGGTCACACTAAAAATATCCCAATAATAACATCGATCATAAGGAAATCTGCAAAAGCTACTAACTGGTATAAAAACTGCAGGCTCCTTCCGTTTTAAAACTTTTAATCCCATTTTGCCCCTTTGAGGAAAATCTCATGAAACAGGCATCACATTCGCAATGAAAGACTAAGGGTTGAAGAAGTACAAAAATATCCCTTTATGCTAATGATACATACAACAAATTTATAGTGAATCAGGTGCACTAAAGACGTACTTACCCATAGTTTAAGATTTCTGGAAAGTCTTACACTTTGTTTTTAATCACAATTTCAAAGAACTATGAAAATCATACCCCTTTCTCTCTCTCTCTCTCTCGCTCTCTCTCTCTCTCTCTCTCTCTCACACACACACACACACACACACACACACACACACACACACACACACACACACACACACACACACACACACACACATTAGTTGAAGAGATGCCAGTAATAGTGAACGAGATATATAAGCAACTCTTACATTTATGAGTTGGTTAGTATAGCCAAAGTACAAGTTACTTACGTCGGCGGTGAAGGGCACGTCCCTTTTAAAGACTATGAATCCAGTAGCAACTCTCTTTCCATTTTTCTCCACTATATCCAAATCCGTCTTACTTTGATCTATAATGGAACCCATGTTCGTAATCTCGACGTCCACCAATTCGATGCGATTGTAATTACAGCCCTTTAACACATAAATAATAAATAAATGTTTCGTTTGACTACACGATGAGAGAAAATAAGAATAGAAGCCCAATGATGTTATCTGTGATTGAAAATTCCTTCTCTTATAGCAGCGATCCATAACCTGTCGAATTGCTTCCAGAAATTAATGTAGGACTATTGAAAAGATGCAGTCCTGATGTAAAGATGCTAAAGTGGCTGTTTAGGAAGAACGGAAAGTGATGTGCTGCAATTACTGCTGAACACTGACAGAAATAAGCTTTAAGATTAACCTATTCCGTTAGTGGCATGCTATAACATTTAAATACTAATACAAGTAACTGGAAAATGTGTCATATTTCAGAGCACTCTTATAGAATATTTTCATGTCAAAGAAACTCTTAATTGTTCTTCATACCTTTATTGAATTCCGATGCAGTAATTTGAATTACGAAATGTTTTAGAGAGGTTTCTGTGAAAAAACTTTTTTCCCCGTTTGTATGACGCCTTTAAGATACAAGGTCATAAATTTGGAACAGGAATGATGTTCACTCGCTTTACGGTGGTTTTGATCTTTGGATTTATATTACTTTGCGTTAGCTATTACATAAAATTTGCATTCTTCATGATATGCAAGAACAACCATTCCGATAATTCTCTGTAATTCTTTCTTCTGTATTTTCTTATGTATAGAGCCAATTAGCCGCAAACGTTACATACAACCCAGAAGTATAAATATAGATCTTAGATTGACTGTAAGTCTCTTTAGTTCGGGTTTTATATTGACAGTAAATCTTGATCAACTGCCTTAGATACGTGGACCATTTCCGAGGTATTTTTGTTATTCATTGGAATTTTCAAATACTTTCACTTTGGTCAACAGGTAATGGGATTCATGATCATGATGCATCTCTGTAGAACAATTGGTTTTTCTCGGCTTTAAATTTTTAATACGCTATCTACTCAGTGTGCATTAAATTTAGTGCAATGCTCCTAGAATTTTTCTATCTTGTGCCCCATTTATATGACTTCAACCTGAGTCTTTGGTTTCAAAATCTGAAAATTTGTTTAGCTTCAAAAAATTAAATGCGCAAAAAACTTAAAAAGGGCCTTTTCAATGTCAATCAAAGCAAAAAATTAATTAGTTTAAAAGTAACTGTTTTTTCTTCTTGACAGAGATTTATGGTGTTTGTTGGGAAATTATAGTTTATAAAATAACAAAAATGTTGTGATATTTTAGTTTTTGATGAGTATGGAGTATTTTGAATGTTAAACTATTTTTGCAGAGTGAATAAATTGAAAGATTAATTCTCTCAATAAGCACCCTTAAGGGTGCAAAACTTTGATTTTATACCAATACAAATACAAAGAATATCTCCGAAATTGTTTACTCTACAAAAAATGCATTTAGACAAATTTTGTTTTAGCAAGACCTTCATTTTTTGTATAGTAAGATTTGGTCTAACTCTTACGGTTTACCAGTGATGCAAAAGTCATTAAGAGTGAACACGACTACCTAGGCTATTGGCATGAAATTCAATATATACATTCCATTTACCACAAAAATATATTGGACATATGAGATTTTAAACAAAATTTTGGAAACATTTTCTGGGTAAAGGGTACTTTACGGTGGAGGAATTTTCTTCAAAATCTTCGTGTCGCATTCTTGAAAGAACACACACACACACACACACACACACACACACACACACACACACACACACACACACACACACACACACACACACACACACACACACACACACACACACACACACCTTTTTCTTTGGACTCAGGGCCTCAAAACATATTTCCTGAAATCTCGAAATCGAATTTTTGGATGGAATAGAATACTTTCCCTATTTACCATGCGTAGTAGAGAAAGTAAAAGTTCTCTCGCCTGAGCCGAAAATCGAGCTTAAGACCTGAAATCATAACATTGACCAGTTGACTATAGCAGTCACACTGCAGATTTTGTTTTGTTTGTAAAAGTACCTGAAACTAATTTCAAAGCATCACGATTCAAGAAATATACAAACAGATTGTGTCTGATAACTAACTTGGTAACTGATTCCGTGAATACGCACCTGAAGACTAAGAGCAGACGGGATGCTCCCTGCCACCAGAATTATCCTACATAAGGTCAAAATGTCCATGTTGATCACAGTCGAATTCAGAGTACAACAGTCGCACCGCCTTTGGGTGGTAACTTTCGTACACACTGCTTCGGTTCAGTCTATTATTGCTTTTACATAAAACTGCCGAAACTGCAGCCAAAAATGAGGCTTTTGCATCCTAAATTGTTATCTAACCATCTCTGCCTACAAACCCCGTATTCATAGACAAGAATGGAAGGTGGAGTTCCACCTTCACAGTCGATACGCACTCTTGCACTCTATTAACATCATGAATACCATTTGTGCTGCAATGGCCGTTTCGATTAATGCCACTTTGAAGCTGCATATGTGATAAATGATAAGATTAACTCTTGACTAAATTATAAATCATCACATTTTGCAACCACTGCTCACATTACGCTAGTTTTATTTTTAAACAACCTAATAGTATCTGCCGGAAGCCATTAGAGATGACAAAAGAAAATCATTTATGTTATGTAATAGTCTTCACAAAACTAAAAAATAAGTGAGGTATTTCGGTTGCAAGGCTTCATTCCATTGAGTTTTAGTGAAAGTATTTAAAACATATATACTGTATTCTTTGCATAAGCCTTACGGTATATTATTTTCAAGCTTTCCAATTATCATTAAAATGTATTGGTTATTTACAGTATTTGGGAATGTACATACAATAATCTTTCTTAAATTATAAACATTTTTATCACAGTATATTAGCGTTTCCAATTTGATCTTCTGCATATATTGGGTCATTACATGGAATGTTCCTGTTGACAGAAAATTATAATAATTATCACTTCTGCAACATTTGGGAGAAGTATCACAATATACAGTAAGACATGAATACACAACGGATTTATGCACGATAACTAACATTTGTAAAATGTAGCTTCTTGCTGAACAACAGTAGTATACTTGGTAATAACATTGAATTACGTATATAAAATTGAAAAATATCAGAATATTAGATTAAGTCTTAGAAAAATAATTTGAGTTACTGAGTGATGTTTGGTGGCGTCATGGCCGAGCGGTTAGACCGTTCGCCTATCACCAAGGGTTCAATCCCAGGGTATGTGATGGGGGACGAGGCGGCATCTGGGTGGGTTTTCTTCGGGTTCTCCGGTTTCCTCCACCACTCATTTCACCAACTGTTTCATCACCTTTCCAATCATCCATTCCCCTGCATTTCCCCTCACTCTCATACCTGGTGCTGGGCTGACCACCCACTTGCAGTTCTGCAGTCTGTCCGGTTCATTGGTTCATCTGCTTCCCAACAGGCGTCTGACCCTAGGCACAGGTTCGTTAGTCCTAGGGGTGTAAGTCCTTCATACACGGAGGGTAGTTACATGGGGATGGAGAAGGGTGGTACCAACACATGTTTTAAATGCCAAACAACTCAGAAGTACAAATGCAATTGTGAGACTGTGATAACTGATAGGATACCTAGGAAGAAGATAAAACTAGTTCACAACCACCCAACAACGGGAACCATAATGACAACGGCAACGAGAAATATGGCAGCACTCAATATTTTAGTTCACAACAACTCGGGAACGGGAACGAAAATATATACTGCCGTGCGGGTTTATGGATAGAAAGTGGAGGTAAATATTGCGCATGGGATTTAATTGTTTCTAATTGGCCATTTATATTTTTTATAGCTTGAGATAGTTTTCTAGAGATAGCTCTAGCGGCTTTTTCATGACACGACAGACTTGAATAATTTCTACAGCGAAAAGTCTAATATACATAATATGAATCTAACATTTGATGCCCGGTAACGGGAACAAAAAGTTAAAACTTGACAAACCAATAGCATAGTCCATGTTTTTTGTGTGGTTGTAACTACACGCCTATCGTGCAAACTATCCGGTTTATTTTACACCTCAATGCGTGACCTACTGTCGTAGGTAGTGAGGTATCACTGGTCTTGCAGAAGCATTGGAACCCAGTTCCAATCTCCAGGCGAGACGGCCACTCTGCGTCACGTCTTCTGTGCCACACCTACTTAACGATGCTTACCAACGTGAAATATGCTACTCTTAATGAGTAAAGTTATAAGTGCGCAAGGGAAGCAAATATTGATTTAATACTGCTCATTACACTGTCCTACATTAGAAATAAAAATATCTACACGTATACCCCTAACGGCCTGTACTTTTGTCAATTTCAATCAGAGTGGAAACTTTCTTATTTTCTTGAAAGCCTTGGCGTTAGAGCCAAGAGATGCAATAATTACAGTGTAAGAAAATCATCTGTTGAAACCACCATAACAGAGTTATGTAGAAATATGTAATGAAATCATAGGGGCTAGAGGGGAAAATTAAAGAGTTTGCTATATCTTGCAGAAGAGCATTCTTTATCCAAGAATGAGGTTTATACAAGTGCTTTATAGAATTCCCTGTCCGTCCATTTTGTTACAATAATCATTTCATTTCACCCTTCAGACCGTTAGGTTTCTTGAGGGCTGGAAGCGTTGGCGAGCGTCGCGGCAGTACCACGGCTGGAGAAATAAATGCGCTCTGGAAAGCCCGAAGTGGGGAGGGGAGCCGTCTCTGAGTCCCGCGCCCCTCTTGGCAGTACGAACCGGACTGGGAGAGGAACCGGGCTGACCTGCATGCGGGGATGCTTGTAACTGGGAAAATGTAGGAACACTGCCCTCCGTTCTGTCGTGGCAACGTTCTGGCTTCCTTTCGGATCCATTCACCTCATCCATCCTCCCTAGGAGTGCCCCGTCAAGGGCATGGGCACAAAAGTTCGCCTTTCGGACTTCTTTTCCCCTAGCGCATGAAGAGCCAAGGCTTGCCACCCAGCCGCTGCCCCCACCGCTACCCACCACAGGCGTCATTGGAAGGGTGCAGTACTGGAGGGTGGGACATGATCACTCCCGGACAGTTATGCGACTTTCTCGACCTGCTGGAGCCGCTACTTCAAGTAGCTCCTCAATTGGTCCCCCTGGGACCTAACGAGGCTGAGTGGACCCCGTACTGGACCTCCCAGAGGGGATAAAATCGCCATGCGGGTACCGAGTCCTTCGCGTCAGAGGCAAGCGCGCTGCCAACTGCACTACGGAGGTGGTCCCTTTTGGGCTTACCCTCCGCAAGTTGTCTTGGAGGCATTGAGTAAGATGATCATTAATACAAAAGACCAGAATTTGTCATAGAAAGCCAAATTAACCAGTTTACCACTCGATACCACATGTAAACATGTAAACATTATGCAACAGCGTTGAAAGTGAGGAAGGGGCAATTGGCCGAGCAAGTGAAGGTTTGCACCAAGGCCAAGTTTTCTTAATCGTATTTTGTACCTTGCACCGTGCAATGCACTGGTGCATGCACCCTGAGAGGCCATGTACTAGCAACTGAAGTTGAAGACTGAAGACCGTTTAAAGACGATTAGTGTAAATGCTATTGTGCAAATCTTCTTTAGAAGCAACACTTTTGACTAAAGTACTTCCCGTCCTTATATCGTTTCTTATCGCTTCGTATTGTATGAAAGCGATTAGATTTTATTTATGAATTCTCTTTAACTGCTACTGTTCTCAGAGTCCCATTCTATACTGCTTGGTTTAACCGTCCTGAACAATGTCGGAAATTCGCGGAGCAAATTACAGGAATGAAAGACCGCTCAATTTTGCTCAGAGATCTAAGGCTTGAGGTTCTTTAATGTATCGTAAATCTTTACGGCACAAACCACCGGCTTTAGTTCCCCTCCGAAGGAAGCCATGCTAAGGATTGTACGCCCAAAAAATCCATAGCTTTCTGCCAAGTTTGAACGTATTAAAGTGAATTTTTGTACTTTCCTACATATATAGCCACCTTTAACAATTAAAGGTATATCGGCGGCTCTTAACCTCTTGGAACAATTGCTAAACAGCAATGTGTTCACTTGATTAACGGAGATTTTAACCTTTGGGTATCTATTACGCTGGATTAATTTTTACAATAAATTCACACGTACACACACACACACACACACACACACACACACACACACACTTACGCTCTCACTCATACATCCAGACCTTAGAAAGGATGGGAAAAAATCTTGGCTAAAGAAAAATTTCTAATATTTGGATGCTAGCATGCAGTCACACAGGCACTCGGTGCTGTAATGTTGTAGGGTTGCGAGCAAGAGCCTAAAATGTATAATTTTTTTTTGTAATCCCAAAATTTTTAAGATAAGTGTACAAAAGTGTTTGGTACATGGATAAACAAAAATCCTTTAGCTACACGCTATAAGCACATTCATGCTTCACGTCATTAAAATCTCCTGTAACCTGTCGGATATCAAAAGCCTTAATAATCACTGCAGATATCTAATAATACAAATAACTCTCTTTTTACTTTTTCTTATTTAAATTGGTGATGACAGAAACGATGACGTATTTATTACCGATCAAGTTTTGCTTCGGCTTTAATATAAAGTTTCTTGGAACAAAATGCACTCTACTTTGTTTAATGTGCTTTTTCTTTCAAATGAAGACAAGAAAAATAACGAAAAAGTCAAACCCATTTTTACTTTCTCTACTGGTAAATAGGAGAAGTATTGTATTCCACCCAAAAATTCGATGTGAGATTTCACCGGAAATATATGTTTTGACACACCTGAATGTGTGTGTGTGTGTGTGTGTGTGTGTGTGTGTGTGTGTGTGTGTGTGTGTGTGTGTGTGTGTGTGTGTGTGTCAGACTGTGGACAGCATAACTCACAAACGAAAAGTAGGTTAAAAACCAAAGTATTTAAGTTTAATGTCTTTTAAGGATGCGACAGGGAGATGTTGAGGAAAATAGCCCCACCCTAAACTACCCTTTACATGGAACATTTTTCGAAAATGCTGATTTTCTTGAAAATGGCTCTAACATTTTTTTATTAAAATGTCATATGTCTGAGATATTTTTTATGACAAATGAATTTTCTGGCTATAGTCCCTGTAGTCGTATTTACTCTGGACGAGTTTTGCATAACTGGTAAACCGTTAGAGATAGACCAAATCATTCTATACAAAAATTTATGTCCAAATACATTTTATTGTAGGCTGAACCATTTCGTAGATATTCCTTGTTATGTGTGTGAGTTTCGGAAAACAAAACTCTCGTGAAATGGAACATTGTTGTTCATTTTTTATAGGTTAAGTGTGCAAAGAGAACGGAATCTCAAATCTTAAAAAGATTTGACTATCGCTCACAGCCTACTGTATTCTAATATTCTCCTTGCACCTACAAGGAAATAAGCAATAAGATAATATTTTGTACAAATTTTTATCTTGACTAACACGAAGAAGATATAGGAATAAGAGTTTGTAAGAATGGTGAATACAAGAGTAGAGAAAGTCATGTGAATGCAACACATCAGATTTTTATAAGTATGATCTGGCCCCAAAGTATTCATATTTTAACATATTTTTTACTGTTTTAGTCATTTACGAGCAATGGTTAAAGTGTTAATCCGCTTAGAATGCAAACCCTTACTGAAATATAAAGAAAACCATCCCATGTTTCAGTAGTGTGTCCCAACCAAGGGCTTTTAGAATCCATATTTGAATGGCTTGGATTTTGGGTTTTAAATATAAAACTCTGCTAATGTTTTCGACCAGGATTATCAGCTGATTCAACTTGAACTTTAATTTTAATTATGATGGGTGGTTTATCTTGGGAGTCAGATGTGTTCTGAATTTTAATGCCTAGTTTATTCTGACAGTAGCCACGTGCATCCTCATTTAGTGCTCCATAGCCTCGCACAATCTACCACAGTTTATGAACGTGTACCATCTCCGCTTCTTCCTAGGATTTGTGTATAATTAAAGAACAGCTTGGAAAAAGTATGATTCTTACATATTACATCGTCCACATCATAACATATCATCAATTGATTTGAAGGATATCACTTTACAGCAACACCGGGGAAGGATCTGGGATTCCTTCAGTAAGACCAAGGATATGAGGCTCCAGGTTGACTCCTGTTTGTTAATATGACCGAATTTACATCAAAATTAAAGCTTTGCAAGATTTTCGATCTGTGAGTAAAATTTAAATCTTCGTTGCAATGTTTTCTGTAATTAATAACGTTTTTATTTCTCTATTCACCTTACCTGACATGAAATTGCACTTGTCATTAAATTACAATACTTTAGTGTTCATAAGGATACGGCAGAAGAACGGACGATTTAAAATTATGTTTATTATTTATAAGAAAACATTTTGCAAAACTATAATGTGTAGGTTTAAGCAATACACTGTGCCATTTGTTTCTTGAGAGTAACACCTTGCAAGTAACGATCATTCGTTCGCAGATACTCTTCAAACCCAGGCCGCAAGTTGTGCATATGCGACACAACCTGTCCAGTGGAACTTGGCGAATTCATAAAGAATATCGCCTTTGGTCTTTCAATATTTTGCGGGACATACTTAAAGGCAACACTCTTCAAAGTATTCCCATTAGAAAAAATCACACACAACCTTTCTGGCCAGGTAATGTTACCACTAAGGGTGATCCTACTGATCCAAGGTCGCGAGTTAAAACCCGACCGAACCCGATGACTTTTAAGTCTCTTAAAAGCGATAGCTCCATGTCAATAGATTTACAAGGTGTAAAAGAACTCCTGCGGGACAAACTTCCGACGCACCGGCGGCGCTGATATGATCTTGGTAATTAATATCGTCGTTAACAAACAAAATATTATTGTGACAAAATGACAAATGTACAATTTTTTATGGCACTTTATTTCCCCCCCCCCCAAAAAAAAAATGTTATCATAAACACACAGCTCTCTTCTACTCACGTTAAGAGAGTCTACAGTCTTTCATGATATTACAACTCACAACTGTTTTCTTCTCATAGCCATGACACACTCCTTTCACTGTCTCTGTCTCTCAAACACACTCCGACGATACAATCACTCAACTCGTTAAAACTTCACTTCGACGCGAGGTATCTTTCACAGCTGCCTCGCACTTACTGATATACTGACCTACTCAAAAGCTGCTTACCTACAGGCGCTCCGTAAGTTTTTATAGCGGTGATGACATAGCCAGATCTTTCTCGAACTTCTTCAAACAAGCTGGACGCCGGACACTTCTCGAATCACCTCGAAAAAACGCCTTTTGGTTCTGCCGCTCTGATTGTTACGCGAGTATTGTGGGGAAGCTTGACCGTGCGCGCATTTGATAGGCACCGCACCTGGTACATGGTGTGAAGTAGCTTGGTCCCGACCGTCCTTTGCTATGCGCCACGGCCGGCATCTCTCATCATCTACAAAACGAAAGGCCCAATTATCCCAGAAGACGACATGGCATTCAAAACTGTTACTTTTAATTATAAAATCGTCTGTTCATTTGCGAATCCTGTGTTATAGCAAAGATGGTGTGTTATTATTAATTTTAGGAATACAATTGTAAGGTGCGCTAGACTGTGAAAAACTGTCAGGGCATCAATATTCGCTTTTCGATAATACTACCACTAAGTTTGTGAGAAAACGATTGTCAGTCACTTTTTCCGCTTTAAGCTTCGATATGAAGCAGAGGTGCCTAAAAGTGACACCGTGGGTCATTCTCCTCTTTGTTCCCCTCTACTCACTTTCGCTTAGAGGCATGGTCGTGCAGGATAAAGGTGACTGACACTGGCTAATGAGGTAAGTCTGCACCCCTTCGAGTTTCACAAAATATGAAAGGCAGTGTCGGGCGTCAACATTCCCGTTATAAATTCCAACAGGAATCCTCCTAGCGTTCTTACCTGCCCTCGTATCTATTACGTCACCAGCGAAGGATAACTAGCAAAGGGAAAAAGTAACCACCCTGTTTTCCTCAATGACACCACTGATATAAAAGTCTTAGTCATTGAAATTACATTATAACTATTAAGAATAAGAAATCCTTCGAGTAAAGCGTGTTTTTCTCAAAACTCATTTTTTTATGTCCAAGATTTCCATGTGCATTAAATGTTCATCAGATTTTGTATTAATCCTCACATTTAGAGTCTATTGTGTCTCCCAAGTCCGCCATTGTCTCCACTCACCTTATCACTCCTTCCCGGAGCATAGTCACAAAACAGCTCAGTGCTAAGTCTCCCCACTGAACCTTGTCATACTTCAAACCTCATTAATGCCAAACCTGGTATTTAAGTTGAGCATCCTCCAGCAGTGTAACACAAAAGTTTTGAAGAAAATTTCCTAATTTCAAATTACGTTATAAATGAAAAATGTTTCATTATTTTTGACATTTTGAAAAAAAGCCTCTAATTTTGATTAAATTACCATATGTTTGCGGCATTTGTATGAGATTTAAAATGTAACATCTTGAATTTCCTGGGAAGACCTTCTTAAATTCTCTTTGTTATGAATTATTTTTAACTTGCAAAAGTAACAGGGAGACAAAATCTTATACTACACAAAAATATACATCCCTTTAAAACACAATAACATTTTATAAAGCTTTTTTTGTGTCATTAAACATTCACTGATTAAAATTTTGAAATATGCATACTTTTCTCAAGTGGTATTCCTTCATTATTTCCGTTTGCTCGTTCTTTCTTTCATGATGTTGCAAAGAACATGTAGTTACAAAGCCGTCATATAGTGACAGTTTTTAAAAATCTAACATTACCTACTGTAGGCTTCTTATACCTTCATCTCGATTGACAAAATGGTACCAAGAAGAAAAAGAAGAGGGAGAAGAAGTAAGTGAGTGAGGGGGTTTAAGGGCCCGTCGACAACTAGGTCATTTGGGCCCGTGATATAATTTGTAGAAGAGTTAGTCGAGAAAGTCATGTGAACACAACACACATTTTAAAGTGTTTCCCAGTATTCCTTCACATGATTGCCTATTACGGTAATGCGCGAGCATGCGTAACTTAACAATGTCACGGTTATAACTTCCACATGGGCGCACCAGACATGTAGCTCGTTATGGTTTATGAACTTGTTAAGACTATAGAAACACAAACACTGAAACCAACCGTGGGAACTGCAGGACAGAGACATCTAGTTTTTATTCAGAACTATTTCAAAACATTTTCGCCAAAAAACCACGGAACAAAGAACAGGAAACTATAGTGTCTAGGTTAATATAGTGTTCCAGACATACTCATAAATAGGTTCGCCGACAGTTGCATTAACCCAGAGGAGTTTTTTATAACTCAGTTATTCTTTATCTGTATTGCATGAGCACTTCAAGCATAAAAAAACTAATCCTTTGTTGTGCAGATGAGAGAACATTAATTCTAGATATACACAGAAAGTTCATTTAAATCTAATCACGGCAGCGATATGAGCATTACGTAATATGGATAGCATGTTGATTCTATCCTCTTATAATATTACATATTTTTTATCTCACAAGCTTCCTGCTTTCTCATATTGTTTGGTAAGTTTTATTATTTTAGGACACTTGCTGCCAGAAATTGCTTAAGAAGACCTGATAAATCAAACGTGTGAAGAGTTGAAACGTTAGTTGTCTGTTTAATTGTCTTCCCAGATTAATTCGATGTACAAATAACAACAAAAATACGATAATGGAAACGTAGCAACTTTTTTAAGTATGTGTTTTTGGTGCCGAGGCGGAGCGGTTAGACCGTTCGCCTCTCATCAAGAGCGATTTGTGTTGGACAAAGCGGCATTAAAGTGGTTTTCTCCGCTGCTCTAGCTTCCCCCACCAAGTGCTCCATTATCACTTTTCCTTTGCTCTTTCTCGCTGTCATACCAGACTTAGGGCAGATCACCCATCCTAGCTCCCAGGTACCCGTCCTACGTACTGGAGGATGTAAGTCCTCCATACGAGAAGGGTGAACAGAGCAAACAGTAAAAGAAGAAATAATTTCTCGCAGATATAATTTTAGGTCCTTTGCACATTTGGTATGTCCTTTTAATGTTTTAAATTACAATTGAAGAGTAATGCTTTCTGAAAAGCTATTCTATTTATTAGAAACAATGCTTACCACTGATTAAACACAAATCGATTTAAAGTTATATTATAAACACCCCCAGTTTTAAGTATTTTCATATACAGTACTTACACTACAAAACTTGGCCAGCAGACGTACAACCCTTTTCCCAGGCATGTACTGCACGACTTGGCTGGCAGTCACAAAGCCCCTCTCCCGGTGGCACATGCATGGACGTCAAACATTCAATTCAATTCAAAATTGGAATTTGGGTTTGGTAGAACCAAAACCCAGGCAGTTTAGGGTTTTACCCTCTTCAGCCTAGTATTTTTATTTTTTGTCTTGTTACGTGAGAGATCCTTCAGCGTGTACGCATGGCAGATTATTGTAATTATTAAGATGTGTAAATGTGCATCTTGTTTATTTTTTGTATATATAGTTATATATATTTTTGTTTATAGCTTTGTTTTTGTTTTGTTTTTTTGTCTTTTTTTGTGTTTTGCACATTTACACATTTACAATGTTAAGTGTGTTTGTTAAGGCCCAGGTCCCACAACATGCCGCCATCTCTGCTTCTGCCCTCAGAGGTTTTGTTTGGTGCATGTTTTTTATTATTTGTTAGCTCAGCCTTGCATTTTTAAATTATTTGTGGTTTTGTTGTCTTGTTTCGGGGGGTGATGAGTATTAGACGTTTACTAATGCTTGAAGATATTCTTCTACATGTTCTTTCTGTTGCTCTTGGTGTTTGTCATAAATTTCGATTAGGGTTAGTAGTGGTGGATTTTCTTCTTGTTGTTCAGGAGGGAGTTTTCTCATGGTTTGTGCTGTTCTTATTAATATTCGTCTGTAGAGTCTGGTATGAGCATTGTCTATATAATTCAGCATCAGATTTGCAATGTGCTTGTCTATTGGCATTGCCCTTGCATACTCGTGGATTAATGTGTTTTTATAATTGGGGAAGAGTTTGTTGGCAGTTCGTAGGCATCTACGCTCAAACACTTGAATCCTTGCCATGGTTGTTTTTTATATAAGCGGCATCAGGGCCACTGCTCCATATGTTAGACAGGGACGTATTAGCGCTTTGTATAATCGCGTCAGTATATGTGTACTAAGTCCTGTTTTGTTGAGCCTGGCGAGGAACGTGAGCGTGGAATGTATTGCTCTTGTTTTATTGAGGAGGGTTTTGTAATGTGGTCCTACTGTAACTTTTGTATTGATTTCTATGCCGAGATATTTTATTGATTTTGCACATGGGATTATGGATTTATTGAAGTTGAGTGTGAGGTTGTTATGCAGGAATTTTCTTTTCTTTCTGATGAGTATGGCTTGTGTCTTCTCTGTATTAATCGATATGCGCCATTTTTTGGTCCAATCAAGGTATTTTTTAAGCTGTAGTTCTAGTTGATGTTTGGCCTGGAGTGTACGGGGGCTTGTGCACCAGTACGCGGTGTCATCAGCGTACTGGGCAAGTTGGATGCTGGGGTGAATTGGCTGTGGTGTGTCTGCTGTGTATATGATATACAGGAGACCTGATATGGCGCTCCCTTGAGGTGTTCCTGCTTGTAGCGTAATGGATCTGGATAGGTTGTTTTCGATCTTTATGTTTGCTGTTCTGTCTGACAAAAAGCTGGCAATCCATCTTGTTATTCTTGGATGTATTTTGTAATCTGTAAGTTTATATAAGAGACCATTGATCCAGCATTTGTCAAAGGCTGATTTGACATCCAGAAACGCTGCAACTGTTGCAAATCCTATATTGTAGCTGTTTTTAAATTCCGACAGCACTCGAACAAGTTGGTCTTGGATGGTAATTTCGCTGCGATATCCGGACGTCAAACAAATCTCCAATCACACTAACAATTATCAGAATAAACGCAAAACTAACCTATTACAAGAGATGTTGAAAAATGCCGTCCAACTGCACCAATACATCTACGGCATCTTCTGAGGAAATTTTCATTCACACATTAGTTCAGCTTTCGAAATGCCGTTAATTTCTGTCCTGATATTTTATTTTAATTCTTCTAATGTGTAGGGATTAGTTCTGTAAACTTTATTTTTCAACAAACGTCGCATGCCGTAAGATCAGGGGACCGAGCGTGCCATAAGCCCTTACTAATGATTTTATCTTAAAAAATTTCCACAATAAACTCTTTGACTCAACAGGACGGCATAGTCCTGTTGGAAATATTAAATCCAGCATTTAAGGTTCGTCAGCTGTTGGAAACATGCTGCCAGTATATTATTTTGTTGTATCTTTTTGTATTTATGCTAGACTCATACAAATAGGCTTTGTTGTTCTGTATCTATACCCCGAATTTTTGACCATGCAAGGGAGTTTCATGAGCGAAATTGTTTTGGTGTGTTGCATAATATCGGGTGCGTTGTGATGACATATGACCATGTAAACGAAACCATGATTCGTCAAATTCCTCAAAATCCATTTACAGAAATTTACCCGACTTTGGTGACTACGTGGTAACAACTTCTGGAAAACAGTAACCTTGTGTGGTTTGAGTTTTAAAAGTTTTTTTGCTTTCCATGCTGTAGCTTTTGAAATGTGGTTGTTCTAATCTTTTTTCCGATCTTGTCTAGTTTCTTTTCTGTAAGTACACTGGTTTTACCTTTCTTTTCCTATCATGAATTGAACCCTCTCCCTGAATTTATTTGCAAGTAAACTACTCGGAATACGCACGCCTGGATATTTAGTTTCAAATTGCCTTACAACTACCTTACAAATTGATGTAAGCACATACGTATCGTACAGAAACTCTCTTTGTTGTGCTGTATATTGCAATTGATTAATTTTGAAAACACTGAAAGCAAAACTAGACACTTCTAAACACTCCTAATGTCATTCACGTGTGAACTGGACTAGAACGGCACAGAACACCTACCTAACAGAAAGGATGTAGTACCCGTGCGGAGCAAAATGCAGTTAAGGGCTGTGCACTTGCCGGCCAAGTTTTGCAGTAGACGTAGTGAATTAGTGCTCTTAAAAACTACATCAAAAGTAATTATTATTTATTTATGCCAACAAACTTACTGTTGGTGTTTTTAAACACACAAGCCGTGTGTGGGCAAAGTTTTAAGAGGTAGAAGTGGAACTTAAAAATTCAATGCCACAACACAGCGGAAGGTCTGTGGTTCAAATCCCAGTTGTGGCATTGAATTTTTAAGTTCCAGTTCTACCTCTTAATACATCAAAAGTATTTGAAACTAACATAGTACTGTTATTGCCATATGCTCTTATACTGAGAATTACTCCTTTAAGGAATGTGAAGGTTTGAAAACCACTTTTCTTTCCGTTTCTTGGATTTTGATATATGACATTGTTTAATAGTCTATTAAACGGTTGTATCCTAAACAATTTAATTAAAGCTACCTTATTTTCACATTAAATCAAAGCAGTGGTCGCATATATACAACTGTCTCCTAGAGTGCAAGAATCACAATCCATGTGTTAAACTTTTCAAATTTTTTCATTCCGGTTGCAAAATTTTATTAACTACAGCCCATAAAATAAGAATATCTTCAAAATAATTTTAAGTTAGTAAAGAATTGCACGTTAATCAAAATGCCTATAAGTTAGAGGCATGGCTTTACTAGTTATTCTTAGCATTGACCTACATATGTCAATGTGATGTTTTTCCAAAATGTTCACATTTATCGGAAGCTATGTACAAATAACATTAGTTTAGCTTAAAACTCATGGGGAAAAATAAAAAATATTCAAAAAATGCATAAAAAGAAATAAATTGTCTAAAATATGTGTAAGAATATTCTTAAATGTTCATAAAGAACTACACCACAGTGCCTAAAAAAATTAACTTATTAATACAATACTTTTCAAAGCAAGCTGCATTAAAATTGTCAAATCTAACAATGCTGAAGGTATATGATGTAACATCTGTTCATTCTGCAGGAAAACCATGAAGAAGATGGCAAGTTATTTATTCAGTAGATAGAAATACTCGTCGTTTTTTTTAGCGCGGTGGTAGTGCAGCTGCTTACCAAGCGGGAAGCCCGGTTTCGAAACCCGGTACTGGCATGAGAGGCCTGGCCCATGGTGAACTCAGCTTCGTGGGGTCCCTAGGTGGCAAACTGAGGAGCTACTTGAGGGAAAACTAGCGGCTCCAGGTTGTGAAGACCACGGAAGGACTGGAGTGCTAACCACGTCCCAACTTCCAGTACTTCACACCACTCGTGACGCCCACTGTAGGCAGAGGTGGAAGACGCAGTGGTCGGGAGGTAAATCTGGATATTGACCGCGGAGTTTAGCTTTTAGACATACTGCTATTTCTTAAATAATTCCAGGACCATATTAATAATAAACGTTTGCCTTATAATGAGGTATTCAAACGTTTGTGCAAATCAAATAAATGTATGCCTAATACAGAATTTGTGTTTCAAAAATACAAACTTCTTAACTTCTTAACGACTCCAGGGATCCTACCTCTGCTAGGCACCATCTCTCATCCTAGGTTTGTCTTGTGACCTTGACCTTATAGTACACTACCACCTCAGAATAATTAAATTTATGCTAAAACATGGCTAGCTAAATATTTAACTGAAATAAATAATGTGTAAACTACCAGCTACCACCAGGAAGAACACTTTGGAACCGCCAAAGGCTCACCGATCAAATGTTTACAAAATACTTCTATTATGAATACGACATTCGAACATTCGCCTGAAATTCCAGAGAATGGTACTGGTGCACTTAGTGATTAGCTAATTGAATTTTACGATTTACTTAACTAGAAATTAACTGTACTACGACAAAGATAATAGAATATTGTGTTGTTACTTAATGTCAATGAAACTACAGTCTCGTGGGATGTTCTTTTGCGAAAAGGCTAACCACCTCCTCCGGAGTCATTTTGACGTTGCGGTGGATGTTAAGCAGCACTAAACATTTCAGTCTATCCTGTTTCATACTGGATCTTAGATACACGCCTTAAAGTAGAAAATAATCATTCGGCTGTGCATGTTGTTGCTGGTATGAGACACATGAAGATAGAAGCTATTTCTGGTGTGGATAAGTGTTTCAATAGCAGTTTTCGGTTTATTTTGTTGAGTTTTTCAAAATGTAACCATATGTTTAATTCCCCCAAAAGCTCTGTAATGGTGCCAGGCAAGTCTTGTAACCACAGACAGTTTGCAAGGTTTTGTGGAAAATGTTATAAATGAAACTATGGTTCTTTGAGGAATTTTCTTCTGAAGTGTCGCTATATTATGATAGCACATCTAAGAGAATGAAAGTTAAGCACACAGCATATGCTCTTTCCTCCAGACGCGGAAACTGGTCGGCGGGGGGGGGGGGGGGGTAGCAGGGGGCCGGCCCCCCGACATATACTACTTCATTGCTATAAATACTATATTTGTGTTACCTCATCATCGCGCAAAATTGGCCAAACCGATTTCTATGAAAATTGGTATATGTACTATTTTTGATAGTAGGTCCCACTTAAAGAATAGACCATTGAGGTGGAAGGTTTCTAATGGGGCCCAAATTGAATAAATCAAAATAACTTACCTTTTTTGGGACTTTTTGCAAAAATATTTCTTAGCAAATGTTTTCACCCACGATGTTAAGTTTTGTTATAAGCAACATTCCGATTGGATGAATATTTAAAGAGTTATTGGAATTCTTCTTTGCCACTATGCGGGAACGTGTAACGTCGCGATGTAAGTAACGATCGTTTAAACAGCCATACGGAACGGGCACAATTAAATATGCTGTCAAATATTTTACATATTTAAATTCACATTAATCTTGAGAAGTTATTAACGGTTTTCAAAACATTACTAATAGAATAGAATCTCCATGTTTTTTATTGCTGGCGCGGGTTGGTTAAACGTTGAGTTCCTACACCGAAGGTTTTCATTTTGCCGACCGCAGTCACTAGGATTTTAATGAATGTGGTGTGTCTTTTTATATCATTCTCTTCCTCGCTCTCATACCTGGTGCTTGGCTGACCACCCCAACCGCTTCCAGGTCTTCACTCTGTCCGGTCCATAGGTTCCTGTGCTCTCCGACAGGCGTCTTGCCCTAGGCACTGGCTTGTAAGTCCTAGGGACTGTATTCGGAAGAAGAACAAGAAGAGCAAGAAGAAGGAGCAGAAGAAGAAGAAGAAGAAGCAGCGGTGTGTCCAAAATATGACAGGCTCAGGTGGGTCGACTTTCTGAAATTAAACGAAGTGCACATACCAACAGGCAAACAGGTGACAACTATAGGAGTTACACTAAGAACAGTAGGTCGTTAAATAATCATACATTTATTATTATTATTATTATTATTATTATTATTATTATTATTATTATTATTATTATTATTATTATTATTATTATTATTATTATTATTATTATTATTATTATTATTATTATTATTATTATTATTATTATTATTATTATTATTATTATTATTATTATTATTATTATTATTATTATTATTATTATTGCTACTCCGTATTTATTGCAAAAATGCAACCCAAGCAATTGGAGGTAGAGAAAGATAAGTTTACATGACATCAGAGGGTGAAACAGAATGGAAAAGTGGTAATGAGAGTAAAAATGAGGAGAAAGAGAAGTGAGAAGAATGAAATGGGGAGGAAGAGAAGAGATAAACGAGGAAGAATGTGAGAATTGCGGAAATATGTCCACGATGAAAGACAACAATGCGAGCAACACTGTGGCCTCTACTAACTTTTTATTACAATATCAATTATAATGCTAATTCATATGTAGTTTTATGCCTTATTCCATATTACAGTGCATTACATAGCATTTATTTTGATCATAAACTATAACGCGCTACATTAAACTATTCGGCTTTTGATTTTTATCGCCGCAGACCATTTTGATAAGTGTAAATTAAGTCTAGGTGCGGAGAAAAACGTGTAAGCTTGGTGGTAGACAATGCCACAGTGGAGTGATAGTGAAATGTCCAGTTCTATGTTCAGTCTTTGTGATTGTAAGAGCCACAAGTTTAAGATGTGGAAACACAAAATTCAAACGAATTTGCTACAGTTTGTTAAAAAGGAGTGTCTTGAAGTCGGAGGCAATTCTTGTGTCAGAAAAGATATTGATGAAAAATCCAATAATGATCAAGCTACAGATTCAAAAGAGAAAAGCACGTATGCTGAAGTCAGAGAAGAAGAGACAATTAGTGATTGTGTTAGTTATTGCGAATGCCAGCACTAGCAATGACAGTGAATTGCAGACTTCATTAACAACTGCATTTAATGCAGTCCGTGGGTTCCACCAAAAAGTTATGAGGTTCCGGTGGGTTTAGAAGGTAGGCATAGCAGGAGATTCCAGAATTCGTCGTTAAATAGCTTCCCTTGGCTTACTTACACTAAAAATGATGATGGGGCCTATTGTCGGGGGTGTGTTCTTTTTTATCTAAATGAGGGGGTTGGTAGTAGAGTGCAATTACAAACTCTAGTATTCAAGTCTCTAAAGAAATTTAAGAAAGCGCTTCAACTATTCAGAGAACATTCAGAAAACAGCTATCATAAAACAGCCCTGTTCAAAAGCAAGAACTTTAGAAAAGTGCATGAGGGGAAAAAACAGAATATTGAACTTCAGCTGAACAACGAAATGAAGAAAACAATTAGCGAAAATCATGTGAAACTGATCTCGATTGTAAAGACTATCATGCTATGCGGTTGCTAGAACATTCCACTTCGAGGTCACAAAAATGGTGGTGCCATAGATTTAGAGCATGAATTCGAAGGTGAAAATAAGGGAAATTTCAAGGAGCTTCTTAAGTTCCGTGTCGATGCAGGGGATGAAATATTACGCAATCATCTCGTAAATGAACCTAAAAATTCTACTCTAACAAGCAAAACCACCAAAATGCGTTGTGTTGTGTGTTGTGTTGTGCTACTATAATTGAAAAAAAAAAAATTATAGACGATGTTAAGAGGGGGAAATATTCTTCTATTCTACTGGGATGGGCCAAATATCGCGATCGGGTAATGTTTGTTTATATTGAAATAACTCACTTTCCGAAACCGGAAACTAAAAACTATTCATGGGTTGAGAAGCATATTTTTCTGTTTCATATGTTTTTTGTTGCATTAGTTTGTAAATTTTCCGATAGAGCGAGGGCATTGTTATGTTATAGTGGCAAGCCAGATTTTTGCGGATTATTAGTTGATGTTGTCAATGTGAAACGCTATTTGTGTTATAAGCAATGGCTGATACAAGCAAATATACGATTGAGGAACGTCTCATTGTTAGTGTGTGGGTTCATGAGAAAGAGCGAACTGGCGAAACGTACGAAGGAATTAGTGAAAACTTCTGTCTTCGTTTCAATAAAGCAGCTCCCAGTGAAGCCAGTCTCCGAAAACTGGAAGAGAAGGCTTTCACAACAAGCTCTGTATTGAATGCAAAAAGCAGCGGAAGGCCTAATAATACTGCAGTGATGATGTTAGTAATCTTCTGTCCGAACCATTGGAACGTTCGCCGAAGAAATCAACAAGGTAACGATCGGCGGAAATGCAGATCCAAAGAACCTCGTTGAGGGTTATGGTCCATACAAGCTCACCGTCATAATGAATTAAGTGACAGGAATATGGAAACACTACGTGATCCATGTCAAATGTTACTTTCTGCTTCTCCCACCTTAGCGATTCGTCGTAACGTCTTGGTGACTGACGAATGCGCCGTGTACCTCAGCTCTCGTTCGCGTAATATTTACGTGTGGGCCAAACATTTCAGATTATTTATTTGTTAATTTTGTCTGGTTTTGGTACAGTAGGCCCAGCGTGCAGACTAAAGTTTACATTCTATATACAATTATTTATATTTACAAGAAATATACAGCGGGTTTTTTCAGGAAACCCATACAGTGGCCCTCTTTGGGTCACCGAGAACAGTTCCCTTTTGAATTGTTTTTGGTTTGTAATTTTTAATGTTTTTGTTATTTTCTTTTCTTCTTTGTACACCTATATTACAGTTTATTTACACACATGTACTCCCGGCGGCGCCCCGGGTTCGATCCTAGGGACCCGCATGTGGTATTCGTGGTGGACGAAGTGGCGTCAGGACGGGTTTTCTCCGGGTCCTCCGGTTTCCCCCGCCATCTCATTCCACCGGTGCTCCATCTTCATTCCATGTGTCATCAGTGTCACCGCCTGCGGTGCCGTAGTAGTAAAAGTGGGCGTTAAACACTACAAAAACTACAACATTCACTCCCGCATTCACTCTGGCATATCATGAGATATGCCCTCACACACACACACACACACACACACACACACACACACACACCACACATTAAAACACTCACTATTTACACACGCTATTTACACTATATACACTTCCGCGGTTTTCCTGGGCGGGCAGGTTGCAGCTCCTGACTGGTTCTCTAGAGTGCAGGCCTCTGAGGTAGCGTGTGTGTGGCCTGGGGCCTGTGGTTGCATGGGCACACAACAGTCGGTGAGCCGAGCGACGTCTAAAACATTTTAATGCCTGCTTGTTGGCGATGCTTCGGCTCACCTTTGCGGATGTTGGCAATGACGCAGTTGTTGTCGTTTCTGATGCGCGCCCATGCTGCGGAAGCTTTCTAGTTATTGCCTCAGGGATGGAAGGGATCTGGGTTTCCAAGTGAAGGGTTTGGTTGGTGGTTAAGAGAGGAGCAGAGAGGATTTTCCGGAGGGAGAGGTTTTGGATCTGTTTTAGGGCGGTTTTTGAGGCGTTTGCCCAGGTCACACACGCATATAGAACCACTGACAGGATAAAAGCTTTGTACAAGACGAGCTTGGACTTAAGGTGCAGCAGTTTGCTGCGGAAGATGGGGGCGCATAACTTTAGCGGGCCAAACATAACCCTCACTTCGTTGAAGAAATTCAACAACATCCCCCTCATGTCATGATGTGGGCCGGTGTTGCCAGTGAAATTATTGTCGGGCCATATTTCTTTGAAACCTCTGTGACTGGAGAAGCGTACCTCGAAATGTTACCTCAATGGCTGGTTCCGGAACTTAACAGAGCTGGCATTCTTAACACCGTTGTTCTTCAACAAGATGGAGTCCCAATGCATTTCTGGGCTCCAGTTCGAGAATGGTTAAGTACCAGCTATATGGATTGGACGAGGTGAACCTCTCATTTGGCCTCCAAGAAGCCCCGACCTGAAAACATGCGACAACTGGCTGTGGTCCTACTTAAAAGAAAATCTTGGAAATATTCGGATGGCTTCCGTTGAACAACTGAAGAGAGAGATTATCCGCATCTTCAGAACGATCACTCCCGAAATGCTCAGGTGGGCAAGCAGATGGACATGGCGGCGCATTCAACTGTGCGCTGAAAATGGACCAGCTATATGGATTGGACGAGGTGGACCTCTCATTTGGCCTCCAAGAATTCCCGACCTGACAATATGCGACAACTGGCTGTGGTCCTACTTAAAAGAAAATCTTGGAAAGATTCGGATGACTTCCGTTGAACAACTGAAGAGAGAGATTATCCGCATCTTCAGAACAATCACTCCGGAAATGCTCAGGCGGGCAAGCAAACGGACATGGCGGTGCATTCTACTGTGCGCTGAAAATGATGGTGAACATACCGAAATAATAGATGTTTATGAATGACGCTGACTGGCCCAGTTATGTTTATATTTTCATATTTCCATCCCTTACTAGTGCAGCAATCAATAAATAACGTTTTTACGTCACTTGTGAAAGTTTATTATTGCTACACAAACTTAGAAAATATCCGATCGCGACTTTAGGACCACTGAAACTACAGACATCAGTGCAAGTGAGCAGTTAACATTATGCGTGCGCTTTATTGACCTAGAAACGGGTTGTGTGAGGGAAGATTTCCTAAGATTTGTTGTACGCGCGATTTAAGGGGTGAAATTAATACTGCATGAACTGCGAGACTTGGGGCTAGACATTCCGAACCTTCGCGGATAAGGCTACGATGGTGGTGCAAATTTTTCAGGACAGTTTCGTGGTGTTCAACCCCGAATTTAAGCCATTCAACCTCTTGCGTTGTATACGCACTGTGCCGCGCATTGCCTGAATCTATTGCTTTCTAAAGCTTGTTCTGTCGCTTCAATTAGACAAGCTGTAGACACAATTGGCAAAATTGCTTATTTCATTAGGGAATCTAATAGGTGGTCCTCATTCTTGAAACAAAAGTTAGTGAAGTTGCTCTCAGCGCAAGAAAACTAAACTGGTATCGCTGTGTGAAACTGGGTGGATATAACGGCATGATGCATGATTTTACAGTTTAAGGAAATTGTCCCTGCAATAGTGTCATTCCTAGAAGAGGCAGGGTCTTTTAATAAAACTGCACCTATTTTGCCCAAATCTACCCAAAAGTTTGAGTTCATAATTTCGCTAGTTAACTTAGCTGAAATATTGGGAATGACTCTATCTCTTTCTCGGCAGCTCTTGATCTAATTCAGTGTTACGGAATGATTGAAACATTTAAAGATACACTAAAACTGTCGTGATAACCAAAATGTTCAAGTTCATCGAAGTAACTTTCCTATAGCTTCTCCAGAAAATATTATCGCATTAATCCTTCCATTCTTGGATTACCTATTCAATGAACTATCCACTAGATCCTCTCATAATAAACACAAGTGCATCCTTAAATTTTAGAGCTTGATTTGTGGTTTTCAAAGGTACCTTACTTCTAATATTGACGATATAGTAAAGCAATTCCTTCAAATAGCTCATTTTTAACCACCGTCAAACTTATTAGCCAACTTAACCGTGGTGGGCTAGTCTCACACCCACTCCCGCATCCCCCGAGTCACGCATCCCCTAATTCGCCAATGTAGCAGCCGGTAAGATACAACACACCAAGATACTGGAGACGGATTTACATATACCTGGCGATGAAAGCTCATGAAGTGGGAAATACCTGGTGTGGAGATATCTGCTCGTAGGTATTCAATAGTTGATGCTATATTTACACCTAGTTTTAATAGGCTAACTTCTATGGACTTATTTGGAATCACTGGGCAGACATTAGATAGGATAATTCTCTTATTTTTTGTCAGCAAAGGTCTAAGATACAAAGATTCATTGTTTATTATTATGCATTGATGCTTAATCGTGAGCTCAACTATTTTCTTGTTCACTAAATGAAGGCAAACTCGTCCATTTGATATTCTTGATACAAACCTTATGTTTGCTGGGTCGTTAATTTTCCTACTGCTAGAACATAATCTTTGATTGAAATGTTCTCTCTTGATTCAATAATAATTGCTTGCTCTCTGTTGGGTGGCGTTTGTAGTGCCTTAGAGTATGTTGCTTGGTGAGGTGTAGTATCTTTGTGGTTTGTTGTCATTTCTGTACCGGTATCCCTTATGTTTACGTTCCTTGGGTTTGCGACTGTCAGTCGTGTCTAGCGTGTATTTATGGTTAAAATTTGTTAGGTGGCGTTGTTCGCTGCTGTTAGCGGCCATTTGTTTGTTTAAATCCGTCATAGCCATCCTCCCTGATAGTTTCTTCCAGATTTTCCTAAGTCCACAACATTAGCAAATGCAGCGGAGGTAACCTAAGTTTAGCACAAGAGCGTTGCCTTCCTAAATTTCCTTTCCCAAATATAATTTCCCTGCATGCATGTCCCGATGTAGTAAGAATGGGCGTTAACCACTGACAAAGATTACGAGGTACATTAAGAAGATAAAGGACTATTTCTTTTTTATCACGGTTGAAAATTCTATTAGAAGGCTAAGTCATCCTTTCCGTTAATTATAATGACACATTGTAGCTTAAGATTACGATGTATAACTCATACAATAATTTGTAGAAATTTTCCTTCGAAGGAGACATTTGCTATTTCACTTCAGCGATTAATAACCTTTTAAAGCCAGATTTGTGAAATTACTTAGGAATTTAAGCTTTCAATAATGATTTAATTAATATCCTATTAATTTATCTTTATTTGTTAAGTGTGTACTATCTTGCAAATATAAAACGCAAAATTAATAAATCCACATAATTAATTCCATCAGAAATACTAATGCGCCTGTTTAGGAGACTGATTGTTACTTCGACAGATGCTTTACAAATGATCCTCACTAATTAATACTAATATTTCTGGAGGTTCTTATTTTGAAAACAAATGTGAGGCTTAAGGGGTTACATTTCATAATCTATTTCATGGGCAGTACGAAGGTGGCGTACGTATGTATGAAATGCAAAGGTAGACAAAAGCAAAGAGTGATTTGCTTGAATTTTGTCATATAAGCAAAGGACGAAAAATAAACTTAAAATAAATAACGAGGTTTAATGTAATATAATTGTGATTTGTTCATCAACTGGCCATAAACTGTCAAAAGGTTTTAACCACACGTACAAAACGTTTCTTGCATTTCTAAGAGCAACATCTTGACATTTAATAAGCAGTATCTAAAATAAGAACAAATTAGAAACTAAAAGCTTCACTTATCTTAGTAATATTTTCAAAGTTTGAAAATAAGTTGGATGCAACTTGAAACATGTCAGCTATGGAAGATTTTGCAATATTACTAAGATAAGTGAAGCTTTTAGTTTCTAAGTTGTTATTTTAGATTCTGTTGCTTCACTGTTAATAGCTTCAATTTTTCCTTATTTTGTTCAGTGCGCAGTCGTAAATCCGAGAAAGCTAAGGTAATCATTTTATTCAAATGATAATACATTTTAGGTATGGGTTCCGTGTTTTATTCTTTGATGAACTATGTAGTAGTATTTGAACTATCCTGTAGTAGTTTACTCCATCTCAGTGAAGTAACACCAGAATTTTGTGATATACATTCACTATCAATTATCATCATTAACTTCTCCCTCAAATAGCTGTGTAATGTTAGTTTTGGTGAGAATTTACGTTGTGATTGACCTTCCTGCTTCCACGTGGCCGTCTCTATTCGTTGTTGCCATATTTACTCGCTGTCCGTCTGCTGTGGCTGCACTCCTAGACGTCCAATGTCCGCAAGATATAAAAGGGCAATGTCCTGAATATAATGAAATACTAAGAACGATTAAATTGTTACGGATTCACTGTGCATATTACCACAGAACACAGCACAACACAGCACAAATGTCAATCACGAGATAATTTCTTACCTACCATAGTTTATAACAATACCAAACAATACGCTATTAATGTTTAATGTTTTTAAACCTCACACGGCTGATCACCCGCGAAGCTGTAATAAAAAAATACGCTATTACTTTCATTGTAATACTTACTACTTAATAAGTAATGAAAAAATTTCCCCGTGCGTAAGCAAGACACTTAAGACTTATTTCAAGAAGTAAACATATTTATTCATATTTATTCACAGTGAAAGGGTGCGCTGGTTAGGGAATGAAGATTTTGAAAATGACAAGTTTAGTAACACAATGATAATGTAAAAGATTTCAATAAAACAAACACCACCCAGCAAGAAGAAAGTGAAGAAGAATGATGCAATTTAGAGCACATTAATTTGCTTTTCTTTATACATAGATATATCATTCAACAACATGACAGATACAAGTCATATGCTGGGATATGCAGTGTTTGAGTTCACAATATTACTCTGACCATTTCACAGAGCAATCGATCCCAAACTTTAAAATAATTTTAGAATTGTTAGCAAAATTCATGTAAAGTCTGTAATCTTGTTTGTCCTTGGGAATCTTGACTGGAAAAACCTCGTGGTCCACCAACGCATCCTTAATGTGGTATTCACCCTGGAAAAAAAGCAACACACTCAAAAACTTTTGTAAATTAAAAAATATAATCGAACTGTTACAGTCATTGTAATCACACGGAGCTTATGCTGTGATGAGCATTACGCAATCAAATATTCATATTGTTTTTAGTGGAATATTTCCATACACTTGTTCATTACATATTTTTGTTCATCATGCAAGTAATTATTGATTTCCTAAAGTTTCTTTCCGAGATTGGTCACCATAATGTATTAACTTCCTCGTAATGCTTTATTTACTAAGAGAATAAGAATAAGAAAAGCCACAATATCCTTCATAGGCAAGCACCTCCTATCCACGGTAGGTTAGCTCAATTTTACGTACAGGGTGAGCTATTCACTGTGTGCCTAGCTCTAAATTCCAGTCTTTCCACTTTAGAGTGCACTTTTAGTTGTAAGCTCTGTTAGTGTTGTATTCTAAATTTAAAACTGTAATATTCCAATTATTCCTGTTCCTCGCTAGTCGTGTTCACCGTGGTCCGATCGCTTGCGTGAAGTCCTGTGTCCATCTCCTCTTTGGTCTTCCTCTACTTGTTTTCCTTCTTCTTGGGTCCCACATCGTGACGTCATAGGCCCATCTGTCTGCTGGTAGTCTAGTCACGTGTCCTCCCCATTTCCATTTGCATCTTAATGTCCAATTCGTAATCTCAGTTGTTGATTCCTTACTTTGTCGTGTAGTTTGATTCCCAAGATCTTTCTCTCATTTTGCGCTGGCATATTTGTATCTTCTGCTCTTATTTTGTCAGCGTCCAGGTTTGGCTACCATATATTATCACCGGTATGTGACAGGTTCGTAAGTTCTTCAATTTTAATTGAATGCCAATGTCTTTGTCTAGGAGCAGGAATTCGAGTCCCTAGAATTTTCCCTGTGCTTGACTTATTCTTCCTCGAATTTCTTTGCCACCCTTTGGGGACTGCTTGACCCAAAAATAGTTTTCACTGCAGTATTGAATTTGTGTACAGTCTGCTATTATTGGTACCTCTGTGTCGTTTGTCATTGCCTTGGTCTTTGTGGACTTCATTTTTAGTCCTTCTAACGCGCTTTTAGCGCTCAGTTCAGCTACCATTTGCTTCTTCTTACTGTAAAGATTTCTCCCTCGGTTTCTGTCTTCACTCGGACTTGGCTGTTCCTGTTTATTTCGTTTAACATCCTAATTTTTTTGTTCCTTTTAATTAAGTCTGCTTGTTCCAATGGTTAATTTTCATCTATTATTTTTATTAATCGGTTTGTAAGTATTTTTGTAAATATTTTGTATAAACTGAATAGTAGGCTGATTGGTCTGAAATTGTTTAGGTCGTTCCTGCTTCCTTTCTTATATAATAATATTATCTCACTTATGTGCCATTGAAGTATTCCTTCTGTTTTAAAAATTGTATTAAAAAGTTCCGTTTTTAAGGTGTTGGTACCTATACATTTTCCCCATTTCAAACATTCATTCAACATTCCATAGCTGCCCGAACCTCTATTGTTCTGAAACCGAAATTATAATGCCAATAATGTCAAAGAACAATACAAGTTTATCTGAGAAATTGGAAAATAGTTCAACTGAGAAATTGGAAAATAGCAATAAATGTTTGACTGATCAGCTACAAATGACCACCCAAAGTTTAACTGAAAATATAGAGAAAGAAATAGAAAATAGTAACAAAGTGTTGACAGAGAAATTAGAAAGTAACAATCGGGGCCTGACAGAATTAGTACGGAGAATAGAAAATCAACATGTGTTAGAAAATTTTCAGGGGGAAATTAGAAGTGAAGTGGATAATTTAAGAATTGAGGTTAGGGAGAACAGAAATCAAGTTGCGGGGGAGATAGAAAATGTAAAGAAGGAAATCAATCAAGAAGTTGTTCAATTTGTGGCAAAATTTGAGAGAGAGAGAGGGGGGGGGGAGGGGAGAGAGAGCAATAAGCTTAGGGAAGAAGTAGGACATATATTGAATAATGAGGGAGAAACAACCTGCAAAGAATTGGAAGATATTAAGGCTAGCTTACAGAAGGCCGAAAGAGAAGGTAGGAGGTTCACTGTAAATATGGAAGATTTAATTGACCATGTAAAGGAAGTCCTCTTTGGACTTATGGAATCCAGTTATGGGGCTGCACCAACAAATCAAATGTTAAGATGATTCAGACATTTCAAAATGAAGTACTTAGTGGAATGTAAGTGCTCCCTGGTACATCCGCAACATTGACCCACACCGTGATTCAAGAGCAGCTACAGTTTATGAAGATATATCAAAATGTGCCATAAAACATCGTCAACGTTTTCATGTCCACATAAATCCTGAAATGGAGGCTGTGCGTGTTGTGAATGATGAAGTGCGGAGACTAAAGAGAACTAAGCTTTATGAACTGACTAATAAACTGTAAGAAACATCCTTTGCGACAGTGCATTAGTGTCGATGCATTCCAGATGTTCAGTGGTAGTTCGTTTTTCACAAAGTTCGTCTTTACTGGGTTTGCTGCGCTTCGTTTTGCATCCTGTCGGTTGTTACTGCTGCTACTACTACTTTTTCCTATATCCTATTTCCCATTCTGGTTGTCCAGACTCCGTTTTCCATTGTTCTTCCATTCAAGTATTCCCACTTAGCATTGATTTGGATTTTATGATACCCCACTTAAACTGTGTTACCTTTTCGTATTTCTTCCTTGGCTTTTCTCAGTAGAATAGCTTGTATGTGTCTTTCTTCCTTTGCCATATCGCAGTCAATGTAGCATTATTTCCCTGCTAGTTTGGTTTTGTTTTATGCTACCTTCAGTTTTTCTTCGAAGTCTCTCATTGTATTAGTATTATGTCTCTCCTTGCCAGTCTTTTCCTACGTGTTTTGCTTGTTTGTCCGTGATCGTATTTTCAAATATTGCGTCTATTTTCTTATGGATGTTGTATTGCTTTCTGTCTGTGAGCTTTCTTGATGATTATATTATTTTTTTCCCTCTCTTATGGTCTTTTCTCTTCATTTCCTTCTACTTTCGGTAGTTTTATCTCAAAGTTGTTTATTTAGTTTTCTATTTCATTTTTGACTTGATTGATTTCTGTTTGCAGTTTTCTTCTGTCCTTATTCTATTCTTAGTCTCCTATATTGATTTATGTTCGAATTATCACCAGTCCCTTTTCTGTTTCCTCTCTGATCCTTCTATTTAGTTGCTTTATTTCTCTTATTTCTTTTATTATTATTTGTAGTATTAAATTCTGGTTTTTATCTCTCCCATTTTTGCTTTCCGATACTTCAGTATTTCTCCATGTGTTCGGTATCTTTCCTTCTGTTACTGGATTTCCGCTGCTGTTTCTCCTTGTTTACAAGTCCGTTTGGGCTAAGTTGGAACATGACCTACTTAGCACTATCCCTCCCTGTGATAGGGGAGGGATGACAACACATCGCCGCGGCTATCCGCCACTGTCTAGTCTGCGTCCGTCGGTAATACGTGTTTCGACGAGTGTACATATAGCTTATGTACATATAGCCCTTAATACTGACAGTGAAATATGGAAATGCTGGTGATGTGTTTACTCCTGCTCATTGTGTTGGCAATCGTATTGTTCCAAGCTGGTGTTGAAACCTCTTCAATCTGATGCACGGGAAGTTGTATGTTTGGTGCATAAGTGTTTTGCTGATGAACTGGAGGCGTTAACATCGGGTAAACCAACAATACCCGTGACATAGGTCATGGAAAGAACCGCCGCAGTTACTGATGTATCTCGCACTTCAATATACAGAATTTTGCAAGAAAGAAGAAAGCAGATGAAAATGGGACCGCTGTTAGAACACCAGGAAGGAAACGACCAAATAGACAACCAACAAGCACTACAGCCGCTTCATTTACAAAGGCGGCTATTCGTAGTACAATTTATAGGTCGTACACATCGTATTTCTTGCCCGAAAATTGGAAAGCTGTCTGTGAGCATGTGAAGCGCGTAGACGAAAGGTATTGGGAAAAAGACGGATTAATGGACGATATATTGGACAGTTTCAACATAAATTTAGAAGACAGTTACTCTGAATCGGAAGATGCGTGTGAAGACTGCGGATGTGATCCAGCATCCGATATCCATGAAGCCGAAGATCTTACCAGTCTACCGGGACCCTCTAAGGAAACCTTCATGGACGGAATCTCTACACTCTTTCTATCTACAGCAGTTCTTAGAGCGCTGCTCTCTGGTAGCTGCGATATAGTCAGGCAGTCAATCTCACCGTTGCATGTTGCATGGAGCCGATGCGAAATTAGATTAGGCAGTCATGGAGTACCCACAAAAGCGCGGGCAGTAGTGCGTTCTCTCTCTAATTCCCATGTTTCAACATAAACCAAACGAACTTTAGACGCACGTTGTATTGTTGGTTGCGGGAGTAATAGGTCGATCTTCCGTTACCAGTTGCGTTTCGTGTAGCGCTAGATGTATCCGCTCTTTTATAATCTTTGCTTCTTTCGCCACTTCCGGGGCTTTGGTTATCAGTATGAACTCTTTCTTTCCGGTTTCTGGTACCTGTGTTTTCTAACCTCCTTCTAGTGGAATATGCACTATACTATTTTCTTGTCTAGTGAGCCATATTAGGCTGTATCAAACGTTATTGATATTTATATTATATCCCTATTCTTTGTACTCACAAGTTTGTTTATCCTAGGTTACGTATACACTGGTAGCCAAATAAACAACCAACTAAACAAGTATGTTCCGTAGCATTCACAAATTTTGAAAGAAATATTTATAATAAATAAGAAAAATTGTTTTGCTAATACTTCCACAACTTAATAACCATATGTTTAAATACCTGAACTCTTATTAAATCAAAATAAAATGAACGTTCAGAATTAAGTTATCTCACCTTTGTGTACGGGCATTCAGGGGGCAGATCGCTATACTTAATCACCATATCAGCCATTGGTTTTTGATCCTTCACAAATTTGCAAAGTGTTGTTTTCGGTCCTGTGGCCATCACTGAGTATTCATTGTTGTTATCCTTTGTATAAACCTCCCACCAAGCCTGAGGAACATAATAACTTTTCAAAAAAACATTTCTAATTAGGTTCTGTATATATTCTTAACTTAAAGATTCCGACACTACAAGAACTACCAGAAGTATTGCTCAGTTACGCAGTGGTAACACATCTTAGCTTTTCTGTTTACGTTAACGTTATTCAAATAACTTTTCCAATGTTTGCGAAGGCTTCCACGGCCGGTGTCCATTGTTTTTTCTTGGCTCTTCCGGTGTAGGCCGCGTCATGTAGGCGTTGGTTGCCGACGTTTCGCAGGTCATGTGTCCTGCTTCCTCTTGGGCTATGTGCCGGAAGAGCCAAGGATTTAAAAAAAAAAAAATAATAACTTTTCCAAATTTAACAACAGCCTCTCCTCGTTATGATTGCTGTCGAATCTCGAATACAGTTTACTTAGTTGCACTTTAAATTTAGTTTTCGGTTGCATCCGGTCTCAAAGTAAGCACATTTTGATTACTGACTTCGAAGTAAATTTCAAATTTGGGAAACCGGTAATAATAAGGTTTGGACTGTAAACTTGATGAGGAATGATTTCCAAAGTATACCTAGCTGCTACTTGGGTATTCGAAATTTATGACATACCATTTAACAAATAAACCGTTTGTCTTTTTCCAAAACATTCATATTATTATACCATTTTTATTTGAACTCAGATTCTTGAATTGCCTCCTACAATAACAATAGCAACAATAGCTTCTTAAATATCTTTAAATGTTGCTACAGTTTTGGTCAGATGGTTCCAACTTTTAGAGGAAATTCATGTAAAATTATCCTAGTATATCCATGCAAAGTTTCGGGTAACGTGAAATACCTCTGATCTAGAGCACTAAATCAACATTATTAAATGTTGGAATTGTATTTCAGCCAAAGATGCTTTTGCAAATGAATTTGACTGCACAGTGCTGCTCAGAATGATTTGTTTTAACAACTGACAACGGCACACTTGGTACAGATGGTACAACTAATCGTAGTATGCATTATTTCTGGATTTACTCTTGTATACCCTTGGTCATTTATAAAGTATGACATGAGAGTATATTCTATTGTCTTACTTTCTATTTTCCCTAACATCAATGTTACATTCTGTGTATGTGCTTTTGTGTACCTTCTCCAGATCCACATATATACACCATATTTATACAGGTTGAAAAACTCGACAAAACAAAATGTTAAAGTAAGTTATTGGTATCTCTTGTGGTTTGCTGTTTACATAAAATTAAAACAAAAATCCATTGAGATTGAAGAGGAATACCTATGCTATTCATATAAAAAACAAAATATATATTTCACTTGTGTATATCAAGCATAGGAACGTTAAGTAAAGTCGTTTCTGTCTTTTTGAAGGAAAAAAAAAAAAAAAAAAAAAAAACTAAGATAATTTTGTATTGCAAGGTTGATTTGAGGCGTGGAAATTTTCCTAGACACCTTTATCTGGAAACCTTTAATACTATGTGACTCAGGTGTGAAATTTGGCATTTTAAACACGTTTTTCTTGTTGAGTATGCTGATCACGTACAAACATAAAAACGAACAAATAAAAATAAAAATCAATTTCTGAATTTAACTCCATTTAACTGTTCTTCGAAGACAGTTCGGCGTCAAAGTCTTTAGCTGCATGTAACACAAATTTAAACGAGAGAGTAAGAGCACATAATATGTTGAGTTTGTGTATGTTAATAATAATAATAATAATAATAATAATAATAATAATAATAATAATAATAATAATAATAATAATAATAATAATAATAATAATAATAATAATAATAATAATAATAATAATAATAATAATAATAATAATAATAATAATAATAATAATAATAATAATAATAATAATAATAATAATAATAATAATAATAATAATAATAATAATAATAATAATAATAATAATAATAATAATAATAATAATAATAATAATAATAATAATAATAATAATAATAATAATAATAATAATAATAATAATAATAATAATAATAATAATAATAATAATAATAATAATAATAATAATAATAATAATAACAATAACAATAACAACAATAATAATAATAACAATAACAATAACAACAATAATAATAATAATAATAACAATAATAACAATAATAACAATAACAACAATAACAATAATAATAATAATAATAATAATAATAATAATAATAATAATAATAATAATAATAATAATAATAATAATAATAATAATAATAATAATAATAATAATAATAATAATAATAATAATAATAATAATAATAATAATAATAATAATAATAATAATAATAATAATAATAATAATAATAATAATAATAATAATAATAATAATAATAATAATAATAATAATAATAATAATAATAATAATAATAATAATAATAATAATAATAATAATAATAATAATAATAATAATAATAATAATAATAATAATAATAATAATAATAATAAAATAGGAGAGAAAAACAACTTTAATTTTGATACTTTACCTTATTACTTATAAAACTTACTTCTGTTTCCGGAGGAAAATCTTGTTTGAATGTCACTTCACCGTTTACCACTGGTTCATTGCCGTTTCCTTCGATTTCCAAATAAGCGCTGCCATCTATATAATCTGTGTCCACGTTACCTATATTTGCATCTTGCAAAATCAGTCTATAATCTCTGTTCTGAAATAAAAATACACAAGGAAATAGAACTGCAGGTATTGATGGAGGTTTAAGGAAATTTTAAAATTACCAAGCAACTGTTTTGTGTTGAACCTTTAAATGTTGGAAGAATGTAATTCAGCAGTATCCTAGTGAAAGTTTTGTGTATATAAATACCATCATATTGAGAATGGAGTATCCTTGAATGTAGACGTATTTTGGAAGTCGTAAAGTTTCTAATTCCTTCACTAAACACAAAGCAAAGTATACTGTTAACCCCCCCCCCCAGGTACCTCATTTTATTTAGTGCTGCCCTCAAACCCCATTTGAGCAGAACAAACATTTACAAGGCGTGCACAATAGCTTAGTAAGTTTGTGTACAAGTACACAATTTTTACCAGAAAACACACCTACGTAAATTCATTTTTGGATTTCTGCTGAATAAATGACGAATATTCAACTTACACTTCTGTACAAAATATGTTATAGTTCCTGGGCTCACTATTTCGCCTTTCGATCTGTGTGCTATGTTCCTACTTAGCTCTAATCCACGTTGAAGAAATGTTTCTTCATTTGGTAAGTTGTGTTGGGAAAAAACCATTTAACAGCTCCTTTCACTGCTAACTCCGTATCAATGGTAAAGTAACAGTCAAAGCAACTTTACCGTTAAGAACGGCTATTGATTCATTAGCAAACAAAAAGTATGGCTCTAATCCAGCAAGAGAGAGAGAGAGAGAGAGAGAGAGAGAGAGAGAGAGAGAGAGAGAGAGAGAGAGGGAGAGAGGGCGGGGGGGCTGTCGCCATAAGTATTATGGTGGTGTGACGCAATACCTTTTTCGGAAATTATTTGGCAGGGGGTGCGAAAGGGAGATTTTGTATCTTCAACCATATAAGTACATACAAAGTGCGGCATAAATTCTCCCCACGCCATCCCCAGTTGTCGATACTTGTGTCTACACCTACGTCCATTGGTCCACTGGAGATACAGCGTCTAGCCAGCCTCTCCGGAGAGCAACAGGAGTGCCGCAACGGCGGTGGAGCGAATAGAGCCAAGCCTGGCTACAGCACACGGTGAGACGCTATAACAGACTTGGAAAGCAAGTTTTAGGGTACAGCAAATACCGGAGATACCAGCGAAAAGGCAGCTTTCGCTGAGGTACTCAAGCACAGAGATGGCAGTGGGCATTAGTCCTCTACTTGCCTGTCTACTGGAAAAAGCTGGTAGAGCTCTTCCAAACCAGCTCCCTCAATCAGAGTTGTGTGATCAGCAGGACGAAGCCAGAGGAGACCGACTTCTAACGATACCGCAGTCCCACAAGGCTACAACCAGTGGTCCGGACTCCAATCTGGACCTGGGATTCGCCCCCCTAAGCGCGTGGAAAGGCTTCCGACCCTCTGTGGTAAGCCGAATGGCACTTGCCCCGACTTTATCTGACAAACCGAGTACCAGCACCCAGGTAAGACCTGATGTGATGAGTACCTCATCAACCACCTCCCCCTCAAACCCCTCACTTGGTCCACGGGTGAACATCCTCAAGGCGAGAGCCAAGACCCTCACAAGGGCAAAGAGCAGGCCGAAGGTAAAAAAGACCGTAGGCCTGGTAAACTAAGGGACAGTCGTCCCTGATACACCACCAACACCCTTACCCCTATCTCAGCACCTACACTGCCGGACAGTGCAAAGCCATAGGAAAAGGTTCTCCGGTTCGAAGCCGGAAGGATCCGCTCCTTTATAATCTGCAGCTGCAACGTCCGCCCCAAACCAGGCCTCACAAAAGGGGGTAGAATCCCACCGATTGTCTCCGATCCGTTCCCGAACCACATAAAGGTGATGACGGAACTGCGACAGCGGTTAAATACTGAATTCCAGGCAACCCGGCATCCAGGGCGAGTTGTGATCAGAACCACTACCCCTGACGACCACACGGCCGCGAGGGAAGTACTGAAAACAAGTGTAATTAAATTACATACTTATTCGCTTCAGCGACCCCACGTGGTTCGCAGAGTGGACAGGGGTCTTGATTCGAGGACCAACACGGAATCAAGCCGAGGTCCAAGGCGCAATTCACCACTACAAAGGAGAAAGAGGGAAAACCCACCAAGGTACCCCTCCCACTATTCTTGGTAGTAGTGTATAAACAAGGGAAGGGAACCCCAAAGATAGACCAGGTGTGTCACCTGTAAAACACGAGGGTCACGATTGAGCCTTATCACGGAAGGGAGGGGCCAGCTTGGGCTTTGACCATTCTAGCCACGCATGTGAGAGGCCTCTCAAATGCCTTCGTTATGTGGGTGGGCACCTGTTGAAGGACTGCCCGACATCAGTTGAAGAGAAAAATTGCCAAATGCGATGGATGCCACAAAGGCATCTATCACGGTTGCTCAAAGAGACTTGCAAATATTATGCAAGACAGACAGGACAAGAAGTACCAGAGGTACGACAAGGGGTGTCTTTTACTAAGGCGCTGTCGAGACACGAAAGTCCCCATGTGCAGGCCGAGGCTGCAGAGGCAACCCCACAAAATCAGGTTGTCAGTGAAAAGACAACGCCATTCCCAAGCGCCGCCCCAAAGGTTGGCAAGGAGAACCCAGCGCCAGCCCCCAGCATCGCCCCAAAGGACAAACGTCCCCCTAAAAAGAGAAAGAAGGGGGAAAGGCTTCCGTGACTGGGAGCACAAAACCAGCAGCCGTGGTGGAGGCTGGTAACAAAACTGTTGCCAAACTTCCCCCACCACCATCAGGTGCAGCTCGTGTTGCGCCAGAGATTGCACCAGATATTGCAGCAGCAGAGCAAACCAGCGCTGGCCCGTCCCCCCGAACTGGCCCAAGCAATATAGACACTGCAGTACAGCACCAAAACTATCAGTCACAAGCCTTGGGAGACGCATTTGGCTCTGAAGACATGGCTGAGTTTATTGAACTGGCAACCTGGTTTGTGGACCTAGTACAACGTTGCCTCCCCATCCTACGGCGCTGCAGGGAACAGATCCTAAACCCCGAAACCTCCGCTGTGAAGAAGCACCTCGTTGTGCTTCAAACGGCCAAGGAACTCTCTCTACGCTAACTCCATAAGCTCTTAATGGTACTGTACGTTCATTTAGAGCCGCGTTCTGGAACGCAAATGGAGTTGGAGAGCAGAGACCTGTTAGAGTTTGTAGACAGCCACGGGATTGATATCCTTATGGTCTGCGAAACACACTTGCACGCCGGTGTAAAGTTTACCCTGCCAAGTTAAGTCGCCCATTGGTCTGATCGGGTCGGCCGACAGGGTGGTGGTAGTGCCATATTCATAAACAAAAATCTCACACATATTCCTATTACCATTCCTCCGCTACAACACCTGGAAGCAACCGCCTTAAGGCTATCCTTGGGCGGGAACTATCTAGTGCTTGTGGCGGTATACGATCCACCGGATGGGCGCTTCCATGAGGCGGACATAACGGCACTCCTGAACCTACACCACAGGGTATGTATTGCAGGTGACTTCAACGCCAAACACCCTAGCTGGCACACCCGCACCCAGAACGTAAACGGCCAGGACTGTACCGTCTCATTAGCGGGAACCCCAACCTTTTCGCACATGGCCCGAGAGTTCGAACTCATTACCCGACACGCGGCGTCACTGACGTCATAGATTTCATTGTCACCAAGAACATTCCATTTCATCTGGATCTCTCGGTGATTAACCCTCTAGATTCCGAGCACAACCCTGTTGTGGTCAACTCAGACGTTAATCTTACTGCACTGGGAGTGCCGGACTGGGTTGAGGAAGTCGACCGGGAGGCAGCCGTCCTAGCCCTCCAAGACTCCATGGAAGCATGGCCTCTAATAGACTCGATGGAAGCTCTCGAGGAGGCAGGAGCGGAGTTTTCAACCTGTATCGTAAATGCGGTACGTGCTCACACACACCGCATTCCTACCGACGCACTAAACCCTATAATCATCCCTGTCCCATTGAAATGCCTCAGTCAGGCAAAAAAATGCTGTAAGAAGGCTATTGCAGACATTCGTCACCCTAGGTTAGGAGTAATACACCAAAGGTTCAAATCCCTAGTGAGACGACTTTTAAGAAAACATTGGCAAGCAGCTTGGAAAAACACGATGCGTCGCGTAAACCTCCAGGAGAGGAAACCATGACGCATCGTCCGAGGCTTGAGGAAAGACAAGACTGTACACCAGCACCCTGTGCATAGACCTCGGGGAAGACTTGTCTTTGAACCGAGGGAAAAAGCAGAGGCGCTATCAGACTATCTGGACAGTCAGTTCCAGCCCAGGGTAGATCCACAGCACGACGACCATATTGACCTCGCGGTAGAAGGCTTTTTAGAAGTCGGACCTGCGGGCCACGAGAACTTCCACATCCCGATAGTTACCCCTCACGAGGTAAGCACCACCATCAAAACTCTAAAATCCAGAAAAAAAACCTGGATAGGACCGTGTAGCAGCGGAAATGCTCCAGCACCTTTCCCTTAGAGCCGTGCTCGAGAAACTATTCCTGATCCCGCCTCGAACCTCTTCTGGAGGAATAAGGCCTCCTACCGGAACATCAGTTTGGTTTTCGTTCTGGCCACTCCACGACCGAGCAACTACTGCGAGTAGCCGAAAAAGCTTCCCTGGCTTACCAGGAGAGGGTTAAAATGGTGGCAGTGTTGCTTGACGTGCATTTTCTACCACTTAGCACGAGGAGTTTGTCTACAAGCTCATACAGCATACATTTACTTGGTGGCTAGTTTCCTACAGGAACGTAGCTTCCGAGTGAAGGTGGAGGGTTCATTCTCAAGAGAAAGGCCCATTGGCGCAGGAGTCCCCGAGGGCAGTGTACTGTCACCGGCACACTCTGCTGCTTACATGGTCGATCTCCCCACTCATCCAAACACACACACACACATGTCAGTATGCGGACGATCTCATGATCTTCGCTACCAACAAGAGCCCGCGCTACAGTTACCGTCAAGTGAAAGCCCATCTCTGTGCCATCAGTAGATGGTGTGAGAACTGGTGCATGTCTATCAACCCGGAGAAAATTTCTGCGATTCTCCTGGCTACCACGCTAGCGAAACGGCTCCCGCAGGACCTCGTGCTTCGGCGCCGTCGGATCCCTTGGGTCGCTACGGCGAAGTATCTCGGGATCACGTTGGACCGGCGGCTGACGTATAGGCATCACGTCAGGGGCAAAGTACTACAAGGGTACGCAGCCCTCTGGCATCTGTATCCTATATTCAGCTCCAAAACTATGCCTATCTGCCTAAAGCTCCAGCTATATCGTGCGATTATCCCGCCTCTGATCCTGTACGGATGTGAGATCTGGGGAGTGGTGTCGAAGTCCATGTTCATCAGGCCACAGATGCTGCAGGGCATTAAGGACGATCTACGATACTGGTTGGAGATTTCCTGCCCACATCCTGCATTAATATTCCAGTATCCCATACATTGTCGACGTGATAAGAACGCGCGCTCGAACAATGTGCAATAAACTCTAGAACCACCCTAATCCGCTGGTGAATACTCTGGGAAGATACGACCAGAGACAGCTGCGCCGACTACCATCCAAAAGACTGCCGAAGGACATCTTAGGTCCACCGCGTTAATTTTGGAAGATGGGAAAGGCGACAGTTTAAATCTGTACTCGAAACAGAGAAAAACACCTGAGTTCACCTCACACTGAGTGATTGACGGCCAGAACACTGGTGAGGATTAGCGCGCCACCTGATTGGCAGGAGGCCAACCAGAGGGCGGGCACGTTCCGGCCACGGACCAATCCATCCCAAAACCATCCCATCTTTATAACTAGCCTGTTACAAGAACTTTTTTCCCAGTACACCTCATATCCCTGCAGAGAAAACTATCAACCCTCATCACGCAGGCATAGCCGTGCTACGGCTGGGTACTGGTGTAATAACACCCGGGTGGGGAAACCAACATCCCCGCTCGACTCGAACTGCCTCTGGAGTCTCTGGATAAATTCTCTTCCCCCTGTCTTATCTACTCTCTCTTCTAACTCAGTTTGCCTGAGCAAAATTAAGAATTAGAAATCAAGAATTATGGAAAAAAGTATTAAACCTAGCGCATCAAACACTATTTCATTGGCAACTACAAAATAAATATTTCTTATACCTATAAACACAAATAAAGTGGGAGCCATAGTTGACTCTGTTTAGCAAATTTATAGTAGAACCAGCAGAAAGCGTAACCCTGCTCGCATTATTGCGTTCAAATCTCTCTCTCTATCTTTTAATCCATTTCTCTTTCTTCACTGCCCTTCTTCCCCCACTCATTCCATATCCACCATAGTTACCTTCCTTACCTCTGCGCGACGCATACATCATGTGATGTTTAGAAAACTCTCATATTGGGTATCACTAAAAAGTATAGGCACAATTGCAATATTGTCGGATTGTGGTATACTGTACGTCACGTCAAGAAAACATGAAATATCACTCCGCACTACTCCTGGTCATCAGCACTAGTTGCAACCTCGCCGTCATTCAAAGCACCCTCTCGCAGAGAACAAACCAGTGTAGAATTTGGCACCGCCTTCACGTCAAAACTTAATATTTATTTTACGCACTATTTTAAAAAGTATCAGGCAAAGGAAACGATAAATTAACTTTTGAGTTCATTTTAGTTTGAAATAACTATCTCAACAAACTATGAGTGGTTATCGGCATTTTGAACCAACGAATGAGATTTCAAAAGCTTACTTCTTTGGGGCTACCTAAAGATAAACTGTTAGCATTCAGATTGGAGAGTATTGACGAAATGAGGACAACACTTGGAGCCCACATTACTCTTGAGCTGATTGCATGTGTTTTGCGAAACTTTGCAGGCCGCCTAACGCAATGTGTTGCAAAGGACACATGTCTACAAATTACATGTTAACTGTAAATTCAAAGGACTACATTATGTTATGCAAAATGCACATGTTTTCATTACCAGTCGTGTATGTGTAAGCTTTCGTAAATGTTTGACGTTGAATTGATCGTGATGTTTCCATTTTAAAATTAAAACAGTTATGTTAAATAATAACCTTAGAGCAAGCTTGAGTCAAGAGTGCTATGGGGAGGTAGTCTCAGCACGACCTACCATGTGCCTCAAAACATACATATACCGCCGTTTTATATCTTGAAAACAAATATATTGCACAACCAGGTCGTAATTTTTATTTGAACTATTTTGCTAAATATGAACATTTAATTTAGTAACTATCCAAAGAAGAAAAACAAAACATATTTAAAACCCTGAACCCACATGGAAGGTAAATGTGCAGCTGCTATGTCTAACAAGCTACAGCTACTAAGCGAAATAAAGCAGTTTCCATGGTAACCAGTTTACTTCCAAACATATACAAGTTTATTCTGCTACCACTGTTCCAGAGAAGAGATTTTCTCAGCTTAACGAAACTTAAAATCGGAATAAGGTTTGGGGAGAAAAAGAATAGGCGAAATGGATGATTTTACACCAAAGCAGCAGAAATCATTTATGGTAACTCTCTACCGTATCCTCCGATCCACCATGGCCACTCACCTAAAACTACGCATTTATCGGGCAATCATCCCGCCATTGATCTTATACGGCTGTGAAGCCTGGGGATCAGCGGCATCCTCCACCATACGCAAACTGCAGACAGTGCAGAATAGGGCGTTAAGAACTATATATGATACCGGGCATAGATTCCCGTCTTACATCCTTCACAACCACTCCGGACAATCCTACATCATGGACTCGGTAAGGGAGCGATCCCGAACCATGCACTCCAAGCTCAATTCCCACACCAATCAGCTGGTACAGGCACTAGGTCAATACGACCTCGTAGCCCTTGGATAATGGTAATGTCACTCCCATCATCTAACACATATTTACCCCAACAACTATTCCTGCCCCCTTCCTGTATCCAAAATTAGGTATACAGGAAGAACCCATTGCCCAAAGACACAAAAGCTTGAAAACATTTACAACAACTTCTTTACTTCACAGACAAAGTCACATTAACGGCTAGGTGCTGTGCAAATAAACATACCGTACAGGAGAACCTGAATGACCTGTTCTTAAATGCTGGAATACTGGAATGCCTAACCAACTGAACCACCCAGACTGACAAAGGTAACGGAAGAATAATACTTAACTATGACAGTGTAAAAACTACCTTGGTTTCAATAATAGACAAAGGAAATTGAATAAGTGTTATTGAGCAATATGCCTGACTATCTTGTAAGAAGTAAATGACAAAGTGGAACTCTATTATCCGAATTACAAAAATCAGGACCACGAATTATCAGGGTCAGTGAGGGGAAAAAGCGTATGACTTTAATTCCTACTTTATTAAACCACGAATTGTAAAGTAATTTATGTCTCTTTATCGATCTAAAATCCAGTGAGTATTACTAAATGCAGTACAGTACAACATACAAGCGAGATTGATTTGCACTGTTTCATAATTTAATATTACACTATACAGAAATTTAACTCCTTAAAAATGTTACCCTTTTTCATTATTTGTTCAATTATCCGGAAGATTCCGGTCTCAATTAATCTGAATATATCTTCTTTGGTGGTAGAATAATTTAGAAATTAGGTACACATGCATTTTACAAAAATAAGGGAAAAGGGAGGAAAAGCATCGAAAAATAATTTTAATTATTTATTTTCGTTTTGTATTTTGCAACGCCAATGACAATTCTGCTCTGTTTAACATTCCTGCATCTGTCAGCTACCTTCGCACCCCTCCTCTAATCTCTTATTATTTTCATGACGACTACATTCAAACTGGAACTTTTACACATCCTGTTAGGGTTATAAGTGCAGATATTTGGCAGGATACTGAACAATATTACATCAATATTTACTTCACTTGCAAACTTATAATTTTACTTATTAACAGCAATATGTTTTCACGTTGGATAGTAACTTCAACTAGACATCCAAGAGAAAATATGACGCAGAGTGCGAAAACGAATGCTGCAATGGGGTGACCAATGCTATTATCGAGTTCGAATACTTTCTATAAGATCAATGATGTCACATTATCTATGTCAGTGGGTCGCACATTGAGGTGTGTAGCAAAACTGTTAATCTATCTCACAGGTGTTGTTCATTTTGTGGTGTAATTACGATCATGCAAAAATCATCAAAAAGTGAACTATATGATTTCTGTGGGAAAACTATTAGACGAAGGTAAAAAGCAACTGACACACCTAAGTGGATCATATTAATGTACCATTTATTATAATATCAGCACTTATACCCTACAAGCTGTATGTAAGTTGTATTTTTCCTTTCCTCTATTATTAATGGTTTAACTAAGTGAATTCCTTGTGCGCAGTTCTATAATTTTGCCCCATAAGTGCGAGAAGTGTACTTACCTGTCCCACTACAAGGCCAATAGATGCAATGACTGCGGCCAACAGAATCCTGCTACCTAAGTCCATGGCGAGCATACTAGGTCTGGAAATGCACAAGCTTTTTATCTAGCTCTAGACACGATTTGTAAATGAGTTGCTCTTATACCATGTCATTCAATTTAAACCAATAAAAGGGAGGGAAGTTCTTGATGTGCAGATTTTATCTTTTCTTTTCTTGTTCGAAAAACGCTAGATTCTAGAGTGATACATTCAACTCTGGGATGAACAAATGCATATGAAGGCAACAGCTGGTGATTGCACGCGACGTATTGCATTTTGAAGCCCCTGAATCGCTGAAATAATCATTTACGTGACCCATTCCAAATTCGACAAACCTAAGACGGATTTCCGCTTATTATGCATGCGAGTGTGATTGTGACGTTAAAACACGCGCAGTTTTCAGTTATTACAAAGAAATTACTCACAAAAACATCTGAAGCAGGAATGCAATAATTATGGCCGGACTCACAGGAATTAAACTTTTTAAACTAAGTGGGCATATATGCATCAAAATAAAATAAAAAATAAACTATTAAAAGGCCAGTAAAATTCAACAAGCATCTATATACTTTGACACAAACATATCTAAAACGTACATTTGATATGCATTGCTGCATACCTACCTGCATTTGTGCGAAAGTTAATTATTATTTACTAAAGGGCTTCAGAGATGAAGCTGTCATTTGTCATGGGTAACACTTTATATCGAGTTTTTACTTTCTCTAATATGTATAGTAAGGTAGAGGAAGTATAGAATTCCATCCAAAAATTCGATGTCGAGATTTCACCGGAAATATGTTTTGAGGTCCCTGAATTCAAAAAAGCATTTTTAGAAAAATTTACGTATGTATGTCTATGTGTTGTACGTCAGGCTGTGGATGTCATAACTCAAAAACGAAAAGTAGGTCAAAAACCACAGTTGGAAATTAAGTTTAACGTCTTTCAAGGATGTGATACAAAGATTTTGAAGAAAATTGCTTGTGACTAAATTACTCTTTACCTGGAAAATTTTTCTAAAATGTTGATTTTCTTGAAAGCGGCTCTAGCGATTTTGATTAAAATGCCGTATGTTTGAGATAGTTTTATGACACTTGAAATGTGTATCTTGAATTTTCTGACTATAGCCAAGGTTATCTTTACATCTAAACAGGCCTGGAGACGGAAAGAGATTACGTTAATGACATCATCATGGGAGGCTTATGTTTATCACTTGTTTATTACGGGAATGCAACGCATCAGTACGTGGTTGGAATGCTAAGAAGTTGCTGGTGTCTTACAACGTGTCAGTAAACAATTAAGTGAGCGAAAAATCTAATTACAAAGTGGTGTAGTTTGCAACACAAAATGCCTAGGAAGTGTTGTGTGCCAGGTTGTACCTTAAACTATAAAACAAGTGTAGAAAAGTAGGTTACAGTGTTTTCGTTTCCAAAGGATCTACACAGGAGAGAGCAGTGGGTACGTGCTATTTACAGGGATAATTATGAACCAGGTGTGGTATGTATTAAACTATTTCTGAACAGCACATAGTGAAGTAATTTACTGCTACGCGAAATGATGGAAGCGTTCTTGTAGTACCCAGAACAACTCCTAAAGTTACTGAAGACGCATGCCCAGCACTCTTTCCTAAATTACCATCCTACTTGACTTCCAAACCAGCTCCCAAACGTAGGGATCCAGAAGAAAGAAGAGGAGAAATGTTGGAAAGGGATGCAGCAGCATTTCGTAAATGGCTCAAAGATGACAAAATTGTTGGTTTTCAGAGTTTAAAAGTAGAATTAGTGACATGAAATTAGTGGAATTCACTGTCATGACAAAAGAAAACGATGTAATTTTTGTGAAAATTGATACTGAAGAAATTCCTAAAATTGTAGCAGCATTATAAATTCATTCCAGTTTTATTATTTAGGTTCTATAGGGTAAAATTGTAATACCCAATAGTAAGTTTAAATGGATTCTCGGTAAACAAATAATATTGGATAAATGGTCTAAATTTGATGCTCTTTTGGCTCACAATAGCAAGTGAACAAACAGAACATAAAATATTTCAGGCTGCCAACATTTTAAAGGAATGTTGGGAGGACATGAATGAAGATTCCACAGAACATATAAAACCTAAATTCCTAGAAGAGCAGGTAAAATTGGTCAGTCAAAAGTCAATTAAATATACTCCCCCAGCAGCTTACAGACAATTATGTGATTCCAATGTTCTTTCTTTACTCCATCCTGATTACCTCAGACAACTTTCTCAACCCCTCAGTCCTGATATTTATCAGAGAAGGTGAAAATGCTTGGTGAACACGAAAAAGGAGTAAATTTGTTGAGACATGTGAACAAGAATTTCTTAAAGTAGAAAACCAGAGAAACTTAATTCTACATT
>CM060963.1:87816858-87959358 GCA_030765045.1 Tenodera sinensis
CAGAGTTTTGTGATATACATTCACCATCATCATTAACTTCTCCCTCAAATAGCTGTGTAATGTTAGTTTGGGTGAGAATTTACGTTGTGATTGACGTTCCTGCTGCCACGTGGCCGTCTGTGTTCGTTATTGCCATGTTTACTCGCTGTCCGTCTGCTGCGGCTGCACTCCTAGACGTCCAATGTCCACAATATATAAAAGGGCAATGCCCTGAATACAATGTAACACTAAGAACGATTAAATTGTTACGGATTTACTGTGTATATTACCACAGAACACAGCACAACACAGCACAAATGTCAATCACGAGATAATTTCTTACCTACCATAGTTACAAACAATACCAAACAATACGCTATTACTTTCATTGTAATACTTAATCCTTAATAAGTCACGGAAAAAAAAAAGCCTTCCCATGCGTAAGCAAGACACTTTATACTTATTTCAAGAGGTGAAAGTATTATTTATTCATATTTATTCACAGTGAAAGGGTGCGCTGGTTAGGGAATTAAGATTCTGAAAATGACAAGTTTAGTAACACAATGATGATGTAAAAGATTTCAATAAAACAAACACCACCCAGCAAGAAGAAAGTGAAGAAGAATGATGCAATTTATAGCACACTAATTTGCTTTTCTTTGTACATAGATATATCATTCAACTACATGACACATACAAGTCATATGCTGGGATATGCAGTGTTTGAGTTCACAATATTACTCTAACCATTTGACAATCAAATCAACCGAAAACTTGACAATATTTCTAGAATTGTTAGCAAAAGTCACGTAAAGTCTGTAATATTTTTTGTCCTTGAGAATCTTGACTGGAAAAACCTCTTTGTCCACCAACGCTTCGTTAATGTGATACTCACCCTGGAAAAAAAGAAAAACACTCAATATCTTTTGTAAATTAGAAAATATAATCGGACTGGTACAGTCATTTTAATCACACGGAGCTTAAGGCGTGTTGAGCATTATGGCATCAAATATTCGTATTGTTTTTAGTGGAAAATTTCCAGACAAAAGTTAGTTACATATTTTTGTTCATCATGTAAGTAATTATTGATTCCCTAAAGTTTCTTTTCAAGATTGGTCACCAAATGTATTAACTTCCTCGTAATGCTTTATTTACTAAGAGAATAAGAATAAGAAAAGCCACAATATCCTTAATAGGTAAGCACCTCCTATCCACGGTAGGTTAGCTCAATTTTACACACAGGGTGAGCTATTCACTGTGTGCCTAGCTCTAAATTCCAGTCTTTACACTTTAGAGTCCACTTTTAGTTGTAAGCTCTGTTAGTGTTGTATTCTAAATTTATATGTGTAGTATTTCACTTATTCCTGTTCCTCGCTAGTCGTGTTCACCGTGGTCCGATCGCTTACGTGAAGTCCTGTGTCGATCTCCTCTGGTCTTCCTCTACTTGTTTTCCTTCTTCTTGGGTCCCACCGCGGCTCGCGCGAAATACAGGCTACGGCCCGATTGTGTCATCTTTGGAACAGCTGATCGAAGGGAACCGACCGAAGCCGAACGTGAATATGACTTCCCCGTTTGGAGGAACAGCGTAAGGAAGTGATATCCATTGAATTGTCACTCATTATTGAAAATAAAAACACGTAACAAAAATACCTGCACAATATTGTAATGCGTTACATAAATAATAAATCACATATCAATATAATAAAGATTAACTATCTATCTCAATAGCTGCTGTTATTATCATCAAATTTTAAACATGAGGCACGTGATTATTGCCAAACTTAATTCCACTGAAACTGAATATATACATGTAAATGGAAATATTCCATTCTCAATATTTTGATTTTTAATGGCCCATTGTGACTAACCGATATATTATTATAACTAGTCAATCATATCAAAATAATGGTAATATTGATATGTTGCTTACCCGGAGAAACTGGAAGACTTATTTTTCAATATCACTTGTATAAAGTACTTACCAATGTATCCACTTACCTTACATAATATTTATTAATGATGGAATCTATAAATGTTAACTTATTATCAGCGGGGCATAAATAGTTTTCTCAGTTTCAGTTTTGTTTATTGAAAGTTTGGCCTGGTGCCGGTACAAAGGACCCGGCTTACAGGCTACAATTAACATTAACTTACAATTATAAATATTTACAAAGTTTACTGTTTTGGGGTTTAACAAAACCCATACGGTGACCATACCTAGAAGTTTTTGGGTGTGGATTTGTCCTTTAGATAGGCATCCCAGAAATTGAAGCAAAATACTAATTAAACTCAGTGTATCAACATTTACCATGCTGGTTTGGTAAATTTGCACATAAATAGCAATTATCAACAATAGGCTAAGCTGTGACACCTGTGTTAATTTGTAAAAGTGGAGAAAGAGTTGAGATATAATGTTATAAAGTTAGGTTAGGGTTGCATATTATTATTGATGGCAGGTGTGCATGCTGCCTCTGATAACACAGGCTAAATTTTGATAACACAGGACTCTGTCATCCTGTTCATATAAGTACACATTAACCTAAGTGTCGTTGCATACATAATTCCATCATATGTGAGTAAAGACAGGGGACAAAATTGTTGTTGTTGTTGTTGTTGTTAGCCAATGCTGGATTTCTGACAATGAAGTCATTAATCCTCTTGCTCTCCAATATTTTTCACTGATGGATGGGGCATTAGAAGTGGCCGGGCATATTTGAAGGTGGTCTCGATCCATTACCTCTTGCAGATCACATAGAGGACAGAGTGCTGAAGAATATATCCCAATTCTGTTTAAATGTTTTGCCAGACAATCATGTCCTGTAATCAACCTGAAGGTTGCAGCTGCTGTTTTTCGAGGATATATGGATTCTTGAATAACTTCACTGAAGAATTAACCATTTCCTAAATCACTTAAAATTACACACTATAAATGCAAATAATCATTTTAGTTTAATAGTTCAACTATAACAAGTAGAACTTACGAAAACCAGGCGAAAAACTGTTCAGTTGCTCAAAAGAAACCGTTAAAAATGGCAGCGAAAAACATCTGTTATAATTCTCGTACTACAACAAGAAAACTACTGCAAAATTATTTTGATTAATTTACAATATTTACAAATAAACACAATAACTGAAACAACATATACCACCACTAATTCACTTTCAATTAAACAAAACTAACACGTGTTGCCCCATAACATTCCACACTGGCAGCCATGTTTGTTAGCATACCCGGTTCCCGGCTATCAGCTGATCGGCCCGGGCCGTAGCCTGATATTCACGTTAGCCTCGGGTCCCACATCGTTACGTCATAGGACCATCTGTCTGCTGGTAGTCTAGGCATGTGTCCTACCCATTTCCATTTGAATCTTCTCGTCCAATTCGTAATTTCAGTTGTTCATTCCTTACTTTGTCGTGTAGTTTAAATGCCAAGATCTTTCTCTCATTTTGCACTGGAATATTTGTATCTTCTGCACTTCTTGTGTCAGCGTCCAGGTTTGGCTACCATATATTATCACCGGTATGTGACAGGTTCGTAAGTTCTTCAATTTTAATTGAATGCCAATGTCTTTGTCTAGGAGCAGGAATTCGAGTCCCTAGAATTTTCTCTGTGCTTGACTTATTCCTCCTCGAATTTCTTTGCCCCCCTTTGGCGACTGCTAGACCCAAATATAGTATTCACTGCATTATTGCATTTGTGTGCAGTCTACTATTATTGGTATCTCTGTGCCGTTTGTCATTGCCTTGGTCTTTGTGGACTTCATTTTAGTCCTTCTAACGCGCTGTTAGCGCTCAGTTCAGCTACCATTTGCTTCTTCTTACTGTAAAGATTTCTCCCTCGATTTCTGTGTTAACTCGGACTTGGCTGTTCCTGTTTATTTCGTTTAACATCCTAACGTTTTTTCTTTAAATTAAGCCTGCTTGTACCAATGGTTGATTTTCATCCATTATTTTTATTAATCGGTTTGTAAGTTTTTTGTAAATATTGTGTATAAACTGAATAGTAGGCTAATTTGTCTGAAATTGTTTAGGTCGTTCCTGCTTCCTTTCCTATATAATAATATTATCGCACTTATGTGCCGTTGAAGTATTCGTTCTGCTTTAAGACTTTTGTTAAAAAGTTCCGTTAATTAAGATGTTAGTACATCTTTTACCCATTTCAAACATTCATTCAACATTCCATAGCTGCCCGAACTTCTACTGAAACCGAAATTATAGTGTGAATACAAGTAATTAATAATAGAATGAATTAAAAGGAGATTGCAATCAATAGTTAAGGGGAGAATATTTTTAATAAAGGTGAATATGATAAAGTCTCAAGAATGGAAGCCTATGCAGATTAGATGAGTGATAAGATTACAATTGTTTTGCGAGCAAAGTCTGGAGAATTCCGTGGGTTGCTTCTTATCTTGGCATGACGTGCTCAAAAGTTGACCAATGAAAATCGCTTTCTTTGCGTCGCCCACGCGATCACGTGCAAGGCAACCTCTTATTCCTCTGGGATCTCGCAGCCAGTGCACATGCAATTTCGTGTGATCTCCTGTACGTAAGATGGCGCGTATATATCATTCATTGGTCGCTAAAGGGTGACAAATATCAAGTATTATATCGTTGCAGTTGAAGTTAGAAAGTTATATTCTATTTAGATATCGTCGGCAGCTCTCTACAAATCTGGAAATTTGCAAATAAAGTCAAATGTTTGTTAATTTTTTGTTTGGTTCCATCCCTGCCACCACTCACGCATACCTTGCAGATGAGGACCTCTTGCTGGAGCTAGTTAGATACTGAGACACCAAACACATGGTAGGAGATATCCTGGCGACAAGATCTTGTAGATCTTAAAGTCGACGTCTTCGACCTGTAGCGGGAGAGGATTGTGCGTCAGTTCTTAAGCCATATTATGGCATTATCGACTTCCTTATTCAGTATTGTAGATACTTCTTTCTTGTGAGGGTTGTGGTATTGTATTATTGAATTGTTCTATTCATTCCCTGTCTCGATTTCGTTGTTTCTCCCCGTGTATTTTTCACTACCAGTATCCAATGTTTATCATGTTCTAGGCCCTTGTTCACTCTTTTGATCGATTCTAAATTCTCCAAAATAATTCGCAACTGGCTTTGTTTAGACTCTCTTAGATCTTTTTGTATTTCTCTTTTTGATCTGTTCACTGTTGCGTATTTTAATCTTTCTCCTTTTGTCTCTTGCATGTGTTGTATCATTTATTCTCTTTGTTCCTACATTGCTATAGGTTTACGGATAGTTTATATTTGTTTTTTATTTTGTCCTCTCTTTTCGAGGCAATTTCCAGCGCTTGTGTATGCAATGTTCCAGCTTTTTTATGATTCGTATACGTCTTCTTTTTTCCCTGTTTGATAGTAATTGTATTTCTTCCTCCAGTGTGTTTCTAATATGTGTTTGTTTATCTTTTCGGATTTTGGTTTTTTAACTCTTGTTATGTTCCTCTTTATTTTGTCATCTTTAGTGTAGCCTTGGCCAGTCTATGATCCGATTCATGTTTGAGGCCATTTATTACATGGACGTACTCCACTATGTCTCGGCTGGCACTCAGTATAAAGTCTATGTTGTTTTTAATCTTCCGACCTGATGATTTCCAAGTCCATTGCTCCTACTGGGATTTTTTGTAGAATGTGTTTAGTGTTAATAGGTTTTGTTCTTCGGCAAACTGAATGAGTGTTTGTCCTCTTTTATCTCTTATTCCTATGCCGTATGGAACCTTCGGCTTTTCATAGTCGTTTTTCTTCCCTACTGTGCTGTTTAAATCCCCGATTTTGAACAGTCTTTGGGTCTTGTGTTTGTTAATTGTTCTTTCTAATTCCTCATAGAACTCTTATAACTCTTCCTGTGTGCTGGCCTCAGTGGGGGCATAGATGTGGATTATCATGATTTTCTTTGTATTAATTCATATGTTTAATACCGCTGTTCTCTCGTTAATGCTTGTAAATCCTTGTATATAATCTTTAAGGTTTTTGTGTGTTAGGAACCCCACACCTTTCTGTCCTTTGGTTGTCCCTATGTAGCAGAGAATATTGCCATTTTCTTTTCTATTACATGTTCTCCCATTTTCCAAATTCTGCAAGGCCGATTATTCCAAGGATGAGATTTGTTGCTGTATTTTCTAGCTCTAATTCCCTTTCGTTTGTTGTTAGTGTCAGTGTATTCCAGATGTTCAGTGGTAGTTCGTTTTCTGAAAGTTCGTCTTTTCTGGGTTTGCTGCGCTTCGGTTTGCATCCTGTCGGTTGTTGCTGCTACTGTTTCCTCTCTCCTATTTTCCATTCTGATTGTCCAGACTCTGTTTTCCAATGTTCTTCCATTTAAGTATTCCCACTTTGCATCGATTTGCATTTTCTGAAACCCCACTTTCACTGTGTTATCTTTTCGTATTTCTTCCTTTGCTTTTCTCCGTTTAATAGCTTCTACATGCCTTTCTTCCTTTTTCATATCGCAGTCAATGTAGCATTATTTCCCGGCTAGTTTTGTTTTGTTTCAGTTTTCCTTCGAAGTCTCTCATTTTATTAGTATTATGTGTCTTCGTTGCCAGTCTTGTATGTGTTGAAGCCGAAATTGTGAACGCCATAATTATGGAAATAATACCGCTTCACGTGGCAGAATTAAAGAATCAGTAAGTGTTAAAATCGTGGCATATATAAGAGGGACAGACCTGGGAAGATGGTTCAGGGTTAAAATTGTCAGAAGGGATACGTAATGTTGCGGGCACGTCATTAGTGGTACATTCCAGGTAGTCAGCCTGATACATAGTAATTAATAGCGGTTTCCTGGAAATCACTCAGCGCAGGTGTTGAGCAGGAAAACGAGGAATAGTCACGTAGGCTTCCTAGAAAACCCCACTGCTGGCGTAGTGCTAATTAAGAGATGAAGAGCATAGAGAGCGTCATGACGCGGAGTTTTCACGACTTGAAATTGGAGGGGTTTTGAGGGGAATTACGAGGTGACTTCTGACCGGGAGCGCACGGAGCAGGCACTTTCTCTCCAGAAGCCGCACAGAGCAGGACACTTGTCGCCGAGATCTCCGAGCGAGCACTTCAGTCACGGGACTTGTATTCCGGATCCTCGAGTGTGAGGACACATTGTATTTAACAGGAACAATCTTCGATCTTAGTAAAGACACAGTAACGACTTAACATTGCTAATAGCGATCGGCAAATCTAACGCATTCTTATTTTAGTGAGAATGCCCAGAAATTAAGATCACTTGCTAGAGCAACCGAAGCAGAGATTACCTGAGAACAGCATAACGCTTAGGATAACGGAATTGAAGAGCGGGTGATCCCACATTTGCTTGTTCGTACGTGTTCGTATTTTCAAACATTTGTCTATTTTCTTATGAATGCTGTATTGCTTTCTGTCTGTAATGTGCGCTTTCTTGATGATTGTATTATTTTTTCCTCTCTTGTTTTTTGTCTTTTCTCTACATTTTCTTCGGTAGTTTTATCTCAAAGTTGTTTATTTAGTTTTCTATTTCATTTTGGACCTGATTGTTTTCTGTTTGCAGTTTTCTTCTGTTGTTATTTCATTTCACGTCTCTTTTGTTCGAAGTGTCATCAGTTCCTTTTTTGTTTCCTTTCTAAGCCGTCTACTTTTTTTCTTGAGTTCTCATATTTCTTTTAATATTATGTGTAGTACTAAATTCTGGTTTTTATCTCTCCCATTTTTGCTTTCTGGTACGTCAGTATTTCTCCTTGTGTTCGGCATCTTTCCTTCTGTTACTGGATTTCCGCTGCTGTTTCTGCTTGTTTAGACGCACGTTGTGCTGTTGGTTGCGGGAGTAGTGGGTCGATCTTCCGTTTCCAGTTGCGTTTCGTGTAGCGCTAGATGTGTCCGCTCTTTTATAATCTTTGCTTCTTTAATCATTTCCGAGGCTTTGGCTATTAGTATGATTTCTTGCTATATGCTTTCTTGTGCCTGTGTTTTCTAACCTCCTTGTAGATGCAATACATTATCTTCTTGTCTAATGAGCTATATTAGGCTGTATCAAACGTTATTGATATTTGTATTTTATCGCTATTTTTTGTCCTCACAAGTTTGTTTATCCCAGGTTACGTAGATACTGGTAACAAAATAAACAACCAACTAAACAAGTTTGTTCCGTAGCATTCACAAACTTCGAAAGAATATTTATAATAAAGATGAAAACTTGTTTTGCTAACACTTTCACAACTTAATAACTATAAGTTGAAATACTTATTAAATGAAATTAAAATGAACGTTCAGAATTAAGTTATCTCACCTTTGTGTACGGGCATTCAGGAGGCAGATCACTATACTTAATCACCATATCAGCCATTTGTTTCTGGTCCTTCACAAATTTGCAAACCATTGTTTTCGGCCCTGTGGCTATAACTGAGTATTCATTGTTGTGATCCATTGTATAAACCTCCCACCAAGCCTGAGGAACATAATAAGATTTTTAAACAAAACATTTCTAATTAGGTTCTGTATACATTCTTAACTTAAAGATTCCGACACTACAAGAACTACCAGAAGTATTGCTCAGTTACGCAGTTGTAACACATCTTACGTTTTCTGTTTACGTTAACGTTATTCAAACAGCTTTTCCAAATTTAACAACAGCCTCTCTTCGTAATGATTGCTGTCGAATTTCGAGCACATTTTAATTAGTTGCACTTTTTTTTTTTTTTAATTTTCGGTTGCATCCGTTCTCAAGTTAAGCACACTATTTTATTATAGTTAATTGCTGACTTCGAAGTAAATTTCAAATTTGGGAACCCAGTAGTAATAAAGTTTGGAGTGTAAACTTGATGAGGAATGGTCTCCGAGGTATACATAGCACCACTTGGGTGTTCGAAATTTACGACATACCATTTAACAAATAAACCGTTTGTTCATGAATTGCCTTCTACAGTGACAATAGCTTCCTAAATATATTTAAATGTTGCTGCAGTCTAATTATGGGTTAGGTACTTCCAACTTTTAGAGTAAATTCATGTAAAATTATCCTAGTATATCCATGCAAAGTTTCAGGTTACGTTTGATACCTTTGATCTTATTAAATGTTGAAATTGCATTTCAGCCAAAGAAGTATTCTTGCAAATGAATTTGACTGCACAGAGTTGCTCAGAATGATTTGTTTTAACAGCTGACAGCAACACACTTGGTAGGGATGGTGCAACTAATCATAGTATGCATTATTTCTGGATTTACTCTTGTATAGTTGGTCACTTATAAATTATGATATGAGAGAATATTCTATTGTTTTATTTTCTATTTTCCCTAACATGAAGATAACATTCTGTGTATGTGCTTTTGTATACCTTCTCCAGATCCATATATATATACACACACCATATTGTAACGTATGAGCCAGGTTATTCTAAAAGTCGTTTCCGGCAAGATCGCTTGCACGGCTAGGTCATGCACGTATCTCGGACTTTCACACGCAGTCATTGCTGACATATTGCTGGCCAAGTATTGACTAAGCTGCCTAGTAAGCGTAGTTCATACGAGTGCATTTAAAAACCCCGAAATCTCATCGAGCCGAGAGACCAGTATCAGGTGCAGAAGGAATCCACGCCGGTGGGATGTTCGGAGGGTCAGCAGGGTAGGCCAGGGCTGCTATGGATTACTACAAGGCACCACCCACATAACCTGGACTCATAACTTACAGCTGCTTTCAGGTAACCTCTATTGATTGCTTTTTTCTATAATCTATCTTATTTTATTAAAAGTCTATTTTTGTAATTTGTGTTGGTGCTATGAGTTGCTCCCTCTATTCCCAACCACCTAGCTACGCTCCTATGTTGTGTCTTGTCACACACCCTTCCAGCGGCTCCAGAGGCTCCAGAGGCAGTTCGGGTCGAACGGGGGGATAGTGATTGCCCCCCGCCCGAGTGTCTCGTCCGCAGTACCGAGCCGTTGTACGGCTTAACCTGCGTAATGAGTTGGATGTTCTCTCTACGGGGGTTTTTGTCATCTGGGGAACATTCAACTTCAACTTCAACTTATTTATTATAAAAGACATTTGCCCGGTGCCGGTACAAAGGGGCCCGGCTTACAGGCTAAAATTAACATGAGATATATTTTACAGTATTTACATTGGTTATTTATCTTTTGCTTTGGTGTTCAAAAACCCATACAGTGGGCAGCTTTAGCCCACCGAGAACAGTTTTAATGCGTATTCTCAGTTTTTTGTGTTTGTCTGTTTTTGATAGTTTTGTTTAAATTTATATACACGGATATATACACGCACTTACTCCTGGGCATACCACACATATGTCCCATCACATGCACACACACACAGACACACACACACACGCTCATATATACATATTTACACACACTGCACTATATACACTTCACTATGTACAGTTTTTCCGGAGTTTTCCTGTGCGGACCAGGTTGCAGCTCCTGAATGGTTCCCTGGGATGCAGGCCCCTGAGGTAGCGTGTGTGCGGCCTAGGGCCCTTCTTTGCGTGGACGCACATCAGTCGGTGAGCCGAACCACGTCTAAAACATCTTGATTCTAGCGTGTTTCCGATGCTTCGGCTCACCTTTGCCAATATTGGCAATGACGTAATTGTCATGTTTTCTGATGCGCGCCCACGCTACGGTGGCTCTTTTCGCTATTGCCTCGGGAATGGATAGGATCTGGGTTTCCTGGTGAAGGGTTCGGTTAGTGGTTAGGATGGGAGCAGAGAGGATTTTCCGGAGGGAGAGGTTTTGGAGGGTTTGGATGGTCTTCAGGGCGGTTTTTGAGGCATTTGCCCAGGCCACACACGCGTATAGAACAACCGAAAGGATAAAAGCCTTATACAGGACGAGTTTGGACTTCAATTGCAGCTGTTTGCTGCGGAAGATGGGGGCGCATAACTTTAGCCGCTGTCTGCCTTTGTCGGCGCTATTTTTTATGTGGGTGGACCAGCACATTGTGCGGTACAAGGTAACCCCTAAGTATTTCACTTGCCGACGACAATGCAATATTTGACCACCGACCGTTAGGTCCATTGCCAAAGTGTGATGCCGCTTACAGAAATGTATCAGCTGGCATTTGTTAGGATTAATTTTGATTTTCCAATCATGTTGCCATGAGAGGAAGTTGTTAACATAACGTTGCATTTCTGCAAGGCCGAAACGTGGATTTCTATGGTGATTGTATATTGCAGTGTCGTCAGCATACATGGCTACCTTACATCTGGCGTCCACTGGGAAATCATTAGTGAATAATATATACAGGAAAGGTGACATAATTGCCCCTTGTGGGACGCCAGCCCGCATCACTCTCTCCCGTGAGGAGGAGCGGCCCACTTGGACGTAAAATGTCCGTTTTTCTAAAAAATTGTGCAGCAAGTACAGATAATTTTGAAGAGCCAGGAAATTGTGGTGCAGTTTGTAAATAAGGCCATTGTGCCAGCACCGGTCGAATGCGGCTTCTACGTCCAGAAATAGCGCCAACGTTGAAGCCCCATTGTTAAATTGCTCTGTTACGTCGTCTGTTAGTCTGAGAAGCTGTAACTCAGTAGAATGTCCTTTTCGAAAGCCAAACTGTGAATTTGAGAGTTCATGTGATTCCGAAACATGTTTTTGAAGTCGAGAAAGTATAAGTTTTTCGAGCAATTTACCAATAGTAGACAAGAGACTAATGGGGCGGTAGTTTTGCGGTTGCCTGGTGCTTTTTCCTTGCTTTGGGAGCATAATTACCTTGGCTCGTTTCCAAGTAGAGGGGAAATAGCCTTGCTGCAAACAGGCGTTAAATATTTTGGTCAGTTGCACCAGGGCTTTTCTCGGGAGATGCTTAAGTTCCTCATTAGTCATTTTGTCTGGGCCGGCAGCTTTCCCATTAGGTAATTTCCTAATGAGCTTGTAAACTTCCTGCGGTGTTATTAGGGGTAGCTGTTGCTCTTGCTTCTGCGCCACCCAGGTTTGTACCCATGTCTGTACCTCCCGTTCTATATCACGGTTGGTAACTGGGTTTTCGCTGAATCTATCTTCAAGACAGTCAGCGAAAACCTCGGCTTTCTCCTCTTCGGAGAAGTGCAGGCCGCCTTGAGTGTGCAGCGCCTCAGTTGCGGAGTTGAGGCTCGTGGAGACTTTAAATGCCTTTAATAATTTCCACAAGGAAGAGTCCGAATGGGTGGTACTCAGCATTTTGTTTTCCCACTGTTCAGTTTTGTTGATTTTAATTTGATGCCGAATGATGTTGCGTAACCATTTTGCTAGCATTTTGTATTCAGGCTGACGGGTATACCGCCACAGTCTTGTCAAGCGTCGTCTCCGCGCAATGAGTTGCTCTACCTCGGGGTACGTGCAAAAACCGGGTGGTCTTGTGGTGTAAGTGGTAGCGCTTCTCTTGGCCGTGTGTAGCGAGGCAGTGAAGTTTTCAATGGCGACATCTATGTCTGCCTCGCTATAGTATGACAGCCTGGGTTGCGACATCCCGTGCATTTCCATGGTGAACTTATTCCAGTCGGTCTCAGCCCTCCTTCGAGGGCCAGAGGCACCGGCTGAAATGCCACCCTGTATGTCGAAATGCACGGGAAGGTGGTCGGAGTCCAGGCTGTGATACACTGTAAAGTTAGTTAAAGGTGTCGCATTTTTGGTTAATACGAAGTCCAAAATTTCGGGGTCGAAATGCCCCGATCTGTGCCAAAATGTGGGATCTGGGGGATGGTGTACCTCTAAGTCGTCATTTTCAGTTATAAGTTCAACCAGGAGATTTCCGGCCGCGTTTGCTCGGCGAGAAAACCACCAGGTGTGCCGGGCATTGAAATCTCCTGCAATTATAACGTGCTCCTCTAAAGCGAGGATTTGTTCGAGGTCACGTATGAAATCCGCCGAGTTGGGGGGCCGATAAAGCGCTACCAGCATAACCGTTTGATTATTTACACGTGTTTTAAGTGCTGTGCACTCTAACGCTGCCATTACAGGTAGCGTAACAGAAGCATGAGCAATGGTGTTTTTGAGTAAAATAGCAGTCCCTCCCCCCTGTCTGCCAATTCTGTCATTCCGAAAGATTTGATACCCCTGGAGCTTAAAAGTGTGCTCCTGCTGTAATTTAGTTTCGCAAATGAATGCGACGTCAATTTTGTTACGCCGCAGGTAATTTTCAAGTTCGTGTTGCTTCCTGTGGATGCCATCTGCATTCCACAGGAGTGCTCGGGTTAAAGTTATGCCTCCCCTTGAAGTTGCCATTTACTCGACAAGAGTGGTGACCAAACATATGATGGCTTCTAGCTTCTCCATGGTACTGTTGCAGCTTTTTAATCTTGCGATTATGGGCCGCAACTTTGTTAGTAGTACTGGGAGGTTTAAGTCCTTGAAAAGGCTGAACATTTCTCTCAAACCTCCCAGGTCACTGGTGGGTGCCTCTGAGGGCTGGGGTTGTGGAGGGGGACCATTTGGCGGTTGCACGGGTGCATTTCGACCTCCGGCGGCACCTGCAAAAGAGGTGCCGTTTTGAACCAGGGCCGGGTAGGGGATGGGGCGTGGCCCTGGTTGAGTACCAGGAGAGTTCCTGGCTGCGGCGGCCAGTTGGCGGCAATGACGTTCCATTTTGAAGGTCTCACACCCCCTATAGCTGGCAGGATGCGCCTCCCCACAGTTGGCACAGTGGGGTACAACGTCTTCCTTGGCCTTTCTCGGGCAGTCAGCTAGGCGGTGGAGGTCACCGCAAAGGACACACCGGGAGGTCATGTTGCACATTTTAAACGTATGTCCTAACTGTTGGCAATTGTAGCATTGGGTTATGTTTTGGGAAGTTTTGAGGACCTCCACGGTGACCATCATGTGGCACACCTCTCTTTCCTGCAAAAGCTTTTGGTTCTCAGTTGTTCTAGACAAGCTTACCTGAAAATTAGGCCTGCCGCGGGAAACCATCTGTCTAACTTGCACGCCGGTGTAGCCCTTGAGTTCCAGATCCTCTTTGACAAAGTCCGCTTGCAGATCCGCAGGCAGGCGTTTGATGACGTATCGCAGAGGCTGGTCACTCCTGGGTGTGAAACTGTAGTTTTCCACACCGGCGCGTGTCAGGAGCTGCATGGTGGGGATGGCGTCTTGCTTTCTCAGGAGGAAGAGTTTTAGACAGTCCCTCGTTGTTTGCAGCTTGTAAAGTCCGTTTGGTAGTGAGTTCTTGAGTGTTTGGAGCACCTTCACCGCCTGGCGGACATCCGGGATGATGATCCTCGGCGGCTTTTGGTTTTCCGTATCCTGTGTGTTGTGTGTTGTTGTTGTTGTTATTGTTGTTGCGGAGGAGGTACTTGGCATTGATGGGTGTGGGTGGGGAGTAGGGCGGGTTTTTGTAGGTGTTCTTTGGTGTGTTGGGACCTTTGGTTTCTGTAGCTGGGGGATGGGATTGTGCGTGGGTGTGGGTAGTGCCGGGAATTCTGTATCCTCGCGTTCTGCTGTCTGTAGAGGCGCGAAGGAGTTGCGTAGAGTGAGGGGGTGGGGCGGTGTCGTCTGCCGTAGTTGTCTTTTGTTGGTTGCGGACTGACCGGGTCGCTCACCTTCGGAATCGCTACCGGTGTCGCGCGTGCGCTTCTTCTTCGGGGCGGCTAGCTTCCACCCCTCACTCTGCTTTACAAGCTCCCTCTTTTTGAGCGCATATTCCCTATAGCAGAACGCGAGGTCCTGCGTGAACTTTAGGAATTTCGTCGAGTCTGCTTCTAGGTTTGATTTTGGGGACAGGGGTTTTTATAGGTACAGGGAAACGGGTGGGTGGGATTTGTCCACGAGCTGGCAGTGCGCGGTTTCTGATTGGCTGGCCAATCAGGTGAGGCGCTCATTCCCACCAGGGTTCTGGCCATCAGTCACTCACTGAGAGGTGAACTGAAAAGGTAATTTACTCTGTTTTGGATACAGATTGAACTGTCGCTTTTCCCATCTTTGAGATTATACCGCCGGACTTAATATGTCCTTTGGTAGTCTTTTGGATGGTAGTCGGCGCGGCTGGTTCTGGTCATATTGGCCCAGAGTATTTACCAGAGGGTTAGGGTGATTTTGGAGTTTGTTGTACATTGTGCGAGCGCGGGTTTTAATCACGTCGACAATGTACGGGATGCTGGAATGTTCGTGGAGGATATGGGCAGGAAATCTCCAACCGGTATCATAGATCATCCTTAACGCCCCATTCTGCAACGTCTGGAGTCTGATGAAGGTGGACTTTGCCACCACTCCCCAGATCTCGCATCCGTACAAAATCAGAGGTGGAATGATCGCACGATACAGCTGGAGCTTCAGGCGTAGGGGCATGGTTTTGGAACTGAGAATTGGGTATAGCTGCCGGAGAGCAGCATGACCTTGTAGTACTTTGCCCCTGACGTGATGTCTATACGTCAGCCGCCGGTCCAGCGTGACCCCGAGATACTTCGCCGTAGTGACCCAGGGGATCCGACGGCGCCGCAACACGAGGTCCCGCGGGAGCCGGTTGGCTTTCGTATTCGCCAGGAGAATCGCAGAGCTTTTCTCCGGGTTTATAGACATACGCCAGTTCTCGCACCATCTACTGATGGCACGGAGATGGGCTTGTACTTGGTGGTAACTGTAGCGCGGGTTCTTGTTAGTAGCGAAGATCAGTAGATCGTCCGCATACTGACAGATGTGTGTGTTTGGGTGCGTGGGGAGATCGGCCATGTAAGCTGCGAAGAGTGCCGGTGACAGTACACTGCCCTCGGGGACTCCTGCGTCAATGGGCCTCTCTCTGGAGAATGATCCCTCCACCTTCACCCGGAAGCTACGTTCCTTCCAGCGGCGGGGCGTGACAAAATTTATATAGGTTGAAAAACTCGGGAAAACAAAATTTTAAACTAAGTTATTGGTATCTCTTGTGATTTGCTATTTACACAACATTTTAAAAAATCCACTGAGATTGAAGAGCAATACCTATGCTATTCATATAAATAGAAAATACATATTTCACTTGTGTATATCAAGCATAGGAATGTTAGTCAAAATCGTTAGTATCTTTCTGAAGAAAAAAAATAATAATAATAATAAATAAATAAAAAAAAAAAAAACAAGTCTAAGATAATTTTGTATTCTAAGGGTGGTTTGAGGCGTATAAATTGTCCTAGACAGCTTTATCTGGAAACATTTAATACTATCTGACTCAGCTGTGAAATTTCGAATTTTAAACACTTTTTTTTAGTGTGCTGTTCACATACAAACAAACACGAAGAAAGGAACACAAAGACCAATCTTTAGCTTTTACTCTGTGGACCTCAAAGCTTTTTTTTCGAAACAAGTTTGGCGTCAAAGTCTTTAGCTGCATGTAACACTATTTAAGAGAGGGAAAGACCACTTAATATGGTCTCCATATTGTCAAGTCTGTGTGTGTTAATAATAAAAATAATAATAATAATAATAATAATAATAATAATAATAATAATAATAATAATAATAATAATAATAATAATAATAATAATAATAATAATAATAATAATAATAATAATAATAATAATAATCATCATCATCATCATAATAATAATAATAACAATAATAATAATAACACTAACACTAACAATGAAAACAACAACAACAATAATAATAACAATAATAATAACAATAACAATAATAATAATAATAATAATAATAATAATAATAATAATAATAATAATAATAATAATAATAATAATAATAATAATAATAATAATAATAATAATAATAATAATAATAATAATAAAATAGTAGAGAACAACTACTTTAATTTAAATACTTTACCTTATTGCTTATAAAACTTACTTCTGTTTCCGGAGGTAAATCTTGTTTCAATGTCACTTCACCGATTACCCCTGGTTCATTGTCTTCATCCACCATAAAAAAAGAGCTGCCATCTACATAATCTCCGTTCGCTATTCGTGTATTTGCATGTCGCAAAACCAATCTATAATCTCTGTCCTGAAATAAAAATACACAAGGAAATAGAACTGCAGTTATTGATGGAGGTTTAAGGAAATTTTAAAATTACCAAGTAACTCTTTCATATTAAAGATTTAAATGTTGGATGACTGTAATTCAGCATTATCCCACTGAAAGTTTTGTGTATATAAATACCATCATATTTACAATGGAGTATCCATGAATGTAAACGTATTTTGGAAGTCGTAAAGTTTCTAATTCCTTCACTAAACACAAAGCAAAGACAAACTCTTACCCCCCCCCCCCCCCCCCCGACACCTCATTCTATTTAGTGCTCTGTCCTCAAACCTCATTTGAGCAGAATAAACATTTACAAGGCGTGTACAATAGCTTAGTAAGTTTGTGTACAAGAACACCATTTTTACCAGAAAACACTCCTACGTAAATTCATTTTTTGATTTCTGCTCAATAAATGAGGAATATTCAGCCTACACTTCTGCACAAAATATGTTATAGTTCCTGGGCTCACTATATCGCCTTTCGATCTGTGTGCTATGTTCCTACTTAGCTCTAATCCACGTTCAAGAAATGTTTCTTCATTTGGTAAGTTGTGTTGGGAAAACAACCATTTAACAGCTCCTTTCACTGCTAACTCCGTATCAATGGTAAAGTAACAGTCAAAACAACTTTACGGTTAAGTACGGCTATTGATTCATTAGCAAACAAAACGTATGGCTCTAATGCAGCAACAGAGAGAGAGAGAGAGAGAGAGAGAGAGAGAGTGTGTGTGTGTGTGTGTGTGTGTGTGCGTGTGTGCGCGCGCGTGTGTGTTGCCATAAGTATTATAGTGGTGCGACGTAATACCTTTTTCGGAAATTCATTGGCAAGGGGTGCGAAAGGGAGATTTTGTATCTTCAACCACATAGTGCATGTAAATAAGCTTAGCCCCAATAAATCCCCTGGACATGACGGCGCCACGGTGCTCATGCTCCAGCACCGGCCCCGGATTTTCAGTGCATGCCTACGTATCCATCACTTTCCAGCTGGAAGGAGGCGAGTGTGGTGTGTATTCTGAAACCCAGCAAGAACGCAGTCTCCCCTAACAACTACCATTCCATCAGCATTCTCCCAACCGTCTCAAAAGTTTTTGAGCGATTGCTCGTTACCCGCCTAACGCCTCTTTTTGAGGAAAAGGAACTCCTACCGGATCGCCAGTTCTCAAAAGTTTTTGAGCGATTGCTCCTTACCCGCCTAACGCCTCTTTTTGAGGAAAAGGAACTCCTACCGGATTGCCAGTTCTCAAAAGTTTTTGAGCGATTGCTCCTTACCCGCCTAACGCCTCTTTTTCAGGAAAAGGAACTACCGGATCGCCAGTTTGGTGATCTCTTATATATTTATTTTCATGACGACTACATTCAAACCGGAACTTTTACACATCTTGTTAGGGTTATGAGTGCAGATATTTGGTGGTAATTGAGGACAGGATACTGAACAATTACATCAATATTTACTTCACTTGAAAACTTACAATTTTATTTATAAATAGCAACATGTTTTCACGTTGGATAGTAACTTCCACTAGACATCCAAGAGAAAACATGACGCAGAGTGTGAAAACGAATGCTGCAATGGGGTGACAAATGCTATTATCGAGTTCGAATACTTTCTATAAGATCAATGATGTCACATTATCTATGTCAGTGGGTCGCACATTGAGGTGTGTAGCAAAACTGTTAATCTATCTCACAGGTGTTGTTCATTTTGTGGTGTAATTACGATCATGCAAAAATCATCAAATAGTGAACTATGTGACTCTTGTGGGAAAACTGTTAGGCGAAGGTAAAAAACAACACACCTACTTGGATCATATTAATGTACCGTTTATTATAATATCAGGACTTATAACCTACAAGCTGTATGTAGTTTGTATTTTTCCTTTCTTCTCTTATTAAAGGTTTAACTAATTAAATTCCTTGTGCGTGGTTGTATAACTTTGCCCCATAAGTGCGAGAAGTGTACTTACCTGTCCCACTACAAGGCCAATAGATGCAATGACTGCGGCCAACAGAATCCTGCTACCTAAGTCCATGGCGAGCATACTAGGTCTGGAAATGCACAAGCCGTTTTATCTAGCTCTAGACACGATTTGTAAATGAGTTGCTGTTATATCACACCATTCAATTTAGACCAATAAAAGGGAGGGAAGTTCTTAATGTTCAGATTTTAATCTTTCCTATTCTTGTTCGAACAACGCTAGATTTTAGAGTTACACATTCAACTCTGGGATGAACAAATGCATATGAAGGCAACAGCTGCTGATTGCATGCGACGTATTGCATTTTGATGCCCCTGAATCGCTGAAATAATCATTTACGTGACGCATTCCATTTCCGCTTATTATGCATGCGAGTGTGATTGTGACATTAATCACGTGCATTATATTGTTTTTAGTTACTACGAAGAAATTAATCACAAAAACAGTTGAAGCAGGAATGCAATAATTATGGCCCAGATTCACAGGAATTAAAACATTTAAATTAAATGGGAATATATGCATCAAAATAAAAAATGGACCATTAAAAGGCCAGTAAAGTTCAACAAGGTTCTACATACTTTGACACAAACATATATTAAAACGTACATTTGATATGCATTACTGCATACCTACCTGCATTTGTGCGAAAGTTAATTATTATTTATTAAAGAGCTTCAGAGATGAAGCCGTCATTTGTCATGGGAAATATTTTATATCAATTTTTTGCTTTCTCTATAATGTATAATAAAGTAGAGGAAGCATAGCACTCCATCCAAAAATTCGATGTCGAGATTTCACCGGAAATATATGTTTTGAGGTCCCCTGAATTCAAAAAAGCCTTGTTAGAAAAAGATCCGTGTGTGTGTGTGTGTCTGTGTGTGTATGTGTGTGTGTGTATGTGTGTGTGTGTTTTGTATGTCAGGTTGTGGGTACACTAACTCAAAAACGAAAAGGAGGTCAAAAGTCACAGTTGGAAATTAAGTTTAATGTCTTTCAAGGATGCGACACTAACATTTTGAAGAAAATTGCTTCCCCCTAAATAACCTTTTACGTGGAAAATTTTCATTTTCTTGAAAACGGCTCTAGCGATTTTTATTAAAATGCCATATGTTTGAGGTATTTTTATGTCACATGAAGTGTGTATCTTGAATTTTCTGGCTATAGCCTGTGTAGTCGTATTTACTGTGGATGTCTTTTGAATAACAGATACACAAAGTCTTACTCTACAAAAAATGTATATCTTGCTAAAATACACAATTTATGTGTCAATAAATTGTTTTGTAGGGTTAACCATTTCGGAAATATGTGTTTTTATTTGTGTGATTTTTGGAGAGCTTGTACTTCTGTCAAATGGAACATCGTTATTCATTTTGTTGGGATGTTAACAGTGCAAAGAGAACGAAATTTGAAAGCATTAAAAGATTTGACTATCGCCCAAAGTCCACTGTATTTTCATATTTCTCTTGTAACTACAAGGAAATGAGGAGTAAGATAATTTCTGCAAATGTTTATCTCAACTAACAGAAGAAGATATAAGAATGAGAGTTTGTAAGAATGGTTAGTACAACAGTAGAGAAAGTCATGTGAGAGCAATACTTCAGATTTTGTTTCAGTTATTCTGGTCTCCACAATTTCGTAGAATTATTCTGAGGATATATGCAATTTCCGTTTATATTCAGCCCAAGCTCAGATTGCATGTTCTGCACAGTGTGTTTTTTTAATCTTTCAATTTTATTGTGAACTGATATTGCATAAACATGATCATTCTGTACATAAGTTAACGTAGATAACTGAAAATATACAAAGTAGCCAAAGTATCTTTTAGACGCAGCTGAAGAGACATCTAAGTTTACATTCACACGACCTACATGAATGCGATTCTTCTATCTCAGTGCTTCTGACATACCTTTGCCTGAATGTGGGTACAAATTAAATAGGAAGTTCCTAGTTAAATGGTTACGACTAGGAAACCAGTATTCAAACATCTACATATTTCTAGAAACAAGTTTTTGTAACGGAAAGAAAATAAAAAAATAAAATTCCTTTCAAGGACGTCGTTTAAATATTTAGACAACGCCCAAGGTTACGGAGTAGAAAAATTATGTAAAAACATGCATTTTAATGAATAAATTTTCTTTTCCGTAGCCTTAGACGTTGTCTAAATATTACAGTTTACAAGTTTAGTTCTCTTCCAAACGTCATTTCCTACCACTAGCATTTTCACCAAATTATAACATTTTTATTTATTGACACGAGAAATATAATTTATACCTTGTACTTTTTCCAAATACTTTAAAGTCCTATTTAATTAAAATTGGCATAGCTTTGTATTAATAGGAAACCTTAAACGATAGGCAAAATGCAACTATAGGGTGAATTAGCATTTCTGGAACGAAAACAAGTAAAACTCACTTCAGAAGTAACAAGTAATGCATTAATTTACATTTGAAAATGGTGGTCATCTGAACATTTGTAATTGATGTTATACAAAAACCAGAAAATCTTTTTATTTAGTTTAACGTATCTTATCACTCTGTATATCTACATAAAGAATTAGTTAATTATTAAAGATTGAGCATACAAATGAGGGGAGCTCAAAGATTTGCTTCTGTAGAATAAGGGACAACTTTTTCCAGTGAAAGTACCCCAATCGATAATAAAAAGCGTACCCTTTCAAACCATTAAGCAAAAGTGCTTTAGGCCAAACACTAAAATTTAAATAACATTTTCCCCCTTTCAGCTGAAACTTTGAACATAGAAACTCTGATTTTAGGACTTAGCACATTGGCCACTATATCACAGAGGGTAAAGAGTAAAGGGTACTCACACCCACAGAGGGGACACCTCGCTCACTTCAACCTACACAGATCTATTGTGGCTACCACCCCCAGGAGGCAGGGATGAAATGAGGGAACCGAAGGTGTCACACAGGATCGCAGCTACACAGGCCACGGAGATGCGCGAAAGTCGCTAACAAGCGCTGAGATCTTTTCATCCCGGCGCTACTCCCCGCCAGGTAGCCATCACACCGTGGTTTCGGTGTCACATTGAGCGTCCCCCCTCTTAACATTTAGCAGAGAAAATATTCTCTCTACAGCTGCATTATGTGCAGGTATGGCAAAATAGTGCTGTACTACAACAGTTCTATACACTCAACATGTATTCGTACCATTTCTCGGCAACACTTCGCTATGAATGTTGCAGAGTTCATTTTGTGGTAAGTTCTTAAAGCACTTATTTCATTAAAGAGTACAGAGTCATCAAGAACTAAGTTAACACTTCTTAAAAATAACAGTTTTTTCCACCGCTTGCCACTCTGGTTATTTATCCAGAGTTATCCATTGAAACACAGACATACCACTGTATTGGGTCATCCAATTATAAATAGCAGTATAAAAAGTATACATATCACTTTCAAAGACTTTAGCTAAATTTCTATCATCACATTTACAAATAATTTCCTTTACTTTTAAAGGAACAAAATGGGTTTCTATCCTAATTTTAAACTTGCACTTATGTGAAAATTCCCTTGTTTACAGTTCACGGCGTCTTCACCACAGAACACAAAGAAAGAAGAGAAAGTGATGCGGCGTACAGGTGCAGTAAAGTTTAAGCAGAGTTCAGCAAAGACCCGCTAGAGGACATACATAGCGATTGCTAAAGGCGCGGTGTGTGAATTCATTTTGAAATACCTGGAAGACACACCTGGAAGACGTCAGCAATAGGGTTAATAAAAGAATGGCAATGCTGTACCCGCTTTACAACAGGAGATCTCACCTGTCCTTGGACAACAAACTTCTATTGTATAAGCAAGTTCTTAGACCAGTCTTTACATATGCCTGCCAGATCTGGGGAGTAGCAGCTCAAACACACCTGAGACAGCTAGAAGTTCTTCAGTCAAGATATCTAAGAACGACTACAAACTCTCCATGGTATATACCAAATGCTACCATTCAGAAGGATGTTCACTTTCCCTCAGTGAAGCAATACATCAACATACTTTCACAACCCTTCTTCGACAAGCTCCCTTCCAGTTTCAACCAACTAATACGGGGACTAGGCGAATATGACTTGGACCCTGGAGAGCGCTATAAACGCAACGTTTAAAATAAAAAAAAAAATTCATGACATAGCTTCCTAACGTGACATTACATACTAACATCCTTTTCACATCCTAAAGGATACACAGACATACTTTAATTAAAAAAAAATAAATAAATAAAAAAAAAAAAAAAAAACACACACCAACAAACCAACCTTATTACCGTCTCTTATGTAAGGCATCTTACACGGCCAGTAGAGGGTTGATACCCTGACCTGGCAATAACCGGAGGGCGGTCTACAAGATCTTCTGCAACCACAACCCTCCAGTGTTTTTCGCAGTCGTCATTTTCAAAATGAATTGAAGTGATAAACAAATAATATATTTTTACTGCTAACTAAAAAACAGGTGGTTTCACAAAATATTCGAAAACTGAACGGGAGGTCGGAGAAGGGTCTGAAAATCGGGTGGTCCCCGGTAAAAACGGGTGATATGGTAACCCTAAGTACTATTACAGGTTGATCTCAAAAGAAGCGGGGTTATCAAGTTCGTAGGAATTAGTTGTGAATTCATATGTACATTCTATTAATGTGGAAAATTTCTGAACATCCAGATTCTTTCGAATGCTACTCCCATACCTTAATATATTTTTTAAGAACAGTCGGTTTGTTCCCTTACACAAATAATTATGCTCAATTTCCTTCCCATCTTTACGATGCATTGCTGTACTAATAATTAAACGGCTGCGGTTAATTATTATATTATTTGTAGGCGCAAATACCAAATCATTTCAAACAGTGCGCCTTCTATGGAAACAAAAATATCCAATTTCATTTGATTCCAGACAAAGGACAAACTCCTTCATCTTGTGAGAATCCTCCTACAAAAAGCAGTACGCTCAATCAATGGTCCGCTGGCTGTGGTATCTGGAATCTTTGGAACAGACAAGGCTGTGATTTTCCTGTAGGCTCCAGTGCAATAGAATTTTCTTCAGAGCAGAGATGAACTGATTCTCAATGGTGTATTAATCCCCAGCAACAAATCTAGGAAAGGCAGGGACAAATGGCTTCTATGCCTTCATTTAGATAACAGACTTAGCTGCTTAGCTGCCGAAAGAATGTAATATTGTCTGTAACAAAAAGAGGAACTTTCTGGGCATGGCTATCGCCTAGTCCAAAGTCATGAATAGCTGTATTACTGCACTTATCTGAGCAACAGCTTTCTCACTTGTTTTGAATAGGTACATACACTCATTAGAGACAGATAAAAACAATAAACATTAGCGCAACAGCACACGAAGGGCCAAGGGTTGTCATCTGGTCGTTGCGTCCTCCATCTCTGTCCACTACAGGTGTCATGAGTTGGGTGCAGTACTGTAGAGTGGGATGTTATCAGCACCCCCGAGCCCTACCGGCCAGTTATGTTACAGGGGATCAAACCCGGGTCTTGCGCGTCAGAGGCAAGTGCGATACCACTGCGCTACGGAGGCGGATACTAGAGAGATACACTCGCAAACTCCGTGATTTCTCACAAATAGATTATTTATCTTCAATTCTTAGTAAGTATGGTTTCTTGATAAACTCAGTATAACATTTTCTAGTATTGACATTCTCATACGTGCGTATTTTTTCAAACAAAATGGCTCAGGTTTTTAACAGCGTTTAAGCAAATTATCCTTGAAGTCCTCTAAATTTTGGCTCAAAGACACAAAGACATTTCCTCCGTTGGAATTCACCCCATGAAGAGTATATTCTTTCGAGGTCGCTAGCTGAAATGTTTTGTATAATAAAAAGCTTGAATCACAAGCAGTGTACAATATAACATGAGTATATAAGCTCGTGGAATCCTGCGAATCAGGACGAAAAGTCTTCAGTTTCATAAAGAAATATTAATGAATTTATATTCCCTAATAAGAATGTTTTGGTTATAATGCAAGGAACAATAGTATTTTCCATTATTATGTAACGGAGAGGTTGTGTGAAATGTCATTAAGGGAGGCATAGCTTGTTAGTGATTGAAAGAATGCATTTAATTCAACTTAAATCCTAAGTGACTATACTTCAACGTTAAGGCAAGAATTTGACGGGATCCCCTCGTCCTTGTGGCCAACTGTCACACGTGTTTTAAAACAAGCATCCATGTGTAATCCTATATCGGTCCAAAAACCAATCATTGGAAACTTAGGTACAGGTACCTAAGAAGCGCCTCTTTCAGTTAATTGATATAATAATTCGTTGCCTAGCAGATATACTGTCGTGTCTGCATCTAAATTATTTTTCAGCAATCAACTATCTCTATCAATCAACTATCACTATTGTTGGTCTGCTATATTAATTGGCTTGCCTTTCCTCCGTCCCCTTGGGCACTTGAACCAGGAAGACATGATACATAATACAAATTGCAATGAGATCCCAAACGAAAGTGTCAGAGTAGCAGTAAAACAACAGAAAAGGCTAAATAATCACACAAAGAAGATGAAAAAGGACAGAAAAGGGAAGAGAAGGAAATTATGGGGCAGAGTGAACCAAATATGATAATGTAGCAAGAAGCCTCTGTAGCATTTCCTCAACTCTCTATTGGAGGCAGTATTGGATACACTGGTTTGTTTCTAGAGCTCTAATTTGTCTATTAATAAAGCGCCCATCTGAAAATTCTGTTTGATCATAAACGTAATATGTTGAGCATAATATGTACCTTAGGTTAAGTTGCTTCAGATATGTTTTACTTTCTCTGCTGGTAAGTAGGGGAAGTATTTTATTCCACACAAAAATTCGATGTCGAGATTTCACCGGAAATATATGTTGTGAGACACCCTGAATAAAAAAAAAAGCATTTTTAGAAAAAGGTCCGTGTGTGTGTGTGTGTGTGTGTGTGTGTGTGTGTGTGTCTATGTGTGTGTGTATGTGTGTGTTGCTCTGTCAGTCTGTGGACAACATAACTCAAAATCGAAAAGTGGGTTACAACCAAAGTTGGGATTTAAGTTTAATGTCTTTCAAGGATGCGATACGAAGATTTTGAAGAAAATAGTCCCAACTACCTTTTACATGGAACATTTTTAGAAAGTTTTGATTTTCTTGGAAATGGCTCTAACGATTTTGATTAAAATTTCATATGTTTGAGATATTTTTATAACAAACGAAATGTATATATATATATATATATTGAATTTTCAGGCTGTAGCCCCTGCACTCTGGACGACTTTCGCATAACTGGTAAACTATAGACTATACAAAGCTACTATACAAAAAATGTAGATCTTGCTAAAATGCACAATTTATGTGGAAATAAATTTTCTTGTAGGGTGAAACATTTCGGAGATATTCATTGTTATGTGTGTGAGTTTCGGAAAACTTTAAAACATTTCATGAAATGGAACATCATTACCTATTTTTTAAATGTTAAGTGTGGAAAGATAACGGAATCTCAAAGCAATAAAAGATTTGACTATAGCACAAAGCCTACTGTACTCTACTATACCCCTTGCAGCTACACAGGATTAATTGGCTTCAGCCTATTCATGTTTGCCACCAATGCGTACAGTTTGCTACTGGCTACAGCTACAGCGCAGTGTTGCCAGAGCGTTGATGTTCAGATGGCGCTAGCGGCCGCATCCGTAGTTTTATAGATGTATGACGTCGACAGCTATTTAAACAGGTATAACATAATTTAAATGCGTTTCCAATCGGTTTTAGCCGTTCGAGTTGTGGTACTTTTCTTGTCAGACTATAAATTCAGTTGTTTAAAACAATATCTCATTTTGAGTACCATAGTTCTTTTGGTGAGTGGTTGTACCATCTTCAACAACTGTGTGCGGAGAAAAATGGATATTGTGATGATAGGTTTTTAAATTCCATCGATAGTTTGGACCTTAAGACGACACCTGCAAAATTTGTTGAATGTCCCTCGTAACTAAAATATTTCATCCCGGTGCCTTTCTCTGGCTTTGGGGTCCCATTTACACAAAATGCACGGACGTTTCTTGTCCCCTGCGTTGGCCCAGTAACATACCGCAGAGCTTAAGATTACAATATATGAACCACTTACATTCATTATATCTAATATTTTCGAGGAAAGTATACAAATTTTGGTACGTTAAATTTAAGTGATTTAGAGTGAGCTATTAAAAACGAAGCAAACATATTGCTTTTGTGTAGCAGAATAACTTTCAGACTTCTCTTACTCAAGTCAATAAACGGACGCCAATCCTTTGCTTCGTAAGCTTTTCCAAGGCGACTTATCAAGTTAGGGATATCACAACAATATACTAGTTCTCCTTCTTTTACATAAAATTTGAACTCTTTCTCAAGGTTATTCCAGGTGCCAAAACTTCACCTTCTTTCTTTGGTAAGACCCAAATCACGCACCAGATCATTTAATTTTGAGTGACTCAACTTATTTGGATTGTAATGTTCTAAGTCTGGGGACCAATTTATTTCATCTTCTACACCCGAAGTATCAGTACTACTTTCTGGCAATACGCTAGTTGGTGATGGAAGAAACATCAGTTCCACGGGGCACAGTTGCTGATTGCAAGTTTGAATATATAATACCCACCTTGATTTCCTATCGAATCCAGATATATTGCACAGAAAAAGTAACAGTCATTAATATGATTTTGTTGTTCGCGCCATACCATAGTAACACCAAAGGGTATACATATATGAAAGAACTCCTTTGCTCCATTGTCTTAGGTTTTTACACACAATATGAGGAGCAAAATTCTTGTCTTGATCTCCTAATTTCATTTTAAAATAGGCCAGATATAAATCCTTGACAAATGCGGTAATGTTTCCTTTCTGTTGCTTTATCACATAACAACAAGCATAATGTAAATTTTTAGGATTGATATACCATTCCCGTTTGCCATTTTTTTTTCACATAATATTCGCAACACGCACGGCTTCAGAAGAGCTTCCAGTTTATGTATTACGTAATAGATGTTTATGAGATAGATTCAACATTACCTGTAAACAGAGACAGACGTTGTATGTCGTAGTATGACGTATGACGTCACATGATTTAGCAGGTTTGCATGTTTCAATGAACCATTCTTTCAATTTTGTGTTGAATCAGAACTGTTCAAGATCTGTGTGTGACATGCAAAAACTGTTATAATTTTCGAAATCAGTGCATCCGATTTGACCATTATGATGTAAAATATTCTACGCCGCAAAACCTTCGCGGGCCGGTGAATTATTAGTATAATTATATTTTCGATCCATTAAATCCGGATGCAGCAACATTGAAGGAAACATCAGCAATATAGCCATTATAATGCGTTTTCTGGTGTTCTTGGGAGAAATTATGAAAAACAGACAATTGTTTGTCCGTGAGAGTTGCATTTAGTGCTTAAATTTAGTTCTTTGAAAGCAGTGGGTACAGCTCACCGCTGGGGCAGATGTCGTCTCGACTGAATGAAGTGTTATATAATGACGCGGTATATTTCACCTGCTAATTGAATTCAGCAGCTTTTCATATTGTACAAGACACTATGAAACTCCATCATTTTGATAGACAGAAACTGTTCTTCGCACGAACTATGTAGTCAAAGTGAATCCAGGGCTTGACATGGTGACGTATGAGAAACTGCACAACCTCAAGACCAGTGCTGCGCATTATGTGAAAGGGGGAGGGCGGATGTGCCGCTAGGCGGCGCCGTGGCCGAGCGGTTAGCGCGCTCGCCTACCACCTAGGCGATCGGGTAGATCCCAGGGACCCGCATGTTGTAGTCATGGTGGACGAAGCGGCGTCAGGGCGGGTTTTCTCCGGGAGTTCCAGTTTGCCCCGCCATCTCATTCCACCGATGCTCCATCTTCATTCCATGAATCATCAGTGTCACCGCCTGCGGTGCCGTAGTAGTAAAAGCGGGCGTTAAACACTACAACAACAACGGACTTGCCCCTCTTACTCTCCGCCAAGCAATCACACATTCAATGTACTCAAAAACAAACATCTCTAGTGAGTGAAGGGAACTCTGTATGTACAAAAGAAAGGAGGCACAGTGATATCATTAGAGAAGACGTTTGGCATGAATACTCAAGATGGACTGGCAGGAAGCACAAGAAATTTGCTTTGAGTTTTGCCCAGTGCATTGGCTATCCCGTTTCCCCTCCGAGCATTGTTGATGTGTGCGTGCGAGTCCTCAGATTCGTCCGAGCAGTTTTGTAACTGGCTGCCTGGATAGAGGGATGCTTTATGTGGAACTTTGTGAAAGTGGATTTAGCACTCCTGTGGTTCACGGTGCACATTTCATCTTAATCCTATTTCTCGTGCTCCTCGTTATCATAGTCATCACGTCCTCAACACCATTATCATCTTTAGCAGCAGTTTCAAATGTTAGGTCCCTCCAACTGTTCCGACCTCCCAAAGAAAATGGTTGATCCTCCTCTTTGTGGATCTTCCTTTATCTGGTCTCCGCTTCTTCCATCTTCCTTAGAAAATTCGGCTGCGGGTTCCGTTATGCCTATTTATAACGTTGATATGCGTGACTTTCATTTAAATTAGGAATCCTGAGGTCTTTCCTTATTGACTTACTCTGCTGCATTTCTGTCCTGTATCCTGCAAACGCCCTCAAGAATATCATTGCTCATACTTCCACTGTATCGTTTTTTTTTTAATCATTTAAGACAGTTCAAGATTCTGAGCGTGGTAAAAGACATGGAATGTTTGAAGTTTGTAAAACTAAAAATATATTCTTTCGAGTTTTATTCATGAGAGTAATTCATGTTATTTCACAGCATTTGAATGCAAGATAAGTAATCTTGTAGACGCACTCTCTGTTGTTACGTACTTTCTATTGTTACCGCTATACAGCTTTAATATCTCAAGCCTAACGTGTTCACTTGTAGTATCATTAAATACTATTACGACACGGACTCGTGAATAGGATGTCCGCTGTTCAAATCCATCAGTCATACTCCCTGATAGATTTCTTCCAGGTTTTCCTCAGTTCTCAACATTAGCAAATGCAGCAGAGGTAACCTAAGCTTAGCACTAGAGCGCTTCCTTCCTAAATTTCCTTTCCCAAATATAATTTCCCTGCATGCATGTGCCGATGTAGTAAGAATGGGCGTTTAGCACTGATAAAGGTTACGAAGTAGATTAAGAAGATATAGGACTATTTCTTTTTTTACCACGGTTGAAGCTTCTATTAGAAGGCTAAGTCTTCCTTTTCGTTAATTATAACGATACACTGTAGCTTAAGATTACGACGTATAACTCATACAGTAATTTGTGGAAATTTTCCTTCGAAAGAGCCATTTTCTATTTTACCTTCAGCGATTAATAACCTTTTAAAGCCAGATTTGTGAAATTACTAAGGAATTTAAACTTTCAATAATGCTTTAATTGGTCAACGCATAAATTAAAGTGTGGGTAATAATAAATATCCTATTAATTTATCTCTATTTCTTAAGTATGTACTGTCTTGCAAATATAGAACGCAAAATTAATAAATCTACAGAATTAATTCCACCAGGAATACTATTCCGCATGTTGAGGAGACGGATGATTACTTCGACAGATGCTTTACAAATGATGCTCACTAATTAATACTAACATTTCTGGAAGTTCTTATTTTAAAAACAAATGTGAGACTTAGAGGCTACACTAATTAGGTTTCCATAATCTATTTTATGGGCACGTACGAAGGTGGCGTACGTATGTATGAAATGCAAAGGTAGACAAAAGCAAAGAGTGATTTGCTTTAATTTTGTTATAAAAGCAAAGGACGAAAAATAAAATTAAAATAAACAACGAGGTTTAATGCAATATAATTGTGATTCATTCTCAACTGGCCATAAACTGTCAAAAGGTTTTAACCACACCTACAAAACGTTTCTTGTATTTCTAAGAGCAACATTTTGAATTAAATAGGCAGTATCTAAAATAAGAACAAATTAGAAACTAAAGGCTTCACTTACCTTAGTAATATTCTTAAAGTTTGAAAATAAGTTGGATACAACTTGAGAATTGTCAGCTCTGGAAGAACTTGCAATATCACTAAGATAATAGAAGTTTTGATTTCTAATTTGTTCTTATTTTAGATTCTTTTTCTTCACTGTTAACAGTTTCAATTTCTCCTTAATTTGTTTAGTACGCAGTCGTTAATCCGAGAAAGCTAAGGGAAATATTTTAATCAAATGATAATACATTTTAAGTATGGGTTCCGTGTTTTATTCTTTGTCTGATGAACTATGTAGTAGCAGATAAACTACCTTGTAGTTGTTCACTCCATCTCGGTGAGGTAACACCAGAGTTTTGTGATATACATTTACCGTCATCATTAACTTCTATCTCAAATATGAGGGTAAGGTTAGTTTTGGTGAGAATTTACGTTGTGATTGACGTTCCTGCTTCCACGTGGCTGTCCCAGTTCGTTGTTGCCATATTTACTCGCTGTCCGTCTGCTGCGGCTGCACTCCTAGACGTCCAATGCCCGTAAGATATAATACGGCAATATCCTGAATATAATGTAGCACTAAGGACAATGAAATTGTTACGGATTCACTGTGTATAATACCACCGAACACAGCACAACGCAGCAGAAATGTCAATCACGAGATAATTTCTTACCTACCATATTTAATAACAATACCAAACAATACGCTATCACTTTCATTGTAATACTTAATACTTAGTAAGTCATGAAAAAAAAAAAGAAAAAAAAAAAGAAAAAGAAAAAAAAAAGAAAAAAACTAAAAAACTTCCCATGCGTAAGTATGACACTTTATACTTATTTCAAGAAGTGAAAGTATTATTTATTCATATTTATTTATTCACAGTGAAAGGGTGTGCTGGTTAGGGAATTAAGATTCTGAAAATGACAAGTTTAGTAACACAATGATAATGTAAAAGATTTCAATAAAACAAACACCACCCAGCAAGAAGAAAGAGAAGAAGAATGATGCAATTTAAAGCACACTAATTTGCTTTTCTTTATACATAGATATATCATTCAACTACATGACACATACAAGTCATATGCTGGGATATGTAGTCTGTGAGTTGAAAATATTACTCTGACCATTTGACAATCAAATCAACCCAAAACTTGAATATATTTCTAGAATTGTTAGCAAAAGTCATGTAAAGTTTGTAATATTTTTTGTCCTTGAGAATCTTGACTGGAAAAACCTCTTTATCCACCAACGCTTTCTCAATGACATATTTACCCTGAAAAAAAAGAAAAACACTCAATAACTTTTGTAAGTTAGAAAATATAATCGGGCTGCTACAGTCATTGTGATCACACGGAGCTTAAGGCGTGATGGGCATTATGGCATCAAATATTCATATCGTTTTTGTGGAAAATTTCCAGACAAAAGTTAGTTACATATTTTTGTTCATCATGCAAGTAATTATTAATTTCCTAAAGTTTTTTTTCCGAGATTGGTCACCAAAATGTATTAACTTCCTCGTAATGCTTTATTTCTAAGAGAATAAGAATAAGAAAAGCCACAACATCCTTTATAGCCAAGCACCTCCTATCCACGGTAGGTTAGCTCAATTTTACACTCAGGGTGAGCTATTCACTGTGTGCTTAGCTCTAAATTCCAGTCTTTCCACTTTACAGTGCACTTTTAGTTGTAAGCTCTGTTAGTGTTGTATTCTAAATTTAAAACTGTAATATTCCACTTATTCCTGTTCCTCGCTAGTCGTGTTCACCGTGGTCCGATCGCTTACGTGAAGTCCTGTGTCGATCTCTTTGGTCTTCCTCTACTTGTTTTCCTTCTTCTTGGGTCCCACATCGTGACGTCATAGGACCATCTGTCTGCTGGTAGTCTAGGCATGTGTCCTCCCCAGTTCCATTTGAATCTTCTCGTCCAATTCGTAATCTCAGTTGTTGATTCCTTACTTTGTCGTGTAGTTTGATTTCCAAGACCTTTCTCTCATTTTGCGCTGGCATATTAGTATCTTCTGCTCTTACTTTGCCAGCGTCCAGGTTTGGCTAGCATATATTATCACCGGTATGTGACAGGTTCGTAAGTTCTTTAATCTTAATTGAATGTCAATGTCTTTGCCTAGGAGCAGGAATTCGAGTCCCTAGAATTTTCTCTGTGCTTGACTTATGCTTCCTCGAATTTCTTTGCCCCCCTTTGGGGACTGCTTGACCCAAATATAGTATTCACTGCATTATTGCATTTGTGTGCAGTCTACTATTATTGGTATCTGTGTGTCGTTTGTCATTGCCTTGGTCTTTGTGGACTTCATTTTAGTCCTTCTAACGCGCTTTTAGCGCTCAGTTCAGCTACCATTTGCTTCTTCTTACTGTAAAGATTTCTCCCTCGATTTCTGTGTTAACTCGGACTTGGCTGTTCCTGTTTATTTCGTTTAACATCCTAACGTTTTTTCTTTAAATTAAGCCTGCTTGTACCAATGGTTGATTTTCATCCATTATTTTTATTAATCGGTTTGTAAGTATTTTGTAAATATTTTATATAAACTGAATAGTAAGCTGATTGGTCTGAAATTCTTTAGGTCGTTCCTGCTTCCTTTCTTATATAATAATATTATCGCACTTATGTGCCATTGAAGTATTCCTTCTGTTTTAAGAATTTTGTTAAAAAGTTCCGTTAATTAAGATGTTAGTACATCTTTTACCCATTTCAAACATTCATTCAACATTCCATAGCTGCCCGAACTTCTATTGAAACCGAAATTATAGTGTGAATACAAGTAATTAATAATAGAATGAATTAAAAGGAGATTGCAGTCAGTAGTTAAGGGGAGAATATTTTTAATAAAGGTAAATATAATAAAATCTCAAGAATGGAAGCCTATGCAGATTAGATGAGTGATAAGATTACAATTGTTTTGCGAGCAAAGCCTGGAGAATTCCGTGGGTTGCTTCTTATCTTGGGATGATGTGCTTTCTTTGCGTCGCCCACGCGATCACGTTCAAGGCAACCCCTTATTCCTCTGGGATCTCGCAGCCAGTGCACATGCAATTTCGTGTGATCTCCTGTATGTAAGCTGACGCGTATATATCATTCGGCGGTCGCTAAAGCTTCACAAAATTCAAGTTTTATAGCGTTGCAGTTGAAGTTAGAAAGTTATATTCTATTTAGATATCGTCGGCAGTTCTCTAAAACTCTGGAAATTTGCAAATAAAGTCAAATGTTTGTTAATTTTTCGTTTGGTTCCATCCCTGCTACCACTCAAGCATACCTTGCAGATGAGGATCTCTTGCTGGAGCTAGTGAGATACTGGGACACCAAACACATGGTAGGAGATATCCTGGGGACAAGATCTTGTAGATCTTAAAGTCGACGTCTTCGACCTGCAGCGGGAGAGGATTGTGCGTCAGTTCTTAAGCCATATTATGGCATTATCGACTTCCCTATTCAGTATTGTAGGTACTTCTTTCTTGTGAGGGCTGTGGTGTTGTATTATCGTATTGTTCTCTTCATTTCCTGTCTCGATTTCGTTGTTTCTCCCCGTGTATTTTTCACTTCCAGTATCCAATGTTGATCATGTTCTAGACCCTTGTTCAATCATTTGATAGATTCTAAGTTCTCCAAAATAATTCGCAATTGACTTTGTCTAGACTCTCTTAGACCTTTTTGTATTTCTCTTTTAGTTCTGCTCACTGTTGCGTATTTTAATCTTTCTCGTTTTGTCTCTTGCATGTGTTGTATCATTTATTCTCTTTGTTCCTACATTGCTATAGTGTTTACGGATAGTTTATATTTGTTTTTTATTGTATCCCCTCCTTTTGAGGCAATTTCCACCGCTTGTGTATGCAATGTTCCAGCCTTTTTTTAGGATTCTTATACGTCTTCTTTCTTCCCTGTTTGATAGTAATTGTATTTCTTCCTCCAGTGTGTTTCTAATATGTGTTTGTTTATTTGTTCGACTTTTGGTTTTTTAACTCTTGTTATGTTCCTCTTTAGTTCTGTCATCTTTAGTGTAGCCTTGGCCAGTCTATGATCCGATTCATGTTTGAGGCCATTTATTACTTGGACGTCCTCCACTATGTCTCGGCTGGCACTCAGTATGAAGTCTAGTTGTTTTTAATCTTCCGACCTGATGATTTCCAAGTCCATTGCTCCTACTGGGATTTTTTGTAGAATGTGTTTAGTGTTAATAGGTTTTGTTCTTCGGCAAACTGAATGAGTGTTTGTCCTCTTTTATCTCTTATCCCTATGCCGTATGGACCCTTCGGCTTTTCATAGGTGTTTTTCTTCCCTACTGTGCTGTTTAAATCCTCGATTTTGAACAGTCTTTGGGTCTTGTGTTTGTTAATTGTTCTTTCTAATTCCTCGTAGAACTCTTCTAACTCTTCCTCTGTGCTGGCCTCAGTGGGGGCATAAATGTGGATTATCATGATTTTCTTTGTATTAATTCATATGTTTAATACCGCTGTTCTCTCGTTAATGCTTGTAAATTATTGTATATAATCTTTAAGGTTTTTGTGTGTTAGGAACCCCACACCTTTCTGTCCTTTGGTTGTCCCTATGTAGCAGAGAATATTGCCATTTTCTTTTCTATTAAATTTTCTCCCTTTTTCCAAATTCTACAAGGCCGATTATTCCAAGGTTGAGATTTGTTGCTGCATTTTCTAGCTCTAATTCTCTTTCCTTTGTTGTTAGTGTCAGTGTATTCCAGATGTTCAGTGGTAGTTCGTTTTCTGAAAGTTCGTCTTTTCTGGTTTTGCTGCGCTTCGTTTTGCATCCTGTCGGTTGTTGCTGCTGCTACTACTAGTGTTTCCTCTCTCCTATTTTCCATTCTGATTGTCCAGACTCTGTTTTCCATTGTTCTTCCATTTAAGTATTCCCACTTTGCATCGATTTGGATTTTTTGAAACCCCACTTTCACTGTGTTACCTTTTCGTGTTTCTTCCTTTACTTTTCTCTGTTGAATAGCTTGTGTATGCCTTTCTTCCTTTGTCATATCGCAGTCAATGTGGCATTATTTCCCTGCTAGTTTTGTGTCGGTCTGGGTAGCTCAATTGGTTAGACGCTGGCCTACTGTTCCCAAGGTCGCGGGTTCAAACCCGGCCCAGGCCGATGGTTTTTAAGTGTGTTTAAAAACGACAGCTACATGTCATGGCATGTAAAAGAACTCCTGCGGGAGAAACTTCCGGCACATCGGCGACGTCGATGTGATCCTGGCAATCGACAGCGTCGTTAAACAACAAAATAATAAAATATAATGCTAGTTTTGTTTTGTTTCATGCTACCTTCAGTTTTTCTTCGAAGTCTCTCATTTTATTAGTATTATGTCCTTCGTTGCCAGTCTTTTCCTATGTGTTAAAGTTGAAATTGTGAACGCCATAATTATGGAAATAATACCGCTTCACGTGGCAAAATTAAAGAATCAGTAAATGTTAAAATTGTTCCATATATAAGAGGGACAGACCTGGGAAGATGGTTCAGGGTTAAAATTGTCAGAAGGGATACGTAATGTTGCGGGCAACTCATTGGTGGTAAACTCCAGGCAGTCAGCCTGATACATAGTAATTAATAGCGGTTTTCCTGGAAATCACTCAGCGCAGGTGTTAAGCAGGAAATGAAGAATAGTCACGTATGCTTCCTAGAAAACCCCACTGCTGGAGTTGTGGTAATTAAGAGATGAAGAGCATAGAGAGCGTCATGACGCGGTGTTTTCACGACTTGAAATTGGAGGGGTATCTGAGGGGAAGTCCGGGATGACTTCTGTGTACTCGCTTCGGCGGTACATATACTAAAATTGGAACGATACAGAGAAGATTAGCATGGCCTCTGCGCAAGGATGACACGCAAAATCGTGAAGCGTTCCACATTTTTTGAGTCGCCTCACATCCGTCGTCGACGTATCATGAAGAATCGACACATCATGGGTAAAGGCAGCAAGAAGAAGTATGCCGGTAAGCCGCAGGGGGGAAATACCCTGGCCGTAAACCGCGCTTCTGCTAGCAACGTAGAAGAAGAGAGGACAAGAGTTAATTCTCCATCACCATCACCAGCCACAACTCAGCCAACACACAACACCGAACAAACGCCGCCTCAACCACCGGAAAACGACACAACACCCGCCGCAACACAGCCAGACAATTCAGCCGAGGAACCTACACACATCTTTCGACCGCCACAAACACCTGACGCACACATGGAACACAGCCGCACCCTACAGAGCTTTAATTCAGTAGTCCGGGGAGTGCATAGACAAATCCCGGATTCACTGCTCCTCAGCGCCGCCCAACAGGTATGGCCATCTGCGACCCGTGTGGAGAGGATTCACACCGCTAGGGGGCCGTCACCACTAGTTAGGCTGGTGTTGCTGGACGAGGCGCACTTCCGCGTGGCCCTTCGCGATGGGTTACCTGTCCTCGGACAGGTACTCAGAATGGAGGAAAGCCGGGGCGCCCGTCTCATGCCATGCCGGCGCTGCTGCCAGTACGGCCACGCAGCATCGACCTGCACAGCCGCAGCCCGGTGCCACTACTGTGGCGCCGGCATACTGACCACGCAATGTACCGGACACAGCATGGCACACCGCCTTGTGTACTGTGCGACATATAATCGCACGGACCACTACACAGGGCAATCAATGTGCCCCAGACGGCCGAGCAATCAACAACCGCACACTAATCGCACCGTCCAGAACGTCACACCACCAGCCGCACGACCAACTTCAAACAACACACAGACACCACTACTCCAGAGCAACCAACAACCGCACAATACTCGGACCGCCCACAGCATCACACCTCCAGCCGCTCAACAAACTTCAAACAACACACAGGCACCACTACTACAAGAGCTTATTGGCAGAGTAGCGCAGTTGGAAAACTCAGTCCGTCTCATGACAGATGAGATCGTCCGACTCGTGAAAAACAACTGGCCACAGACACAGACAGGAACTATCTCAAGACCAAGCTCGAGAAGATAGTTGAGTACATCAACAACACCAGGACTATCACCACCCACAAGCAACTCAGCGAGCTGCTAAATGGGCACACCAGCACCATCATCACCGCCATCAGCAACAGCAGAGAAGAGCGCTATCCTAGCGCAGCCTCACCTTCAACAAGAGCCAGCACATCACACACTCCCTCCCCGCCGCCACATCACCCCTCTTCACACATAGCACAGAGAGCTCCCTACAGGGACTACATACCAAACAGAAGATCCCATTCGGGTCCGGACGAATCTTCGAGAGCAACGCTGGCTAGACCAGCACGACATCACACCACATGCCGGAGGTCCCTGTCAGGGCGTTGATCATGGCAGGAGACCTACCAACTACAGTGGTAGTAAGAATTCATTTCTTCCACCACCTCTCCTTAAAACAATCACCCACAAACTTCCGGGTGCGACAGCGGTACCGAACAAAACTAGCACCCACAAACAAAATAAACAGAGACAACACAGAACACACAACACACAACATATATTTAAGTTAAGTTAAAAAAAAGACTTCTGACCGGGAGCGCACGGAGCGTCATTCCGGTGGAGAACTTCGAGACAGCAACATCAGCAGAGAGAGAGAGAGAGAACTTCTAGTATCGTCGCAGCAAAGAAGCTGCCGCCGTTGGATTGCGGTTCGAGCATTGCCGTGGAGAAATCCAAAGCTCAGCTAAAGCGCTTGCGCTAAGGCACAAATCAACAGTTTAGACGAGTAGGGGAGTAAGGCTATAGGCCCTCGAGGATGGTCATTAAGGGGTTATCCTCCCTATGGGAGGCGCCCTTGACCTTAAACCATTCCGGGATTAGATCCCTTACTGGCTAATGATGGAAGAATATATAGAAGACGGTGGTTAAATGGTGGAGTTTAAGTTATGAATGAAGAATTAAAATGATGGTATGAAAGTGTATTGTGTTGGGATGATTTTTTTTATGGATATGGTATACTGTTGATTATGGGGATGGTGATTTGTCAGAGTCAGTTATTGGTAAGTACCACTCTGGGTGGCTTGTACGTCTCGCCGAGGTCTAAGTCGTACTCCCCGAGACCTCTTATAAGTTCTTTAAAACTGCCTGGTAGTCTGGCGTAGAAGGTGTTGGCAAGGCTCGTGATGTAGTCGATGAGCGTTGGGAGGTTGAGGTCTTTATGTATATTCTCGTTGGGGATGTAACAGTCAGTGACTAGTGAAGCTCTTAGGTAGCGATTCTGCAGTACCTGTAGTGGGTAGAGATTGATCCTCGCTGCAGCACCCCAGACTTGACAAGCGTAGGTTAGAGCTGGCCTTACAACTTGTTTGTACACTAGGATTTTATTCCTTAGTGACATCACTGATTTTTTATTGTACAAGGGGTACAATAGACCTAAACGTCTGTTGATCTTGCAGACTAGGCTCATGATATGTGGCTTCCATGTCAGCTTCATATCCAATTTGACGCCTAAGTAAGTGGCTTCCGTCGACCAGGCAATGTCAACTCCTGACAGACGTAGGTTGTTCACATCCTGTAGATGTCTCGTAAAAGTGACGGCCGTGGATTTGGCGGCATTGATGTTAAGTCGCCACGTGGCAAACCATACAGTTAGCATGTCGGCATAGCGTTGTAATCTTTGCACTGCAATATCATGATGTGATGAGTCTGTGGTTATTGCAGTGTCGTCAGCAAAGAGGTATAAGTTGCAGCCCCTATGAGTAGGAAGGGTGTTGATGAATGTCAGAAATAGTAGAGGCTCCAGAACACTGCCTTGGGGTACCCCTGCGTTGATACCATATGGTTGTGAGCGTATGCTGTCCCTGGTGACAACAAACGTCCGGCTTGTGAGAAAATTGCTTATCATGTGTACCAGATATGACGGGGTGTCGTAGTGTATAAGTCGATGTAGTAGACCTTGATGCCAGACAGTATCGAAGGCCCGTGATATGTCCAAGAAGAGGGCTGCAACATAGTGCCGATGGTTAAATCCACGTATAACATCATCCACGATACGTAGGAGTTGGTGTGTGGTAGAGTGCTGTCGACGGAAGCCAAATTGTTCTGGTCGAAGGATGTTATGGTTGTCCAGGATGTTTTGAAGACGTTTTTGGAGCACCTTTTCGAATAGTTTACTGATGGCTGGTAGTAGACTTATAGGTCTATGGTTTCCTGGACGTGCAGCATTCTTTCCCGGCTTAGGCAGTGTGATAATGTGGGCATGTTTCCATGCGGCCGGGAAATGTGCGAGTCGCAGAAGACTATTGAAAAGGTGCACTAGTATAGCAGTCAAGCTTGGTTGTAGAGATTTAAAAGCGGCATATGGCAGGTTGTCTTCTTCGACGTCGTTTGTCAGCTCATCGTCGAGACTTTGCGCAGGATGGAATGCCGAGGCAAGATGTTCTGCCATCAGCTCAACCTTTTCTCTCATAGACTGGGCAACTCTATTGCCGTCTGAGAGATGAGGATCGGAAGAGGGAACTCGCAGTATAGACTTAGACATTCTCCAGAGGGAAGAGTCCTCTGTGTCGAGAGTGCCCAGGCGTCGTTCCCACTCTTCATTACTGTGGTCTTGAAGCTCCAGTTTGACGATGTTCTGGAGACGATTCCACTCTCTCTTATCTATGGGACTGCATGTTTGTTGATATTTGCGCCGTGCCTTGTTTTTTGTGGCGATGAGCTGACGTATGGCTTGCGGAAGTGGCTTCATATCCTGGAAGAAACGACGCCGAGGAGGAGTGGCTTGAGACATAGCTGCAGTCATGGTGCTGGTTATTTTGGATGCGAGTTGGTCTGCATCTTCAGTATTGAGACATGGCTGGATTTCAGGCTGTTGTTCTGCCATTAGAGCTCTGTATTTATCCCAGTCGGTTTTCCGCGGATTTATACTGTTTGGACGGGCTTTGGGTGTTGGCCGTGCCTTGAAAAACAAAAGCACCGGGTAATGGTCCGACGAAAGCTCAGGGATGGAGAAGATTTGCGGATGGCGCCGGATGTTATATACAATGGCGATGTCCAGCCAATCAGGTAGTCGACGGTCTCCATAGGTGATGGTTGGAGATGCTGGAGCAAGTGCAACAAGGTTACGTTGCTCTAGGTACCTTTCCAGGACCATGCCTCTGTGGTTGCGGATGGTGGAATTCCAGCACGGACTTTTAGCATTAAGGTCTCCCATGGCTATGGTGGCCGAGCCATGTGTGAATACAGCATCCAGGTCTTGTGTGCTGATTCTTCTTCCAGGTGGTATGTATAGGGAGTATACGTTAAGTGGACCTCTATCAGTAGCCAATTGGACGCCAGTTCCTTCCAAGCCTTGAGTGGTGATTAGCTGGAGACGATGATGCTGTATATTGCGGCTGATGTAAATAGCCGTGCCCCCATAACCGTAGGGAGTAAGGCTATAGCGAGCAATCTCTCAAATTAGCTTAAGCGCCTCTTTGAGGTCCGGCCCTCTTCTCCCCGTGCTTCTTAGCGCTCACTAGCTGCTCTTTCTTTCTACTGTTCTCTTTTCCTCTATTTCTATTTAGTTTTAAGGTCCCACCAAGCCCTTACTCACTTAAGTACTTTATCTCTTTTATTTCACACTCTTTGCTAATCTATTTAATTTACGCGATGGCAGGAAACTCCAAGGCGTCCACTTCCAATTCCACGGAGACGACCAGGGCGCTGAGAAGCAAACTGGCCAAATCTGGTTCCAACAAAAAACCTTCAACCCCCACTCCTAAAACACCACCTAACAACTCTCCGCAACCCGAGGAACCTACTCCCACCCGTCCGGCCTCTCCAAAGCCCAGTACCTCGAGCGATCCTACGGAGATGGTTTCAGTCACTGACACTCACACGGAGAATGCCAGCTCCACCGAAATCCCCGAGAACCCACTCACAGTAAAGAGGGCAGACCTAGCACCACTGTACATCCACAAGAGGCAGGCAAATATTTTACGCTCCATTTCCCAAGACTTTAATAAGTGGCATACAGTCACATTTGACTATTTCTTCTCAGCGGCCCGGAACTGCGGTGACATCACACTAAATATGTCCTGCTTGAGGGACTACCAAACTTGGCAAGGTTACCTCAAGTCAAAAGGCTAGTCCCCCACCCCCAAGAGAGATCCGTAAGGTATGTCATTAAGGGGTTGTACGCCGAAGTCACCAGTGAGGAGTTATTAGAAGACCTGGCACAGATTGGAATACCGGCGCTCAGAGCCGTACGGATACGTAAACGCAACTGGCGTCGCACCCCGCTGCCTATGTACCTCATAGAGGTGGCAGCTTCCCTTGATCTAGAAAATAAATTAATGGCCCTCAAATTTCTGGCACACTTTAAGGTTAGGGTAGAAGCGTACAAAAGCACTCCTGAACCGAAGCAGTGTTCCAGATGCCAGCAGCTATGGCACACACTGCGGGATTGTAGGGCCCCACACTTCGTCTGCGCCAAATGCTCAGGCCCCCACCCCTCAGGTACGTGCGCCTTTCCCCCCTTGGAACGGCATTGTATACTCTGCGGCCAAATAGGCCACGGAGCAACATGGCGCGGTTGCTCCGTCTACCAGGCAGAGTGCACGAAGGCCTCTAAACCGCCCCCCGCGCGCAGCCTCAAAGACCCGCCCCAAGGACACGTAGCTTCACTGAGGCTGCCGCAAGTGCATCACTGCACCCCACAGGGTGGCTCACGGTAGGAAGAAAAGGTAAAGTCCGGCCGGCCCTTATAGCAGAGCCCCCTGTGGCTGAGGCTCCCCGGCTAGTCACCGAGGAGAGCCCAGCTAGGTATGAGGGACCCACTCACCCCCTACCAAACCCCCCCCCCACACACACACACTACACACACACCCACACAAGTAGCAGGAGGGCCTCACCCTCCCGCACCTAAGTCGCTCACCCCCACAAGACAGGCCCCCAGACCACCTAGAATTCACCAAGTGAATAAACAGGCCGCTTCCAAACTAATGCATGCAATGAGGCTTCCCCAGAACTCTGTTCCTCTGGATTTCATAGAGGAACAGCTTAGGACGTTCAGGAGTCACACACGTGATGGTAAGGCACTAGACTCCGTAGTTTTTGTTCACTTTCTCACCGAACTTATCCAAGCCCTAAATGCACATCGCCATGGCTGAAACGGACAAAATTAACTTAGTTTTCTGGAACTGCCGAGGAGTGCGCAGAAAGAAGAAAGATCTAGCGGACTTTCTGCAAACGCACTCAATCCAAATTGCCCTTTTAAATGAAACCCATTTAGGTGAACCCGATAGATTTACCCTCCCAGGTTACACAATTTACAGGAATGACCGTAACCGCCGGGGAGGAGGGACGGCTGTAGTCATTCAGTCCACTATTAGGCATCATCAAGTTTACGTCCCGGGGCTTAACCGTTTAGAAGCTACCGCGGTAAAAATGAACACGTCCTATGCTACACTGACCGTAGCAGCTGTTTATAATCCCCCGGGGGATGTGGACACGGAGGACGTGGACAAAATAATGCGTTTAGACACTAAAGTTATAGCGGCTGGGAACTTTAACTGCAAGCAACAAGTTTGGCACAGTATAAACCCGAACCCGCAAGGCTCAAAACTACTAAATTACATAAATAACACTCACTTTCTCGTGATGGCCCGGAAGAACCAACACATATTCCTCACGTAAACAACCATTCTCCAGATATACTAGATATCGCAATTATCAAAAATATAAATTTCAATATTGAATATATCGTCCTACACGAACTAACGTCGGACCATCTCCCAGTGCTGATGGAAATCCAATTACCTCTTTGGTTCAAGCCAGAAGCACTCACCTTAAATTATTATAACCAGGAAAACTGGGACGACTTTAGAAATTCTATTTACCGGACATGGAAATAAATTCGCCACAAACACACGACGAAGCAATTAACAAATTAGAACTCGCAATAAAACTCACGATAACAAACTGTGTCCCACTATTATTTCTTATATTAATTTCTTTTTTTAAAGCTGCTTACAGTTTATTTTTATATTCTTATAGAATAAAGTTATTAATAAATGCTTACGCTTAGAAGAAAATACTCATAACCCACAAAAAAATATAAAATAAAATATTATTAACATTAATGTTTTAATAAGATTCAGACCAAATATCAACACTCGATATCCAACGGATATTAAACTCTTGCACCAAAACCGCAATCGGTTACGCCGCAAGTGGCAAAGGACTAGAAATCCAATCCACCGGCAAGAGTATCTGAATGCGTTGAGCTCAGTGACGGCCCAGACTAGGGAATTCGTGGGGAACGAGTGGAACCAAACTTTGGAAAAGCTCAATCCCCAATCCAACGCGGTCTGGAGAATAGCAAAATGTTTGACACGGGCAAAAACGATAATTCCTCCACTAGCAAATATAAATACTAACAGCATCGCTGAACTCCCTCAGGCCAAAGCAGAGGTCTTTGCGTCAACACTTGAGGAAGTATTCAACCCAAATCCGCCGCTGGGACAAGCAAATGAAGAAGAAATCTTAAACATCGAACAGGAAGTAAACGAAACCGACTACTCGACCACGCACAACAAAATGCGTAAAACAAACGCTGGCGAGATAAGTTGGATAATTAGACACTTGCACAATAGAAAGGCCCCGGGGCCGGACAAAATACCAAATGTGGTACTTAAAAATCTCCCACAAGCAGCTCTTCGGCTGCTTGCAAAAATTTTCAACTGCACTCTGCACAAAGGTAGATTCCCTCCACAATGGAAAGAGGCAAAGATTGTCATGCTTCCTAAGCCAAAGAAAAATCTCTCGTTACCGGCCAACTACAGGCCAATTAGCCTATTAAACACAATAGGCAAGGTACTTGAGAAAATAATCCTCAAAATAATTAACGCCCACATCGTCAAAAACAATTTACTAATTGCAGAACAGTTCGGTTTTAGATCGCAACATTACACAACACTTCAACTACTTCGACTAACAGAGCAAATTACCAAAGGCTATAACACCAATAAATCAACTGGCTCCATTTTCCTGGATATTGAGCGCGCTTTTGATAAAGTTTGGCATGCGGGCCTACTCCATAAGCTAAAAACATACAATTTCTCCGATTCAATGATCGCGCTAATCAAAGACTATTTAAGCACAAGACACTTCCGGGTGGTAGTGGAGGACTGCTTCTCTACTCGAAGGCCCATTAGGGCAGGAGTCCCACAAGGAAGTTTAATAGGGCCGACGCTTTTTAATCTATATATTAACGATATGCCAGAATTCACGCGTACTGATAAATACATATATGCGGACGATACAGCCTTAGCAACGCAATCCACGCAGCCTCGGATCATCCACCTGCTTGCAGAACGCTCTAAATGAGCTGGAGCCGTGGTTTGCAAGGTGGAGAATCAAAGTAAACACCACTAAGTGCCAATCAATCATATTCACTAAACGGATACAGCACAGGCTCCCCAGGCATTCACAACCGCCTCTGGTATACAGAGGCGAGCAAATTGAATGGAAAGACCAAGTCACCTGCTTAGTTGTTACTATGGACCAAGGTCTGACCTGGAAAAAAGCATAAAGACACCATTAGGGCAAAGGAAAACGGCCAATTAAATAAACTCTACCCTGTGATAAATAAAAACAGCCAATTACAACTAAATATGGGCCTTACGCTTTACAAATCTCTGATAAGGCCCATCTTAACACAGGCGGCCCCCTTTTGGGGCTATGCCGCCAAAACACATATTAATAAGCTGCAAACTCTACAAAACAGAATAGTTAGAGTAATAGCTAAGCTTCCACAAGTAGCACCGGCTTATCTTATACACAACGAGCTTAAGCTACACTCCATCGAACAGTGCATCAAAGCGCAAAGTGCAAACTTATACGATAAGAAAGATAAAAATCACAACCACCTCATTCGAGAACTAGGTGTGTATAACCTCGAACATGATACGCACAAAAGACCTCTCTCGCTGTTCGATAGAACAATTGGCCTGAAGGAACCAGAAATAAATATCCAAGAATACTTAGACGCGTTAGTAAGATAAAACATCCAGAAATACACAGCCATGGTATGTCCATTCCTTCCCTTCTGCCAGTGGCACTTGAAAGTCCTTGCTCATTGTAGTCAAGGCGGATCTCACTGAGAGGGTGCGGTCTAAGTGCAGCTGCGCTCTGATTGGGCAGGCGGCTTAGGCGAAACCCGACACTGACCAACAGCAATCACCACGGACTTACTCTAATCTCATTTCCCGCCTCTACTTGTAAATAGTAAATTAATTCAATGACCCTGCTCCTTATTACAGGAAAGCACAAGCCACAAAAAACAAAAAAATTAAGTAACCACTGACTTTGTTCCTAATTTCAGGAACGCATTAACACATCAAATGCATGAAGTGACGTCAGACCTCATATGGCCTGCGTAAACCAACAAATCCTCTTGACAGATAAATAACCACTGACTTTGTTCCTAATTTCAGGTCACCGACTGATGCGCGTCCACGCAAACACGGCCCTAGGCCGCACACACGCTACCTTAGAGGCCTGCACCCCAGGGAACAGGTCAGGAGCTGCACCCTGCCCCGCCCAGGATAACCGCGGAGTGTACATAGTGTATATATAGTGTATATAGTTAACGTGTGTATATAGTTCTTTGTTATAATGCTGGGACGCATAGTTACGTGTGCCCAGCAAACATGTGCGAGCGGGACGCTCACTTGAAGTGCCCAGTGCGCGTGCGTGTATGTATGTGTGTGCGTGCGTGCATGAGGGCATATCACATGATATGCCAGAGTGAATGAGAGAATGCATGTGTGTAAAAAAATATGTATATAGCAAGAAAAAAGCGAAAAAAGACAAAAACAAAATATAAACACATACCCAAGAACTATACACAAGAGAACTGTTCTCGGTGGCCCAAAAGAGGGTCACTGTATGGGTTTTCTTAAAACCCAATGTATATTTGTTGTAAATATCAAAAAAATTGTAATCCAATGATAAATTAAGTCTGTACGCTGGGCCCCATGTACCAGCACCAGACAAAATTCTTTTAATAAAATAATCTGAATCTGAATCTAATTTCAGGAATGCAAAATCGCTTCAACTGCATGATTAAAATAAAATTTCTACAAAATATCTAGCTCATTAATAACCATTGACTTTGTTCCTACTGCAGGAATGTACAACACTACTACTACATAGACTGACGTCAGACCTCACGGGGCCTGATTAAATCAGAATTTTCACCCTAAATTCTCTTTATTTCAGAACCACTGCAAGACGTCTCCGTCCGGAGACATCTCTAACCTAATACTCCCTCACTTAATTCCCAAGGGCGTGCAATGTTCACGTCCTGGCGATCTCTCTCCTGGCTTAGGCCCTTGTGGACGGCCAACAAACCCACACCCTCAATCCACAGGTGCATTAGCGGTACTATCGGATTTCCACTCCTGAATTCACCGGTGGAGGTTTTTTTAGTGGAGTAGTACCTTCGGGTGAAGCCCACAGTCCCCCTCTGTGCCTCCCAGCGCATGGGGCTCCGTAAATGGATTTTTCCTCCACTTGGAAGAAGAAAAGAAAGAAAAAAAAAAAAAAAAAAAAAAAAAAAAAACGGAGCAGGCACTTTCTCTCCAGAACCCGTACGGAGCGGGTCAGGACACTTGTCGCCGAGATCTGCGTGCGAGCACCTCAGTCACGGGAGTTGTATTCCGGATCCTCGAGTGTGAGGACACATTGTATTTCACAGTAACAATCTTCGATCTTAGTAAAGACACAGTAACGACTTAACATTGCTAATGGCGATCGGCAAATCTCACGCATTCTTATTTTAGTGAGAATAAAAGTGTTTCAACGAGAGTTCTGAGTTTCATTTGAAAACACCCACGCATACCCAGAAATTAAGATCACATGCTAGAGCAGTCGGAGCAGAAATCACCTGAGAACAGCATAACGCTTAGGATAACGGAATTGAGGAGCGGGTGATCCCACATTTGCTTGTTCGTACGTGGTCGTATTTTCAAACATTGTCTATTTTCTTATGAATGTTGTTTTGATTTCTGTCTGTAATGTGCGTTTTCTTGATGATTCTATTATTTTTTCCTGTCTTGAATTTTGTCTTTTCTCTACATTTTCTTCTAATTTCGGTAGTTTTATCTCAAAGTTATTTATTTAGTTTTCTATTTCATTTTCGACCTGATTGATTTCTGTTTGCAGTTTTCTTCTGTTGTTATTTCATTTCGCGTCTCTTTTGTGGATTTATGTTCGAATTGTCACCAGTCCCTTTTTGTTTCCTCTCTGATCCTTCTATTTAGTTGCTTGATTTTTCTTATTTCTTTTAATATTATCTGTAGTATTAAATTCTGGTTTTTATCTCACTCATTTTTGCTTTCTGATACGTCAGTACTTCTCCTTGTGTTCGACATCTTGCCTTCTGTTACTGGATTTCCGCTGCTGTTTCTCCTTGTTGTAGACGCACGTTGTATTGTTGGTTGCGGGAGTAGTAGGTCGATCTTCCGTTTCGAGTTGCGTTTCGTGTAATGCTAGATGTGGCCGCTCTTTTATAATCTTTGCTTCTTTCGTCACTTCCGGGGCTTTGGCTATCAGTATGATCACTTTCTTTCCGGTTTCTGATACCTGTGTTTTCTAACCTCCTTCTAGATGCAATATACTATTTTCTTGTCTAGTGAGCTATATTAGGCTGTATCAAACGTTATTGATATTTGTATTTTATCCCTATTCTTTGTACTCAAAAGTTTGTTTATCCTAGGTTACGTAGATACTGGTAACAAAATAAACAACCAACTAAACAAGTATGTTCCGTAGCATTCACAAACTTCGAAAGAAATATTTATAATAAAGATGAAAACTTGTTTTGCTAACACTTCTAAACTTAATAAGTATAAGTTGAAATACCTGAACTACTTATTAAATGAAATTAAAATGAACGTTCAGAATTAAGTTATCTCACCTTTGTGTACGGGCATTCAGGGGGCAGATCACTATACTTAATCACCATATCAGCCATTTGTTTCTGGTCCTTCACAAATTTGCAAACCGTTGTTTTCGGTCCTGTGGCCATCACTGAGTATTCATTGTTGTGATCCATTGTATAAACCTCCCACCAAGCCTGAGGAACATAATAACTTTTCAAAAAAACATTTCTAATTAGGTTCTGTATGCATTCTTAACTTAAAGATTCCGACACTACAAGAAGTACCAGAAGTATTGCTCAGTTACGCAGTTGTAACACATCTTACCTTTTCTGTTTACGTTAACGTTATTCAAATAACTTTTCCAAATTTAACAGCCTCTCCTCGTTATGATTGCTGTCGAATTTCGAGTACACTTTAATTAATTGCACTTTTATTTTAATTTTCGGTTGCATCCGTTCTCTAGGTAAGAACACCATTTTATCGCAGTTAATTGCTGACTTCGAAGTAAATTTCAAATTTGGGAACCCAGTAGTAATAAAGTTTGGACTGTAAACTTGATGAGGAATGGTCTCCGAGGTATACATAGCTACCACTTGAATATTCGAGATTTACGACATACCATTTAACAAATCAACAGTTTGTTCATGAATTGCCTTCTACAGTAACAATAGTTTCATAAATATGTTTAAATGTTGCTGCAGTCCTATTATAAGTTAGGTGCTTCCAACTTTTAGAGGAAATTCATGTAAAATTATCCTAGTATATCCATGCAAAGTTTCGGGTAACGTGAGATACCTTTGATCTAGAGCACTAAATCATCATTATTAAACGTTGAAATTGCATTCCAGCCAAAGAAGTATTTTGCAAATGAATTTGACTGCACAGAGTTGCTCAGAATGATTTGTTTTAACAGCTGACAACGACACACTTGGTAGGGATGGTACAACTAATCATAGTATGCATTATTTCTGGATTTACTCTTGTCTAGTTGGTCACTTATAAATTATGATAGAGAATATTCTATTTTTTTACCTTCTATTTTCCCTAACATCTACATTACATTCTGTGTATGTGCTTTTGTGCACCTTCTCCACGAAAAAAGGAAAACAAAAGCCAATTTTTAGCTTTTACTCCGTGGATCTCAAAGCTTTTTCTTCGAAAAAAGTTTGGCGTCAAAATCTTTAGCTGCATGTAACACTATTTAAAACAGAGGGAAAGACCACATAATATGGTCCGCATATTCTCAAGCCTGTGTATGTTAATAATAATAAAAAAAAAAAAAAAAAAAAATAAAAAAAAAAAAATAATAATAATAATAATAATAATAATAATAATAATAATAATAATAATAATAATAATAATAATAATAATAATAATAATAATAATAATAATAATAATAATAATAATAATAATAATAATAATAATAATAATAATAATAATAATAATAATAATAATAATAATAATAATAATAATAATAATAATAATAATAATAATAATAATAATAATAATAATAATAATAATAATAATAATAATAATAATAAATAGTAGAGAGCAACAATTTTAATTTATATATTTTACCTTATTGCTTATAAAACTTACTTCTGTTTCCGGAGGTAAATCTTGTTTCAATGTCACTTCACCGTATACCACTGGTTCATTGCCTTCTTTATCGACCATCAAATAAGAGCTGCCATCTACATAATCTCCGTCCACTATTCGTACATCTGCGTTTCGCAATACCAATCTATAATCTCTGTCCTGAAATAAAAATACACAAGGAAATATAACTGCAGTTATTGATGGAGGTTTAAGGAAATTTTAAAATTATCAAGTAACTCTTTCATATTAAAGATTTAAATGTTGGAAGAATGTAATTCAGCATCATCCCAGTAAAAGTTTTGTGCATATAAATACTATCATATTTAAAATGGAGTATCCATGAATGTAAACATATTTTGGAAGACGTAAAGTTTCCAATTCCTTCACTAAACACAAAGCAAAGACAAACTGTTACACCCCCCCCCCCTCCCAAGACACCTCATTTTATTTAGTGCTCTGTCCTCAAACCTGATTTGAGCAGAATAAACATTTACAAGGCGTGTACAATAGCTTAGTAAGTTTGTGTACAAGAACACAATTTTTACCAGAAAACACTCCTATGTAAATTCATTTTTGGATTTCTACTCAATAAATAAGGAATATTCAACTTACACTTCTGCACAAAATATGTTATACTTCCAGGGCTCACTATATCGCCTTTCGATCTGTGTGCTATGTTCCTACTTAGCTCTAATCCACGTTCAAGAAATGTCCTCATTTGGTAAGTTGTGTTGGGAAAACAACCATTTAACAGCTCCTTTCACTGCTAACTCCGTATCAATGCTAAAGTAACAGTCAAAGCTGTTATGTCGTTAAGAACGGCTATTGATTCATTAGCAAACAAAAAGTATGGCTCTAATGCAGCAACAGAGAGAGAGAGAGAGAGAGAGAGAGAGACAGAGAGAGTATGTGTTGTTGTTGTAGTGTTTAACGCCCGCTTTTACTACTACGGCACCGCAGGCGATGACACTGATGATACATGGAATGAAGATGGAGCACCGGTGGAATGAGATGGCGGGGGAAACCGGAGCACCCGGAGAAAACCCGCCCTGACGCCGCTTCGTCCACCACGAATACCACATGCGGGTCCCTGGGATCGAACCCGGGCCGCCTAGGTGGTAGGCGAGCGCGCTAACCGCTCGGCGCCGCCGAGAGTATGTGTATGTGTGTGTGTGTGTGTGTGTGTGTGTGTGTGTGTGTGTGTGTGTGTGTGTGTGCGTGTGTGTGCGCGCGTGTGTGTTGCCATAAGTATTATAGTGGTGCGACGTAATACCTTTTTCGGAAATTCATTGGCAAGGGGTGCGAAAGGGAGATTTTGTATCTTCAACCACATAGTGCATGTAAATAAGCCTAACCCCAATAAATCCCCTGGACATGACGGCGCCACGGTGCTCATGCTCCAGCACCGGCCCCGGATTTTCAGTGCATGCCTACGTATCCATCACTTTCCAGCTGGAAGGAGGCGAGTGTGGTGTGTATTCTGAAACCCAGCAAGAACGCAGTCTCCCCTAACAACTACCATTCCATCAGCATTCTCCCAACCGTCTCAAAAGTTTTTGAGCGATTGCTCTTTACCCGCCTAACGCCTCTTTTTGAGGAAAAGGAACTCCTACCGGATCGCCAGTTCTCAAAAGTTTTTGAGCGATTGCTCCTTACCCGCCTAACGCCTCTTTTTGAGGAAAAGGAACTCCTACCGGATCGCCAGTTCTCAAAAGTTTTTGAGCGATTGCTCCTTACCCGCCTAACGCCTCTTTTTGAGGAAAAGCAACTCCTACCGGATCACTAGTTTGGTGATCTCTTATATATTTATTTCCATGACGACTACATTCAAACTGGTACTTTTACACACTCTGTTAGGGTTATTAGTGCAGATATTTGGTGGTAATTGAGGACAGGATACTGAACAATTACATCAATATTTACTTCACTTGAAAACTTACAATTTTATTTATTAACAGCAGCATGTTCTCACGTTGGATAGTAACTTCAACTAGACATCCAAGAGAAAACATGACGCAGAGTGCGAAAACGAATGCTGCAATGGGGTGACGAATGCTATTATCGAGTTCGAATACTTTCTATAAGATCAATGACGTCACATTATCTATGCCAGTGGGTCGCACATTGAGGTGTGTAGCAAAACTGTTAATCTATCTCACAGGTGTTGTTCATTTTGTGGTGTAATTACGATCATGCAAAAATCATCAAAGAGTGAATTATATGATTCTTGTGGGAAAACTGTTAGGCGAAGGTAAAAAGCAACTAACACACCTAGGTGGATCATATTAATGTACGTTTATTATAATGTCAGCACTTATAACCTACAAGCTGTATGTAGTTTGTATTTTTACTTTCCTCTCTTATTAAAGGTTTAACTAATTAAATTCCTTGTGCGTGGTTGTATAACTTTGCCCCATAAGTGCGAGAAGTGTACTTACCTGTCCCACTACAAGGCCAATAGATGCAATGACTGCGGCCAACAGAATCCTGCTACTTAAGTCCATGGCGAGCATACTAAGTCTGGAAATGCACAAGCCGTTTTATCTAGCTCTAGACACGATTTGTAAATGAGTTGCTGCTATATCACACCATTCAATTTAGACCAATAAAAGGGAGGGAAGTTCTTAATGTGCAGATTTAATCTTTCCTATTCTTGTTCGAACAACGCTAGATTTTAGAGTTACACATTCAACTCTGGGATGAACAAATGCATATGAAGGCAACAGCTGCTGATTGCATGCGACGTATTGCATTTTGATGCCCCTGAATCGCTGAAATAATCATTTACGTGACGCATTCCATTTCCGCTTATTATGCATGCGAGTGTGATTGTGACATTAATCACGTGCATTATATTGTTTTCTGTTACTACGAAGAAATTAATCACAAAAACAGTTCAAACAGGAATGCAATAATTATGGCCCAGATTCACAGGAATTAAAATATTTAAACTAAGTGGATATTATATGCATCAAGATAAAAAATGAACTATTAAAAGACCAGTAAAGTTCAACAAGCATCTACATACTTTGACACAAACATATCTAAAATGTACATTTGATATGCATTAATGCATACCTACCTGCATTTGTGCGAAAGTTAATTATTATTTAGCAAAGAGCTTCAGAGATGAAGCCGTCATTTGTCATGGAAAATATTTTACATCGATTTTTTACTTTCTCTACTATGTAAAGTAGAGGAAGTATAGCATTCCATCCAAAAATTCGATGTCGAGATTTCACCAGAAATATATGTTTTGAGGTCCCCTGAATACAAAAAAAAAAAAAAAAAACATTTTTAGAAAAGGTCCATGTGTGTGTGTGTGTGTGTGTGTGTGTGTGTGTGTGTGTGTGTGTGTGTGTGTGTGTGTGTGCGTGTTGTGTTGTACGTCAGGTTGTGGATACACTAACTCAAAAACGAAAAGGAGGTCAAAAATCATAGTTGGAAATTAAGTTTAATGTCTTTCAAGCTTGCGACACTAATATTTTGAAGAAAATTGCTTCCCCATAAATGACCCTTTACGTGGAAAATTTTCATTTTCTTGAAAAGGGCTCAAGCGATTTTGATTAAAATGCCATATGTTTGGGATATTTTTATGTCACATGAAGTGTGTATCTTAAATTTTCTGGCTATAGCCTGTGTAGTCGTATTTACTCTGGATGACTTTTGAATAACTGGTAAACCGGAACAGATACACAAAATCTTACTCTACAAAAAATGTATATCTTGCTAAAATACACAATTTATGTCTCAATAAATTGTTTTGTAGGGTTAACCATTTCGGAAATATGTCTTCTTATTTGTGTGATTTTTGGAGAACTTGCACTTCTGTCAAATGGAACATCGTTATTCATATTTTTGGGATGTTAGCTGTTCAAAGAGAACGGAATTTGAAAGCATTAAAAGATTAGACTATCGCCCAAACTCTACCGTATTCTCATATTTTTTCCCTTGTAGCTACAAGGAAATGAGCAACAAGATAATTTCTGCAATGTTTATCTTAACTAATAGACGAAGAAATAAGAATAAGCGTTTTTAAGAACGGTCAGTACAAGAGAAGGTCATGTGAGTGCAACACTTCAGATTTTTTCAGTTATTCTGATCTCCACAATTCAGCAGAATTTTTCCTGAGGATATATGCAATTTCCGTTTGGATTCAGGCCAAGCTCAGATTGCATGTTCTGCACAATATGTTTTTTTTAATCTTTTAATTTTATTGTGAACTGATATTGCATAAACAAGATCATTCTGTACATAAGTTAACGTAGATTACTGAAAATATACAAAGTAGCCAAAGTATCTTTTAGACGCAGCTGAAGAAACATCCTAGTTTACATTCACACGACCTACATGAATGCGATTCTTCTATCTCAGTTCTTGTGACATACCTTTGCCTGAATGTGGTTTCAAATTAAATAGGAAGTGCCTGGTTAAATGGTTACGACTAGGAAACCAGTATTCATATATATGAACATATTTATAGCCACAAGTTTTTGTAACGGAAAGAAAATAAAAAAATAAAATTGCTGTCAAGGACGTCGTTTAAATATTTAGACAATGTCCAAGTTTACGGAGTAGAAAAATTATGTAAAACATGCATTTTAATGAATAAATTTTCTTTTCCGTGGCCTTAAGCGTTGTCTAAACATTACAGTTTACAAGTTTAGTTCTCTTCCAAACGTCATTTCCTACCACTAGCATTTTCACCAAATTATAGTATTTTTTGTTTACTGACACGAGAAATAAAATTTAAACCTTGTACATTTTCAAGTACTTTAAAGTCCTATTTAATTAAAATAAGCATAGCTTTGTATTAATAGGAAACCTTAAACGATAGGCAAAATGCAATTATAGGGTGAATTAGCATTTCTGGAACGAAAACAAATAAAACTCACCTCAGAAGTAACAAGTAATGCATTAATTTACATTTGAAATTGGTGGTCATCTGAACATTTGTAATTGATGTTATAAAAAATCCGGAAAATCTTTTTATTTAGTTTAACGTATCTTATCACTCTGTATATCTACATAAAGAATTAATTAATTATTAAAGATTGAGCATACAAATGAGGGGAGCTCAAAGATTTGCTTCTGTAGAATAAGGGACAACTTTTTCCAGTGAAAGTACCCCAATCGATAATAAAAAGCGTACCCTTTCAAACCATTAAGCAAAAGTGCTTTACGCCAAACAGTAAAATTGAAATAATATTTTCCCCCTTTCAACTCAAACTTTAAACATAGAAACTCTGATTTTAGGACTTAGCACATTGGCCACCATATCACAGAGGGTAAAGAGTACACACACCCACAGAGGGGACACCTCGATCACTTCAACCTACACAGATCTATTGTGGCTACCACCCCCAGGAGGCAGGGATGAAATGAGGGAACCGAAGGTGCCACCCAGGATCGCAGCTACACAGGCCACGGAGATGCGCGAAAGTCGCTAACAAGCGCTGAGATCTTTCCATCCCGGCGCTACTCCCCGCCAGGTAGCCATCACACCGTGGTTTCGGTGTCGCTTGCCACTGTGGTTATTTATCCAGAGTTATCCATTGAAACACAGACATACCACTGCATTGGGTCTTCCAATTAAATCTAACAGTATAAAAAGTATACATATCACTTTCAAAGACTTTAGCTAAATTTCTATCATCACATTTACAAATAATTTAATTTGCTTTTAAAGGAACAAAATGGTTTCCTGCCCTAATTTTAAACTTGCACTTATAATTATCTTTTGGCATCCTGATCGTATATGATATATCGGCAAAACTAATCAGTCCAGGCTACAACAACAATATATCGGTTTCGTTCAGTGGAAACAAAAACTTTACGTGAAAATTCCCTTGTTTACAGTTCACGGCGTCTTCACCACAGAATACAAAGCAAGAAGAGAAAGTGGTGTGGCGTACAGGTGCAGTAAACTTTAAGCAGAGTTCAGCAAACACCCGCTAGAGGACATACAAAGCAATTGCTAAAGGCGCGGTGTGTGAATTCATTTTCAAAATGAATTGAAGTGATAAACAAATAGTATATTTTACTACTAACTAAAAAACGAGTGGTTTCACAAAATATTCGAAAATTGAACGGGGGGTCGGAGAAGGATGTGAAAATCGGGTGATCCCCGGTAAAAACGGGTGATATGGTAACCCTAAGTACTATTACAGGTTGATCTCAAAAGAAGCGGGGTTATTAAATTCGTAGGAATTAAATGTGAACTCATATGTACATTCTATTAATGTGGAAAATTTCTGAACATCCAGATTCTTTCGAATGCTGCTCCTATACTTTAATCTATTTTTTAAGAACAGTCGGTTTGTTCCCTTACACAAATAATTATGCTCAATTTCCTTCCCATCTTTACGACGCATTGCTGTACTAATAGTTAAACGGCTGCGGTTAATTATTATATTATTTGTAGGCGCCAATACCAAATCATTTCAAACAGTGGACCTTCTATGGTAACAAAAATATCCAATTTCATTTGATTCCAGACAAAGGACAAACTCCTTCATCTTGTGAGAATCCTCCTACAAAAAGCAGTACGCTCAATCAATGGTCCGCTGGCCGTGGTATCTGGAATCTTTGGAACAGACAAGGCTGTGATTTTCCTGTAGGCTCCAGTGCAATAGAATTTTCTTCAGAGCAGAGATGAACTGATTCTCAATTGTGTATTAATCCCCAGCAACAAATCTAGGAATGGCAGGGACAATTGGCTTATATGCCTTCATTTAGATAACAGACTTAGCTGCTTAGCTGCCGAAAGAATGTAATATGGTCTGTAACAAAAGAGGAACTTTTTGGGCATGGCTATCGCCTAGTCCAAAGTCATGAATAGCTGTATTACCGCACTTATCTGCAGTAACAGCTTTCTCGCTTGTTTTGAATAGATACATACACTCATTAGAGACAGATAAAAACACTAAACATTAGCGCAACAGCAGACGAAGGGCCAAGGGTTGTCATCTGGTCGTTGCGTCCTCCATCTCTGTCCACTACAGGTGTCATGAGTTGGGTGCAGTACTGGAGAGTGGGATGTTATCAGCGCCCCCGAGCCCTACCGGTCAGTTATGTTACAGGGGATCAAACCCGGGTCTTGCGCGTCAGAGGCAAGTGCGATACCACTGCGCTACGGAGGCGGATACTAGAGAGATATACGCTCACAAACTCCCTGATTTCTCACAAATAGATTATTTTTCTTCAATTCTTAGTAAGTATGGTTTCTTGATAAACTCAATATAACATTTTCTAGTATTGACATTCTCATACGTGCGTATTTTTTCAAACAAAATGGCTCAGGTTTTTAACAGAGTTTAAGCAAATTATCCTTGAACTCCTCTAAATTTTGGCTCAAAGACACAAAGACATTTCCTCCGTTGGAATTCACCCCATGAAGGGTTTATTCTTTCGAGGTCGCTAGCTGAAATGTTTTGTATAATAAAAAGCTTGAATCACAAGCAGTGTACAATATAACATGAGTATATAAGCTCGTGGAATCCTGCGAATCAGGACGAAAAGTCTTCAGTTTCATAAAGAAATATTAATGAATTTATATTCCCTAATAAGAAAGTTCTGGTTATATTGCAAGGAACAATAGTATTTTCCATTATTATGTAACGGAGAGGTTGTGTGAAATGTCATTAAGGGAGGCATAGCTTGTTAGTGATTGAAAGAATGCATTTAATTCAACTTAAACCCTAAGTGATTATACTTCAACGTTAAGGCACGAATTTGACGGGATCCTCTCGTCCTTGTGGCCAACTGTCACACGTGTTTTAAAACAAGCATCCATGTGTAATCCTATATCGGTCCAAAAACCAATCATTGGAAACTTAGGTACAGGTACCTAAGAAGCGCCTCTTTCAGTTAATTGATATAATAATTCGTTGCCTAGCAGATATACTGTCGTGTCTGCATCTAAATTATTTTTCAGCAATCAACTATCTCTATCAATCAACTATCACTATTGTTGGTCTGCTATATTTAATTGGCTTGCCTTTCCTCCGTCCCCTTGGGCACTTGAACCAGGAAGACATGATACATAATACAAATTGCAATGAGATCCCAAACGAAAGTGTCAGAGTAGCAGTAAAACAACAGAAAAGGCTAAATAATCACACAAAGAAGATGAAAAAGGACAGAAAAGGGAAGAGAAGGAAATTATGGGGCAGAGTGAACCAAATATGATAATGTAGCAAGAAGCCTCTGTAGCATTTCCTCAACTCTCTATTGGAGGCAGTATTGGATACACTGGTTTGTTTCTAGAGCTCTAATTTGTCTATTAATAAAGCGCCCATCTGAAAATTCTGTTTGATCATAAACGTAATATGTTGAGCATAATATGTACCTTGGGTTAACTTGCTTCAGATATGTTTTACTTTCTCTGCTGGTAAGTAGGGGAAGTATTTTATTCCACACAAAAATTCGATGTCGAGATTTCACCGGAAATATATGTTGTGAGACCCCCTGAATAAAAAAAAAAGCATTTTTAGAAGAAGGTCCGTGTGTAGGTATGTATGTGTGTGTGTGTGTGTGTGTGTGTGTGTGTGTGTGTGTGTGTGTGTGTGTATGTGTGTGTGTTGCTCTGTCAGTCTGTGGACAACATAACTCAAAATCGAAAAGTCGGTTACAACCGAAGTTGGGATTTCAGTTTAATGTCTTTCAAGGATGCGATACGAAGATTTTGAAGAAAATAGTCCCAACTACCTTTTACATGGAACATTTTTAGAAAGTTTTGATTTTCTTGGAAATGACTCTAACGATTTTGATTAAAATTTCATATGTTTGAGATATTTTTATAACAAATGAAATGTATAGATATTGAATTTTCAGGCTGTAGCCCCTGCACTCTGGACGACTTTCGCATAACTGGTAAACTATAGACTATACAAAGCTACTATACAAAAAATGTAGATCTTGCTAAAATGCACAATTTATGTGGAAATAAATTTTCTTGTAGGGTGAAACATTTCGGAGATATTCATTGTTATGTGTGTGAGTTTCGGAAAACTTTAAAACATTTCATGAAAGGGAACATCATTACCTATTTTTTAAATGTTAAGTGTGGAAAGATAACGGAATCTCAAAGCAATAAAAGATTTGACTATCGCACAAAGCCTACTGTACTCTACTATTCCCCTTGCAGCTACACAGGATTAATTGGCTTCAGCCTATTCATGTTTGACACCAATGCGTGCAGTTTGCTACTGGCTACAGCTACAGCGCAGTGTCGCCAGAGCGTTGATGTTCAGATGGCGCTAGCGGCCGCATCCGTAGTTTTATAGATGTATGACGTCGACAGCTATTCAAACAGGTGCAACATATTTTAAATGCGTTTCCAATCTGTTTTAGCCGTTCAAGTTGTGGTACTTTTCTTGTCAGACTATAAATTCAGTCCTTTTAAAACAACATATCATTTTGAGTACCATAGTTCTTTTGGTGAGTGGTTGCACCATCTTCAACAACTGTGTGCGGAGAAAAACGGATATTGTGATGATACGTTTTTAAATTCCATCGATAGCTTGAACCTTAAGACGACACTTGCAAAACTTGTTGAATGTCCCTCGTAACTAAAATATTTCAATATCAGATTCTCCCGTGTGAATGCTAGCCATACTGTAGTACGAAATAGACTACGGAGCCATTGATTTACAATGCCGTACTGATTTTCGATTGGGAACCAGTATATTTACATTTTGGATAGAAAAATTACAATGGCCTGGAGATTTAAACTTTTTCTGCGGCACGAGGTTAATTAGTTCTCTATACCTGATTTTGGTATGCTGAATTCAAATCTGCTTTCCATTTTTTCCTACCAGGTACCGTTTTCTTGCCATGCAGAAAGGAAATATGTAACATTAGAGTTTCTTTCTTGTTTTTAAGTACAATTTAAAGAGCGGGAAATCATTCAAACAAAGGAACAATCTCAATTCCATAGCTGCAACAGTATACACTGAACTAGAAAGTTTCAAACATACTTTATGATTTTATTTTCTCCTAGACTGTTGAACTCGAACGTTGAGTTGATTTGCGTTTGTGGTCCTCACCAATGCAGAAAATGTAATGTTTATAACTTGTTTACAACTTCACTCATTGAGTCCCAAACTTGAGCCTCTGTCTATTATGATACTTCTAAAATGAGCGTCCTTTACTAATTTGAGAATTTGTGGCCCATTAAAAATGCCTTCTTTCACTTTTGATTCAGACATCATTGGATTCCTGACTAAGATATTGGAAACAACAACCAATTTTGTCAAAGCTTTGGCAAATTGCTTAATTATCCCTAGTTTGATATGCATCGAGGGTAGCAAAACTTTCTATGTCTCAATCACTGCGGGGACTTATTCATTTTTTTTGTCCCTGGAATTAAATCCTTTCTGTTTGGCCAATTTAGTGTCACCCCAGTGCCTTTCTCTGGCTTTGGAGTCCCATTCACACAAAATGCACGGACGTTTCTTGTGCCCTGCTTGTTGGCCCAGTAACATACCGCAGAGCTTAAGATTACAATATATGAACCACTTACATTCATTATATCTAATATTTTCGAGGAAAGTATACAAATTTTGGTACGTTAAACTTAAGTGGTTTAGAGTGAGCTGTTGAAACCGAAGCAAACATATTGCTTTTGTGTAGCAGAATAACTTTCAGACTTCTCTTACTCAAGTCAATAAACGGACGCCAATCCTTTGCTTCACGACTTATCAAGTTAGGGATATCACAACAATATACTAGTTCTCCTTCTTTTACATAAAATTTGAACTCTTTCTCAAGGTTATTCCAGGTGCCAAAACTTCACCTTCTTTCCTTGGTAAGACCCAAATCACGTTCCAAATCATTTAATTTTGAGTGACTCAATTTATTTGGATTGTAATGTTCTAAGTCTGGGGACCAATTTATTTCATCTTCTACACCCGAAGTATCAGTACTACTTTCTGGCAATACGCTAGTTGGTGATGGAAGAAACATCAGTTCCACGGGGCACAGTTGCTGATTGCAAGTTTGAATATATAATACCCACCTTGATTTCCTATCGAATCCAGATATATTGCACAGAAAAAGTAACAGTCATTAATATGATTTTGTTGTTCGCGCCATACTATAGTAACACCAAAGGGCATACATATATGAAAGAACTCCTTTGCTCCATTGTCTTAGATTTTTACACACAATATGAGGAGCAAAATTCTTGTCTTGATCTCCTAATTTCATTTTAAAATAGGCCAGATATAAATCCTTGATAAACGCGGCAATGTTTCCTTTCTGTTGCTTTATCACATAACAACAAGCATAATGTAAATTTTTAGGATTGATATACCATTCCCGTTTGCCATTTTTTTTTCACATAATATTCGCAACACGCACGGCTTCAGAAGAGCTTCCAGTTTATGTATTACGTAATAGATGTTTATGAGATAGATTCAACATTACCTGTAAACAGAGACAGACGTTGTATGTCGTAGTATGACGTATGACGTCACATGATTTAGCAGGTTTGCATGTTTCAATGAACCATTCTTTCAATTTTGTGTTGAATCAGAACTGTTCAAGATCTGTGTGTGACATGCAAAAACTGTTATAATTTTCGAAATCAGTGCATCCGATTTGACCATTATGATGTAAAATATTCTACGCCGCAAAACCTTCGCGGGCCGGTGAATTATTAGTATAATTATATTTTCGATCCATTAAATCAGGATGCAGCAACATTGAAGGAAACATCAGCAATATAGCCATTATAATGCGTCTTCTGGTGTTCTTCGGAGAAATTATGAAAAACAGACAATTGTTTGTCCGTGAGAGTTGCATTTAGTGCTTAAATTTAGTTCTTTGAAAGCAGTGGGTACAGCTCACCGCTGGGGCAGATGTCGTCTCGACTGAATGAAGTGTTATATAATGACGCGGTATATTTCACCTGCTAATTGAATTCAGCAGCTTTTCATATTGTACAAGACACTATGAAACTCCATCATTTTGATAGACAGAAACTGTTCTTCGCACGAACTATGTAGTCAAAGTGAATCCAGGGCTTGACATGGTGACGTATGAGAAACTGCACAACCTCAAGACCAGTGCTGCGCATTATGTGAAAGGGGGAGGGCGGATGTGCCGCTAGGCGGCGCCGTGGCCGAGCGGTTAGCGCGCTCGCCTACCACCTAGGCGATCGGGTAGATCCCAGGGACCCGCATGTTGTAGTCATGGTGGACGAAGCGGCGTCAGGGCGGGTTTTCTCCGGGAGTTCCAGTTTGCCCCGCCATCTCATTCCACCGATGCTCCATCTTCATTCCATGAATCATCAGTGTCACCGCCTGCGGTGCCGTAGTAGTAAAAGCGGGCGTTAAACACTACAACAACAACGGACTTGCCCCTCTTACTCTCCGCCAAGCAATGACACATTCAATGTACTCAAAAACAAACCTCTCTAGTGAGTGAAAGGGACTCTGTATGTACAAAACAAAGGAGGCGCAGTGATATCATTAGAGAAGACGTTTGGCATGAATACTCAAGATGGACTGGCAGGAAGCACAAGAAATTTGCTTTGAGTTTTGCCCAGTGCATTGGCCATCCCGCTTCCCCTCCGAGCATTGTTGATGTGTGCGTGCGAGTGCTCAGATTCGTCCGAGCAGTTTTGTAACTGGCTGCCTGGGCAGAGGGATGCTTTATGTGGAACTTTGTGAAAGTGGATGTAGCACTCCTGTGGTTCACGGTGCACATTTCATCTTAATCCTATTTCTCGTGGTCCTCGTTATCATAGTCATCACGTCATCAACACCATTATCATCTTTAGCAGCAGTTTCAAATGTTAGGTCCCTCCAGGTGTTCCGACCTCCCAAAGAAAATGGTTCATCCTCCTCTTTGTGGATCTTCCTTTATCTGGTCTCCACTTCTTCCATCTTCCTTAGAAAATTCGGCTGCGGGTTCCGTTATGTCTATTTATAACGTTGATATGCGTGATTTTCATTTAAATTAGAAATCTTGAGGTCTTTCCTTATTGACTTACTCTGCTGCATTTCTGTCCTGTATACTGCAAACGCCCTCAAGAATATCATTCCTCATACCGCCACTGTATTGTTTTTTTTAATTGTTTAGGAGAGTTCAGGATTCTGAGCGTGGTAAAAGACGTGGAATGTTTAAAGTTTGTAAAACTAAAAATATATTCTTTCGAGTTTTATTCATGAGAGTAATTCATGTTATTTCACAACGTTTGAATGCAAGATAAGTAATTTTGTAGACGCACTCTCTGTTGTTACGTACTTTCTATTGTTACCGCTATACAGCTTTAATATCTCAAGCCTAACGTGTTCACCTGTAGTATCATTAAATACTGTGACTTTGGTGGGTGTAAAGTAAAGAAGACAGATGTAGTCGAGATAAAGAAACACTTTTATTTCCGTAAACAGTAACTTTGTACACTCGTTGCAACAGCAAGAAAGTCTTTACCGATTCACCAACAGCACGGCTCCGAATTAGTAACACAAAAACTGTCCCTTCTCACACTTTACCGCTATTTATATCTCCCAGGCACTATTCTGGAAACTTCAGGAAAGTTCAGTTATTATTGCGGTGAAATACAAAGCAGAAAATTCCAGAAGTCTCTATCCCTGTCTCTCTTTGGGCAAGCGCCCCAACAATGCGGCCATTCTCTGTCTCATCCCTTCGGCTCCTTTGCGGTAGTGCCGACAATAATGCGATGGGCGACACTGCTCCCTCCTCAAGGCTGGTCGTCCCGAACAGCACCATCGTAACGGGCCAGAGGATCCAGGTGTACCACTAACATCTTTTCTCGGGGCACCTTCTGGATGCGGTAGACTACGTCGTTAATCCTCTTTACCACTCGGTACGGTCCTTGCCACGGTTGTTGAAGTTTTGGGCAGCGTCCCTTGGTCCGGGTAGGGCGGTACAACCAGACCATGTCACCTTGCTGGAATCCTCGGCTGTTGGCTTGCCTGTCGTACCGGGTCTTCATGCGGTCGCTCCTCATCTGGATGTTCTGACGAGCCATCTCGTGCATGCCGTGGAGATGGTCAACTAGATTCTCCACATACTCGGTTGCCGGCTGTTTCGCTTCCGGGGGGCTCCCAAAAGCCAGGTCACAAGGGAGGCGTAGCTCTCGGCCGAACATTAGGCTTGCTGGTGTCATCCCATGGTGTCGTGTGTCGACGAACGGTAGGCCAGCAAGAACAGTGGTACCTTGAGGTCCCAGTCCGCTGATGGCTGGCCACGACCTTTCTCAGGTGCTCCTCTAGGGTCTTGATGTATCTCTCGACCATGCCGTCCGACTGTGGATGTAGGGGTTTTGTGCGGGTCTTGTTCACCCCAAGTCTTTCCAATGATTCCTTCATTAGGTGTAACTCAAAATTGGTGCCCTGGTCGCTGTGGAGCTCTAACGGGACCCCAAAACGGCAGAACAGCTGTTTCACGAGGCAGCCTGTAATCGTCTTCGCCTCTTGGTTCGGGATGGCATACACCTCCGGCCACTTGGTGAAGTAGTCCACAGCTAGCATCAGGTACTTGTTGCCTCGCTGGGACAATGGGAATGGTCCAGCTATGTCGACGGCGATGCGTTCGAAGGGCGCTCCGACGTTGTACTGCTGCATGCGACCCTGGCTCATAGTCTGGGGACCGCGACTCGCCGCGCACACGTGACATTGACGGCACTAGTTCTCAGTCTGCTCGGAGCCTCAGCCAGTAGTAGCTCTGTCGGAATTTGTCGATCGTCCGGTTTGCTCCTAGGTGTCCACCCGAGGTACCGGCTTGCACTTCCTCCAAGACTTCCGGGACCTTACTTCGGGGAAGTACCAACTGCTCTTTCTGGGTCTTCCCATCAGGTGATTCCCATAGCCGGAACAACACCCTCTTTGGTCTTCAACGAGTCCCATTGGGCCCAGTACGACTTGTATGTAGCGCTTCTGTGTGCGATGTCTTCCCAGGTTAGTCTCGTCCCTGCCTGCACTTCTCTCAAGAGTGGCCCCAAGTCGGCGTCCGCCAGCTGCTCCCTCCTCAGGCCCGCGCTATCCCATCCATCCGCAGGCACTGCCGTGACCACTCTGAAAGCTGCGGTACGCTTCTTCTCTTCCACTCTTGCGCATTGGCCGCACTCTTCTGGGCAGGGTCTTCGGGACATGGCGTCTGCGTTGCCGTGGCTGTTCCCCCTGCGATGTTCGGAGGTGAAGTCGTACTCCTACAACCTCTGGACCCAACGGGCTGTCTGGCCCTCCAGGTTTCTAAAGCTAAGTAGCCAGGTTAGGGCGGAGTGGTCTGTCCTCAGGTGGAATGGCTGACCGTACAGGTACTTGTGGAAGTGCTCCAAGGTCTTCACTACCGCCAGTAGCTCTCGTCGGGTGACACAATAGTTCTTCTCTGCCTTGGACAATGTCTTGCTGTAGTAGGCTATCACCCGCTCGAGGCCGTTCTGGACTTGGAATAGGACGCCTCCAATGCAATGGTCGCTGGGGTCGGTGTCCACAATGAAGGCGTCGCCTTGTTGTGGGAATCCCAAAATGGGAGCAATGCAGAGCGTCCTCTTCAGCTGCCGGAAAGCGCCTTCGGCGTCCTCCGTCCACACATAAGGTCGATGTTCTTCCGTCAGGCGAGTGGGGGGTTTGGCGATGCTGGAGAAACCCTTTATGAAGCGGCGGTAATAACTGCACAATCCAAGGAAACTGCGCAGTTCTCGCTTATCCTTTGGGCAAGGCCAATCTCTCACGGCCTGTGTCTTCTCCGGAGACTATGTGGCCCAAGTAGTTGACTTCCCTGCGGAAGAGCTGGCACTTCTTGGCGTTCAGCTTCAAGCCGGTCGCCTGCAGTCTCTGTAGCACCTTGCTCAGTTTGTCAAGATGGTCTTCGAATGTCTTGCCGACGATGATGATGTCGTCCAGGTATAACAGGCAGGCGTCATAGGTCAGTCCTCTCATTACTGACTCCATGAGGCGTTGGAAGGTAGCTGGTGCGTTGCAGAGACCAAAGGGCATAACTACGAACTGCCAAAGCCCTTGACCTGTCGAGAATGCGGTCTTCTCCTTGTCTCTCGGGTCTAGAGCCACCTGCCAGTAACCCGATTTCAGGTCCAGGGTTGAGAACCACTGCGCACCAGCAAGCGTGTCCAGGGTGTCGTCAATCCGGGATAAGGGGAAGCAGTCCTGCCTGATGACAGCGTTCAGTTTCCTGTAATCTATGCAGAAGTGTAGCTCGCCATTCTTCTTCTTCACCAGAACTACAGGGGAGCACCAAGGACTGCCAGACTCTTCGATCACTCCCTTGGTTCTCATGTCCCCCAGCATGTCTCGTACCGCCGCTTGTTTAGCCAACGGAACGCGTCTAGTTGGTTGCCGAATAGGCCGGGCGTCTCCGGTGTCGATGTGGTGAAGCACTCGGTCCGTGCGGCCGTAATCGCTGCTGCCTTGGCTGAAGACGCGCTGATATCGTCTCAGCAGTTGTTGGACCTTCTCTCTCTGTTCCGCGGTCAGGTGGTCGGTCGCGCTCTCCAGTAAGCCTTGCAGCCGGGGCCCCAGGTGTTGCGTCTGCACCGGCTCCTCGGTCTTGTCTATTGGTGTTACGCTGACCACGGACTCGCACGCCCCCAACTCCGTCCAGGCCTGGACGTCGTGATCGCTGTCTGTTGGGTTTAGCAGTCTCACCGGCACCTCCTCTCGGCACGGCAACAATGTCCCGGCTACACAGAGCCTGTGCACATGCGTCTTCCAGTCCACCAGCATGTTCTTCTTGCGCTGGCCTTCCAGTCGCGCCGTCACTACCATCTCGCTTCTCGCGGGGACAACTACGTCTTCCCTGAGAATGACCCTGCAGATTCCAAGGCGTTCTTCGGGGTGCCGGAGCATTACCTCCTCTCCCTTAAGCGCAGAACCTTCTTGCCGATGTCGACCGTCGCCTCGTGGCTCCTGAGGGCATCCAGTCCCAGTATCACCTCCTCAGCCACCTCCGCGACGAACACCCACAAACGCAAGACACTTAGCCCCAAGGTCAACTGCAGCAGGCCATCCCTCTCCACAGGCAAGGTGTCACCCGATGCCGTCACTAGTTGGTACGGTCGGCTCGGTTTTCTCGACGGCAAGCCCCTGGCTACGTCAGGTCTGATGACAGTCACGGCTGCTCCAGTGTCAACAAGCACGCGGCACGGCTTCCCTCTCACCCAACCGTCCGCGATGAGGCTGTCATTCATCCGTCGGCTGACGGCGCGCAGTGTCACTCGAGGGGATGATGGTGCCGGCGCCGACGTGCCCCTCGCCACGCCGGCCATTACTCGTTTTCCGGCTGCTCTTCTTGGTGCCGGCAGTCTCTCATCAGGTGTCGCGGCTGGCCACAGCCCAACACACGCCACCTGGTCTTCGTCGGCATCCCTGAAGTGGTCTGCGGTCTTCATCGTAGCGGACACTCCTTGTCTTCGAGGTCGGGGTAGCCGTCACTTTGGCAGCTTCCATCCTTAATGCGGCCGTTAGTGCCTCGTGGATGGTCTTGTAGTCCCCGAGCATCAGGCGTTGACGTAACTCGGCATCGCGTACCCCGTCGACGAAGGTATAGGCAGCTTCTCGGGATACGAATTCGGAGGGGAGGTCGACCAAGGCTTTGCTGGCCAGCTGTTCGATTGCCAGGGCGAACTCCTGCAGCGTCTCCACTGGCAGTTGCATCCTAGATTTCAGTTGGCTGCGGTTAAGCGGTGGTTTCCGAACCGGTTCTCCAGGGCCTCCCAGATGTCCATGGGCGCCGCCGCTGTCTGGACTGCGTTCAGCACCTCTGCGGATCCTCCCTGGAGGCTGGCTATCAGCTGCGCGGCCTCTTCTTCTGGCGACCATTTGTTGTGCTTGACCACTGTGTCGAATTGACGGCGGAAGACCTCAAACGTTGACGTGCCATCGTACTTCGGTGGTTTGACGCGCGTCGATGATGTGTCGCGTGCTGGAGCCTCGGCCTTGTAGTTCTTGAGCTTTTCACTAAGCATCCCTTCCACCATTGCATTTAGCTCCTTGGCGCTACCGTCGACCCTGTCTTCGAGAACGCTAAGCCGTTCCCCGACATTCTCCAGGGCGTCAACGCGTTGGCCGAGGTCCTCCATCTTTCCACCGAGCTCTTCCACCTTTCCACCGAGCTCTTTCACATCCTTCCTTGCGCCAGCCAGTTGCTCGTCAATTTTCGCCGATAGCTCCGTCTTCATCTCTTTCAGCTCGGCAACGAGGTTGTCGTTTGCCGTCTTCATCTCCGCTTTCAGCTCTTGTAAAAAACTCACCACTGTAGCCTCCATCGTCATATCCCGCTTCTGACACCACTGTGACTTTGGTGGGTGTAAAGTAAAGAAGACAGATGTAGTCGAGATGAAGAAACACTTTTATTTCCGTAAACAGTAACTTTGTACACTCGTTGCAACAGCAAGAAAGCCTTTACCGATTCACCAACAGCACGGCTCCGAATTAGTATCACAAAAACTGTCCCCTCTCACACTTTACCGCTATTTATATCTCCCAGGCACTATTCTGGAAACTTCAGGAAAGTTCAGTTATTATTGCGGTGAAATACAAAGCAGAAAATTCCAGAAGTCTCTATCCGTTTCTCTCTTTCGGCAAGCGCCCCAACAATGAGGCCATTCTCTGTCTCTTCCCTTCGGCTCCTTTGCGGTAGTGCCGACAATAATGCGATGGGCGACAATACTATTACGACACGGACTCGTGAATAGGATGTCCGCTGTTCAAATCCATCAGTCATACTCCCTGATAGATTTCTTCCAGGTTTTCCTCAGTCCTCAACATTAGCAAATGCAGCAGAGGTAACCTAAGCTTAGCACTAGAGCGTTTCCTTCCTAAATTTCCTTTCCCAAATATAATTTCCCTGCATGCATGTGCCGATGTAGTAAGAATGGGCGTTTAGCACTGATAAAGGTTACGAAGTAGATTAAGAAGATATAGGACTATTTCTTTTTTTACCACGGTTGAAGCTTCTATTAGAAGGCTAAGTCTTCCTTTTCGTTAATTATAACGATACACTGTAGCTTAAGATTACGACGTATAACTCATACAGTAATTTGTGGAAATTTTCCTTCGAAAGAGCCATTTTCTATTTTACCTTCAGCGATTAATAGCCTTTTAAAGCCAGATTTGTGAAATTACTAAGGAATTTAAACTTTCAAAAATGATTTAATTGGTCAACGCATAATTTAAAGTAGGGGTGATAATAAATATCCTATTAATTTATCTTTATTTGTTAAGTATGTACTATGCAATTATAGAACGCAAAATTAATAAATCTACAGAATTTATTCCACCAGAAATACTATTCCGCATGTTGAGGAGACGGATGATTACTTCGACAGGTGCTTTACAAATGAAGCTCACTAATTAATACTAACATTTCTGGAAGTTCTTATTTTGAAAACAAATGTGAGGCTTAGAGGCTACACTAATTAGGTTTCCATAATCTATTTTATGGGCACGTACGAAGGTGGCGTACGTATGTATGAAATGCAAAGGTAGACAAAAGCAAAGAGTGACTTGCTTGAAGTTTGTTATAAAAGCGAAGGACGAAATGTAAAATTAAAATAAATAACGAGGTTTAATGTAATATAATTGTGATTCATTCATCAACTGGCCATAAAGTGTCAAAAGGTGTTAACCACACCTACAAAACGTTTCTTGTATTTCTAAGAGCAACATCTTGAATTAAATAGACGGTATATAAAATAAGAACAAATTAGAAACTAAAGGCTTCACTTACCTTAGTAATATTCTCAAAGTTTGAAAATAAGTTGGATACAACTTGAGAATTGTCAGCTCTGGAAGAACTTGCAATATCACTAAGATAATAGAAGCTTTTAGTTTCTAATTTGTTCTTATTTTAGATTCTGTTATTTCACTGTTAACAGCTTCAATTTTTCCTTAATTTGTTTAGTACGCAGTCGTAAATCCGAGAAAGCTAAGGGAAATATTTTAATCAAATGATAATACATTTTAAGTATGGGTTCCGTGTTTTATTCTTTGTCTGATGAACTATGTAGTAGTAGATAAACTACCTTGTAGTTGTTCACTCCATCTCGGTGAGGTAACACCAGAGTTTTGTGATATACATTTACCGTCATCATTAACTTCTATCTCAAATATCAGTGTAAGGTTAGTTTTGGTGAGAATTTACGTTGTGATTGACGTTCCTGCTTCCACATGGCCGTCTCTGTTCATTGTTGCCATATTTACTCGCTGTCCGTATGCTGCGGCTGCACTCCTAGACGTCCAAAATCCGTAAGATATAATACGGCCATGTCCTGAATATAATTTGACACTAAGAACAATGAAATTGTTACGGATTCACTGTGTATATTACCACCAAGCACAGCACAACACAGCACAAATGTCAATCACGAGATAATTTCTTACCTACCATAGTTTATAACAATACGCTATTACTTTCATTGTAATACTTAATAAGTCATGAAAAAAAAAAAAAAACTCCCCATTCGTAAGTAAGACACTTTATACGTATTACAAGAAGTGAAAGTAGTACTTGTTCATAATTATTCACAATGAAAGAATGCGCTGGTTAGGGAATTAAGATTTTGGAAATGACAAGTTTAGTAACACAATGATGATGTAAAAGATTTCAATAAAACAAACACTTCCCAGCAAGAAGAAAGTGAAGAAGAATGTGGTAATTCAAAGCAGACTGAGTTGCTTTTCTTTGTACATAGATATATCATTCAACTACATGACACATACAAGTCATATGCTGGGATATGTAGTGTTTGAGTTGAAAATACTATTACTCTGACCATTTGACAAGGCAATGAACCCAAAACTTGAAAATATTTCTAGAATTATTAGCAAAATTCATGTAAAGTCTGTATTGCTGTTGGTCCTTGGGAATCTTGACTGGAAAAACCTCGTTGTCCACCAACGCATCCTTAATGTGATATTCACCCTGGAAAAAAAAGAAAATAAACACTCAATAACTTTTGTAAATTAAAAAATATATATCCGGACTGCTACAGTCATTGTAATCACACGGAGCTTAAGGCGTGATGAGCATTATGGCATCAAATATTCATATAGTTTTTGTGGAAAATTTCCAGACACATGTTCGTTACATATTTTTGTTCATCATGCACGTAATTATTGATTCCCTAAAGTTTCTTTCCGAGATTGGTCATCAAAATGTATTAACTTTCTTATAATGCTTTATATACTAAGAGAATAAGAATAAGAAAAGCCACAAAATCCTTCTTAGGCACGGTAGGTTAGCTCAATTTTATACACAGGGTGAGCTATGCAATGTGTGCCTAGCTCTAAATTCCAGTATTTCCACTTTACAGTGCACTTTTAGTTGTAATCTCTGTTAGTGTTGTATTCTAAATTTATATCTGTAGTATTTCACTTATTCCTGTTCCTCGCTAGTCGTGTTCACCGTGGTCCGATCGCTTACGTGAAGTCCATCTCCTCTTTGTTCATCCTCTATTGTTTTCCTTCTTCTTGGGTCCCACATCGTGGCGTCATAGGCCCATCTGTCTGCTGGTAGTCTACTCTGTATTCACTCTAAGGTTGATCCGCGCGAAACTGAACCCAGGTGGCCAGTGCACAGTTATAATGTACCCTTCCGCCATTCGCGCCAGAGATACTGTCAGAACATAACCATGTGGTGATACAGGTACTCGAAATAGCGGTGAATTACTTCTTTGATGGGAAGAGTTGGATATTTCTTTCACAGCTTATAGCACAGGTTCAACACTTGATTTTTCACCACTAGTCAATGGTTTGCCCACCTTATGCTTTGCGTAAGACGACGAAGGCGAAAGAGTAAATACACCGTGGCCGTCCGCCATGATTCTGTTAGAAACTTCTGCTGTAAACAATACTTGGATAACAGATACTTGCATGAGTTGCATGTTGAACTTGTAGCTCTGTTTATCAGTATATATCAGCGTTAATTAACCGCTTAGGTAATTTGTGTAGAATATTATATCATTTAAGGATAAATTCATTCTAAAATTTCGATTACTAGGATGGGACTACTTCCCAGCACGCATTGCTACCGTTTTGTACCACGGTGCACTGGTCACATGGGTTTGTTTTGACGCGGACAAACCTAAGAGTGAATTTAGCTTAGTCACATGTCCTCCCCATTTCCATTTGACTCTTATTGTCCAATTCGTAATCTCAGTTGTTCATTCCTTACTTTGTCGTGTAGTTTAATCTCCAAGATCTTTCTCTCATTTTGCGCTGGCATATTTGTATCTTCTGCTTTTGTTGTGTCAGCGTCCAGGTTTGGCTAGCATATATTATCACCGTTATGATACAGGTTCGTAAGTTCTTCAATCTTAATTGAATGCGAATGTCTTTATATAGGAGCCGGAATTCGAGTCCTTAGAATGTTCCCTATGCTTGACTTAGTCTTCCTCGAATTTCTTTGTCCCCCCTTTTTTCTGTTAGGCTGGCTGCTTGATCCAAATATAGTATTCGTTGCAGTATTAAATTTGTGTGCCCTCTATTATTATTGGTATCTCTGTGTCGTTTGTCATTGCCTAGGTCTTTGTGGACTTCATTTTAGTCCTTCTAACGCGCTTTTAGTGCTCAGTTTGTACCTTAATAATTATCTTCTCTTAATATCCACAATCTAGAACTATATTTCTTTCCGCTAGTCCTAATAACCATTAAGAAAGATGAACTTATACAAAATGTTCCCCAGATATGCTAGTCGCGAATCCAGGTGTTCTGAAAAATTACGTTAACAAGGTTACCAGGAAATAACAAGAAAAATAGATATATCATAGAACATATTTGATAATGCAAAAAAGGTAATTAACCTAACGAGAACAATTACAATTATAATAACCATGTTTAACAAGTTCCACTACACTACTCACGCTTCATGTAGCTTCTCGAAAGTTAATTATTAGCTTTACACTGTAGTTAAATTCTGTCTTTCCTCCCTCTGTGTAACTGGGACAAGTTATGACTCAGATAAGTATATAAATGCATCAAATGTCGTAAACCAGACAATATTCGCAATTATATAACTTGTTCCACTGACCTGTGCTTTTATAACAAGATCGCAACGTACGATACCTGCACAGAATTACAATAGTTCCGAAGTATTACTGGCCTGGAACACGGAAATTTGCTGCCTTGGGTGAAATGGAAGAGACCTTCTTCTTCCTGTTGGAGGCTCCTATCAGTAGTAAAATTCAACTCCATGAAGTTCCTTCAACCATCCAAAATTAGCGAACACCATGGAACCCAATTACAGACCCATTCTTCCGTAGCCAACTCCATAGACTATCATTACTTCGGACAATATTAATTTTAGATATGACAAGAATCTGTCATGTAAATTCAGTCAAACTAATTATGAGTATGACATAACTTTGTCACCCCTCACATCGTTATCGTCTACTCGAGGCATCCTTTTTCTCCGAGGTCCTCTCTGGACACAACTCTCGGTTCGTCTCTTCCGTTCCTTCTACACTCCACCCACTCTAATTCTCCGCTTCCTTTTTCCTACGAAATACACACGAGCTCCGGGTATGCCAACTGTATCAATTAAAATATCTGAAGTGATCGTTCGGAGAAGAAATCTTTCCTTTGCTCTCAGTTTCTCGTTACAATATCCCCCCTTAAAAGGGAAGTTTCCCTCGACAAATGCAAGCCTCTCAACAGAACTTTAACTTTGAGGAACGCCACAAACCGCAATTCTTTCCTTGTGCATCCTCTAACACACAGACTCCCGCAGGACTCACTGACTTTAACTTATATGGGCCTACATATCTTGGTAATAACTTCGCACATACTCCAGTAGCTCGTGAAGACGGTTGTACATTTTGCCGTATAACCGAATTTCCTACTTGAAATCTATGTGGGTTTCTACGCAAATTATTGCGTCGGCTTTGTGTCTGATTTACCCGTCGACAGTTATATTCAACCAAGTAATAAATTTCTTTTAATTTCATCATTATTTTTGCCCAGGATTTCGTCATGTCACTTGTGGGTAATTGCCACGGTCCTCTAAGCTTCTAGAATCTGTATTCATTGGATTTAATTCCCTTCCCTTCCAAAACTGCGTCGTATCTTGTTTAACCGAATTTAATGCGAACTGTACTTCGCCTATGTATTCATCCCATTTCTTATGTGATTCCTTTAAATAGGATATAATTAGTTGCTTATTATTCCTATTGGATTTTTCCACTGGGTTTGCTTGTGAATGGTAAAAGGGTGTTCGTTTATGAACTATGCCATAGGCCCTTGTTAGCACTTGTATACAAGAATTTACTAAAATGGAACCATTATCGGATATAATCCGTTCCCCATACCTGTTCAAGATAACGCTATTATTTCAGAATTCCTATTGCATAGTGGAACTAATTCCACCCACCGTGAAAATACATCTTGCAATATCAATAAATGGGTATTCCCTTTTGTACTTCTAGGACATGGTCCCATTAAATCCAAACTGACACATTCCCAGAGTTGCCAAAAATAACGCGGACACATAACTCCACGAGGAGGACCATTATTTGGTTTCGCTTTCTAACACACATAACACTTGTTTACATAACGTACCACATCCCGATACATATTTGGCCAAAAATAGTGCCTTCTCAATCGCCAATAGGTCATTGTAATACCCAAATGGCTTGCTTGCGGAGGATTATGACATTGCGCTACCACCTTACTCCTCTCCGAGATTTGTGCTGATCGCACTTACTTTGTTTTATTATGGCACCTCCTTTTGTTTCGCGACTCTTGCTTTCCCCGCTGGGATGCGCTAGTGTTTTTTCTTTGGGTTTCCTCTCGGTCTCACGGTTGTAGAGACAGTCAGTCGGAGTGCTCCTTTCTCGGCGTGCAGGGTAAGTTGTTTGGTTTTAACTAGGGCTCAGGCCGTGAATTACAGATTGGTTTTCAGACCGTTACTTGCCTGGGAGGTGCTTATAATGCGGACGAATTAAATGTAATCTTGTAACAAGTAATTCTTGTAACCCGTAGGATATCCACGCGAATCGTTTAGGCATTTTCAGATAGGCTTGAAGACTGCCCAACTCCTCGCTTTGAGGGAGAGTTGAATGGGGTTATGTAAATTGGTTTTGTTTTTACCTGTATTTCTATTGTATGTTTCGGTTTCCACTTCTGTTTAAAGGTTTTCTATACCGATTAATCATTCCTGTTAACAAATGTATAATTTATTGATCCATAAATGTTATAGTTCTTGAAAATTTTAGTGGTCTCTTCTCTTCAGTTCCTTCCCCCCCCCCCCCTTTCACGATTGTACCTACGCCCCTATGGTGCAACAAATGGTAGCAGAGCGTGGTTTATCTTATGGTCGAGTGGGGCAGTTAAATTGTGCATTGTGTTATTGTTTTGATTAACCATGACGAGTGACTTTCAGCTGTTGCGTAAGAACGAAATACTATTTGAGTTGGGGATTCGTGGACGCGATGACTTGTCGTCGGCAGACGTTCCGGCCCTATTAGACGCACTTCGTAGCGTGAAGGATAACGATTATGTCGTGTTGCCGGACAAACATTTATTAGTAACTGAATCACCGTCATTATGCGAGGCCGCACGGCTGGAATTTGAAGAGTTGTTCTCCGAGTCGAGTATTGGCTCAGAGTTTTCGAAAGGGCAGGTGAGGCGTTTGACAGCCAGGATCTTGCATTATGTGCAGCGGATTGAATATTTCCAAAAATATTGTCCTAAGGTTAAGTTCGGGGTTGACTTAGCCGAGCTGAAGGGGCAATTTAGGAGATATTTAGAAGTGCTTGCTCAGAAAGGGGATCGGGCCGAGTCGGCTACTGTCACACCAACTTTGACGTCTCAAATGTCGGCCTTTAAACAAGGCCATCTTTATCTAACAGGCCTGTATACGGAAAGAGATTACGTTAATGACGTCATCACGGGAGGCTTATGTTTATCACCTATTTGTTTATTACGGGAATGCAACACATCAGTACGTGGTTGGAACGCTAAGAAGTTGCTTGTGCCTTACAACGTGTCAGTAAACAATTAAGTGAGCGAACAATTAAATTACAAAGTGGTGTAATTCTCAATACAAAATGCCTAGGAAATGTTGTGTGCCGGGTTATACCTCAAACTATAAAACAAGTGTAGAAAAGTATGTTACAGTGTTTTCGTTTTCAAAGGATCTACACACGAGAGACCAGTGGGTACGTGCTATTCAAGGGATATTTATGAACCAGGTGTGGTATGTATTAAACATTTTTCTGAACAGCACATAGTGAAGGAATTTCCTGCTACGGGAAATGATGGAAGTGTTTTGTAGCACCCAGAACAGCTCCTAAACTTACTGAAAATCCATAGCATTTCCTAAATAACTCGAAGATGAAAAAACGGTAGATTTTCAGACATTTAAAAATAGAATTAGTACATGAAATTAGAGGGATTCACCGTCATCATAAAAGAAATAATTTTTTGGGAAAATTGATACTGAAGAAATTCCTAAAATTGTAGCAGCATTAGGGGCTCTAATGACCTAGCTGTCGACGGGCCCTTAAACCCCAGTCACTCACTCACGTAGCAGCATTAAAAATTAATTCCAATTTTATTATTTGGGTTCTATAGGGTAAAACTGTAATACCCAATAGTAAATTTAAATGGAATCTCGGTAAACAAATGATATTGGATAAATGGGCTAAATTTGATGCTATTTTGGTTCACAATAGCAAGTGAACAAACAGAACATGAAGTACTTCAGGCCGCCAAAATTTTAAAGGAACACTGGGAGGACATGAATGAAGATTCCACAGAATATCTAAAACCAAAATTCCTAGAAGAGCAGGTAAAATTGCTCAGTCAAAAGTAAATTAAATATACGCCCGATACCCTGTTATAGACGTGTTCAATTTATTTTTCTCACCCAGCAGCTTACAGACAGTTACGTGATTCCAATCTTCTTTCTTTACCCCATCCTGATTACCTCAGACAACTTTCTCAACCCTTCAGTCTTGATAGAAACTCTTGCATTTAAAATATTTATCAGAGAAGGTGAAAATGCTTGGTGATCACGAAAAAGTAGCAAATTTGTTGAGACATATGAACAAGAATTTCTTAAAGTAGAAAACCAGAGAAACTTAATTCTACATTTAGGTGCTGAGACATGTGACATTAATAATATCGGTGTTGACTGTAATGCTAGTGATTGCAAGTTACCGGGTGCTACTTTGACGAGGAAAATATTAAAAGTAATGATCAACATCCTCCTTAAAAAACTACTGCATTATTAAACAGGACAGTTTGGTATTATCTACAGGAAAAAGAAAGAAAGAAAGAAACTGGAGATATATTCGCGTTGCGAATGTAAGAAGCATGCTCTGCCATTAACAACTACGCAAAGCATGTTTTCCACCAACATACTAATAGACATTAACTTTTAATACGAGATGTGAAAATATAAATTAATACACGCCTCTTCCAGCGCAGAAATGCTGTAAAACATGTGTTTATTCCGTATGAATTGCTTGGAACGTCGGCCTCGCGTTGTGACGTCACGAATCGCATATCCTGGCCTGTTACTTAGAGATGGCCTTGCTTTAAACCGCTAAAGTTACTTCATCCCTTACAACAGTTGGTTGAACCTTATCAAGTCTTTAAGGTTGTTGATGTTCTTACAGCTCTTGAGTTTCTGAAGTTCCTGGTAAGAGCTCAGGATTGCGCTGCGTTATGCGAAGTTCCCGGTTTGCAGCTGCTTGAAGTAGTGATGTCAAAAGGGGGTGACGCGGTGCGCAGTATAATTGGGCGTATTAAAGGATGTGTTGATCCAGTCTCTGAATTGCATGACAGTGTATTGAAGTGTTTCATTCCTCGTCGGGAGCTACATACATTAATTCAAGATCATTATTTGAAACCCCAGGGGTTAGGAGAGTCTTTCTTCGAGTACATTAGCAGGATTAAGTTGTTTGCGCGTATACTACGGTTGCCGGATAGCGAACGGCAGATCTGTGACGTCATTATTACGGGGTTGACCCCGGAGGTACGTTCTCTTTTGGTATTTAGCTCTTGTCCTGCTACGTTTAAAGATTTAGAGGGGCTATTGCCGATCTTGGCAGAGTATGAGGCGTCAAATGCGGCACGAAACCGCGAATCATTGCAAGTGCCTCTGCATGGTGTTCGATTTGAGCCGCGGCAGACTAACCGAGGAGATTTAGCTCGAGATAGTTTTCGCTCGCCAGGGTCTTGCTTTAGATGTGGTTCTCCTGAGCATTTGGTTAGACAATGCACGGGGGCCAGGAAGAGTGGTGGCGTTTTACTACCCGTGGGTGTAGACGGTCAAAGGCGCCAAGATGGACAACGAGCCCCTTGCGGAATTTCTGCCTGTTGTCGGATATTCCGTCGGATAATAGCCAAGCCCTTTGACTTGAAGCCGACAGTACAGGTGACTGTTGGCAAACGACAGTTAATCGTTCTCTTGGACTCCGGAAGTTCCTGCTCTTTGGTACACGAGGAGTTTTATTATGCCTATCTTGGTAAATTCTCGGCCAAACCGCGGCAGTGTAGCGTTGGGTGCGTGTCTGTAAATGGTCATAAATTTCAGGTGAATGCCAAGGTTCTGTTGACCATACGTATTTCGCGTTTTACGTGGAAACACTATTTCTATCTTCTGCCGGACCTGCCATTTCAACTGATTTTAGGCTCGGACTTTATGACTAGAGTCGGCCTAAGGCTTGATTTTCGGGATGGGGAAATCACCTTTGCATTTGCCCCTTCCGAACGAGTTGCATTTCAGTGCGGTCAAGTCATCAACAAACCACCTTTGGAGGAGAGTGGCGGGCTACGTCACCACATATGCGACGTCAGCAATGCTTTCCCCCATTTGACAGAAGAGCAGGACCGTTCTCTGGAATAACTCTGTGCGAACCATGGGTCGTTGTTTGCTGATCGTTTAGGAGTAACAAATTTGGTGGAGTATGACATACAACTAACAGACGACACCCCCCGTGAAGTTACCACCATATCGTGTCACCCCACCTAAAATGGCTATTCTTCGTAAAAGATCGACGAAATGTTACGAAAGGGAGTGATCAGGCCGTCCACGTCTACTTATAGTAGTCCGGTATTTCTGGTCCCTAAGGGCAAGGACGATTTCAGGGTAGTGGTGGACTACCGGCACTTGAACAAAAAGATAAAAATCGAGGCCCAGCCAATGCCACATTTAAATTCGGCGGCGCATTATTTTGCGGGAGCCAAAGTATTTACTAGTTTGGATTTGAATAGCGCCTACTACCAGGTACCCTTATCGGAGTCGTCTAAGCCACTAACGGCTTTTGCTGTCCCATGGAGGCTTTATGAATTTCAACGAGTACCCTTCGGAATTGCTACTGGAGCTCAGATGTTGTCGCGGTTATTAGACGAAATATTTTCGGACATCAAGTTTAAATATGTGTATCACTATCTAGATGACGTGGTTGTCTACTCGCCCGACTTTGAAACCCATTGCCAACATTTAGCGGAGGTCTTTGACCGGCTCGAGCGCGCAGGCCTTACCTTGCGCAAAGAGAAGTGTAACTTTGCTGCGGGACAGATTTCTTTCTTAGGTCATATTGTATCTCCGACTGGGGTAACGATTGATCCGGAGCGGACCAAAGTTCTACGTAACTTTCCTCCCCCTAAAGCCGTAAAGGCATTGGCCAGGTACGTGGGCATGGTGAACTTTTTCAGCAAGTTTATTCCGGATTTTGCAGCGCGGGCGGAACCATTGAACCGTCTTCGGCGGAAGGGAACTCCGTTTAAGTGGGGTGAGGAACAGCAGCAGGCCTTTGAAGACCTTAAACAGGCCATAATGAATCCCCCGGTGTTGGCTTTCCCTGATTCTTCACGTAGATTTATCCTTCAGACTGATGCAAGCAGGGGATCGGTGGCTGCTGTTTTACTCCAGGATTTTCCTATGGGGCGTAGGGTTATTGGGTATAGTTCACGTACCCTTACTCCAGCCGAGCGGAAGTATTCAGTTTACGAACTTGAAACTTTGGCTGTGGTATTTGGTTTAGAAAAATACCGCGAATATCTGGAGCATGTTGAGTTTACACTTGAGTGCGATAACCAGGCGCTAACGTGGTCGTTGGCCTCACCGCGATCTACAGGCAGGTTAGCGCGTTGGGGGGTACGCATTTCAGCTTTTAAGTTGGTCCCGATACATATACGTAGTTCAGAAAATTGTGTGGCTGATGCCTTAACAAGAGTATTCGAAGACCCGAGAGAATGTAAATGCGGAAAGGAAAATGTTTTAGCCGTCTGCGAATTTCCGGAGTTGTTCGAGGGTTTGCACACACATCAGAGGAAAGACCCGGATCTGCAGGCCCTTATTGGTCGGCTTGAGGCTGGTGAGGTTGTTACCCCTTATTGTTTGAAGGAGGGTGTTTTGATGACTCAGGCTACCTTCGACGGCAAGAACAAGGTTGTTTTGCCACGGGCCTTAATTTCCATGGTGTTTGAATATTTCCATTCATCTCCTGTAGGCGGCCATTTGGGAATAGCCAAGACCAAAGACAAGATTCGGGAATATTTTGTGTGGCCGGGCATGAATAAAGAAATTGCTTCCCGAGTTAGACAGTGTCAACTTTGTGCAATGGCGAAACCGGCGCAATGTACAGTATGGAAGGGTTTAGCATCGGAGGTGGCAAGTAGACTCCTGGAAAAATTATTTGTGGAGTTTATCGGCCCTTTTCCTCGTTCAGCCCAGGGGAATACGTATGCGTTAGTCGTAGTAGATTCGTTTAGTAAGTTTGTGTGGATGTCGGCCTTACCGAAAGCGAATACACGAGGGGTAGTCAAGGTTCTCTCTTCAGTATTTGCGGCCTTTGGAGCCCCTCGTTATCTGGTGACAGACAACGCCACTCAATTTACTTCTTTCGCCTTTAGAAATTTCTGTTTTAGTTGGGGCATTAAAACCATAACTACCACCCCTTATTACCCCCGTCCTTCCCATGCCAAAAGATTTAACAGGAACCTCAAATCAGCATTAATAGCCTTTCATCATGATAATCATACTAAGTGGGACACTAATTTGTCTCGGTTGCAGTTGGCGTTTAATTCGGCTCGACACGAATCACATGGCGTTACCCCTCATCAGCTTATGTTAGCCTATATACCTAGCTCTCCGCTGTCTAACCTTTGGCGTTTGGACGATTTGCTTCCTCAGAATATTACTCGCGAGGAAATATGTAGAGTATGGAAGGCCGCCTTTCGGAATTTGAAGAAGTCACTTGCCCAGGTAAAGAAGCGGTATGATGAAAATAAACGGCCTTCACCTTATGCCGTTGGCCAGAAAGTACTGTGTAAGCTGTACACTCAATCTTCTAAGCAAAATGCTTACGCAGCGAAGTTGGCTCCTAGATACGTAGGGCCGTACGAGATTATAAGTATCTTCAAAAATGTTTCTGTGCGCTTAAGGGACCTCCGCACGGGCCAAGAAAGGAGAGCTCACGTCTCACAATTGAAACCCTTCCAGTAGTTTGGTATCTATTTTCCGTATGTGTTTGGGTTTCCTTTGTTTACTCCTGAATGTTTATGTTGTGAATAAGGTGTTTTGTTTTGAATGTGGGTGTTTGTTTATGTTGGAGCGTGCCATGTGTGCGCCGGGCTGTATACCTCTACGGCGCTCCTGTAGTTAGTTTCTGCCGGGCGTGTGGAGTCGGCATTGTGCGCGAAAGTGTAGATTTGTTTTCGTGTTTCTTTGTATGGAAGCGGTGTGAGGTGTTTGGTGTGGTATGTTTGGGAAGTATTTGTGGGATGTTTGCTGCGTGCTTGCGGTGTGTGTCTTGTGTAGTAATTATGTGTATTTCGTGTTTGTACTCTTGTGTTGTCTGGCCAGTAGGGATTTTGTTTTATGCGCATTTATTTATACAAGGCCTTGTTTATTTTGTTTAACTTGTATGTATATTGTTTAGCCTGTTTTAAATTGTCATTTGGAAGAAATTATATTTAATGTTATTCAAGTTCGTTTAAATTGTTCTTATATTGTTATGTTCATTAAACAGTTTATGGTATGTTATCACGCTTGTTGATTATAAATTGATTCAAATTTTTTAATTTACTGTTATTTATGTGTTTGATGTCATCCACAGTTCTGTAAAAAACTGTCATTCATTCAGTTTGATTTACCCCGAGATGTTATTTTGGGGCAGCAGCCTATTTGAAGCCTGCGTTTTGTTCCCTTTCTGTTGGATTTGTTCCGTGTTTCAGCCTCGCCAGCTCCTGTTCGTAACCTGTCCGGAAAGCACCTAACCACCGCAGTTTGGCATTGTGTAACGTTAAGCCTGGCTGTCACCATCGATATGGAGTGTTACTGCAGCGGTAAGGTCCGCAATGGAGATTTCTGGAGGCCAGGGAGGTAACGATGGAATATGAAGAGGCTTGTGTGTGTGGCCCACGTTTTGGGTTTTGGACTTTCTCAACGCCTGATTGCAACGAGAGGACATCCACATGCTCAAACCCAGAATTGGTTAACTTCTCTGGAACAACGAGGGATCAGTACGACCAAGAAGCTGTGCATCGTCTCTCCCGTCCCGGAAAAACAGAATTGTGCTCTGCGATGTGACAGTGGCCAGTGGTTTGTGGTGACAGTGTTTGGTGCCAGTGCTTTCATAGTGACCTGTACAATGACCGGGCGGTGTAAGGTGTGTCCTTCCTGATATGATACTTCTCATACAATATCAGTCTGTTCCTTTCCAGAATGGCGAGCGCGTGTTGTCAGATGGGGGCGGGAGTATTGTGCTGATCGCACTTACTTTGTTTTATTATGGCACCTCCTTTTGTTTCGCGACTCTTGCTTTCCCCGCTGGGATGCGCTAGTGTTTTTTCTTTGGGTTTCCTCTCGGTCTCACGGTTGTAGAGACAGTCAGTCGGAGTGCTCCTTTCTCGGCGTGCAGGGTAAGTTGTTTGGTTTTAACTATGGTTCAGGCCGTGAATTACAGATTGGTTTTCAGACCGTTACTTGCCTGGGAGGTGCTTATAATGCGGACGAATTAAATGTAATCTTGTAACAAGTAATTCTTGTAACCCGTAGGATATCCACGCGAATCGTTTAGGCATTTTCAGATAGGCTTGAAGACTGCCCAACTCCTCGCTTTGAGGGAGAGTTGAATGGGGTTATGTAAATTGGTTTTGTTTTTACCTGTATTTCTATTGTATGTTTCGGTTTCCACTTCTGTTTAAAGGTTTTCTATACCGATTAATCATTGCTGTTAACAAATGTATAATTTATTGATCCATAAGTGTTATAGTTCTTGAAAATTTTAGTGGTCTCTTCTCTTCAGTTCCTTCCCCCCCCCCCTTTCACGATTGTACCTACGCCCCTATGGTGCAGATTGGTAAGACCAATTTCCATTTATCGAGCTCGTCCTCTAAGGCTTGCTTCTCTAGTTCTTCACAATAATAATACAACTCTACTCACCATTCAGGAAACTCTAAAGGATGCTGAGTAACCTGGTCCCTCTTGAAGTTATACCAATCATCAATATCATAAGAATCTCCTCCTTCGGCGTTATTTATATTTACGAGGTTAATTTCCGTCAATACGGGATAAGGCATCTCCTACCACGTTATCTTTCCCTTTCCGGTACTCTACTTTAAAGTCATATTCTTGTAAGTGCAATGCCCATCGAGATAACTTACCACTCGGATTCTTTAACTTAAATAACCTCCTTAGACTTTGATGATCTGCCACTACAGTGAATGAGTAACCTTCTAGGTACACCCGATAGTGATTTATTGCCCAAATCACGGCTGAGCACTCCTATTCAGTGGGTGAATAATTCAGTTCCGCCCAATTCAAACCACGAGAAGCGTATGAAATAACATTTTCCCCATCATCGTGAACTTGAGATAATACGGCTCCAAGGCCACTTTTATTCGCGTCAGTATTCAATACAAAAGGACGACTAAAATCAGGCCTGGCTAAGGCCACTGTTGAAGTAAGCTCTAACTTCAATCTTTCAAACGCCAATTGTTGATAATCACCCCATCTGCATTTCTAATTTCTTCCTCAACAGCATTCTCAATTCTGATGTAATCGAGGAATAATGTTCGATACCAACCGGCCATTTCTAAAAACCGTCTTAGTTGTGTAACATTCTTAGGAACAGGAAATTCCCTCACGGCAGCTGCTTTTTCTGGGTCTACAATCAATCCCTCTGAGTTTACTAAATAACCCAAATATTTAAGCTGTTTACAGCCAAACTCACATTTCTCTCGATTAACTCGCAGGTTAGCCTCACCTAATCTAATCTAATCTAATCTAAGGGTCTAAAAACTTCCTTTAACACTTGGACGTGGGGTTCAAAATCAGGTGTAAATACCACGATGTCATCCAGATAAACTAAAACGTTCCCTGACAGATCGTTACCAGTTTGTCTACAAGTCTTTGAAACGTAGGACTCCCAGTTAGTTCCATAGGCATGACCGTAAACCTTAACAGTCCTCTACCCGGCACTAAAAAAGATGTAACATCTTCACTCTTCTCATCTCCAACGGAACTTATAAAAATGCATTTTTCAAGTCAATTTTTGACATAATCTTAGCACTATGCAAGTTATCTGACAATTCCGTTAAGTTTGGCATAGGATAACTATCCCGTTTTGAAATCTCATTTATTTTCCTATAATCCACGCAAAACCTATACGAACCGTTTGGTTTGCGTACCATTATTACTGGGGAAGCCCATTCAGCATGACTGGGTTCCGCCTTCCCGGTCTTAAGTAATTCATCCAATTGTTCATGCATCGCTGCTAGAACCTCAGGGGAATATCGATATGCTCTCTGATTTATTGGATGATTAGTTGTAAGCTCTATATGATGACTAATACTGTTAGTTAATCCCAAATTACCCTCGAGAACCGTAATCGATTCTACGACCATTAAGTCTAATTTGGCCCTCTCTTTTGGGGAAAGACTGTCACTTGTCCCAGAAGGTAACTCTCCTAAAATAGCTCTCAAACCACTATCTCGCCTTCTCTCCTCTACATCAATTTTATATTGTTAACCTTCGGTAAACCAAAAGTTACCCCCAGAAAAAAGCCAAACCCCATTGCTTTATCGTATAGAGGCCTAAAAGCACTTTAGTGTTCAACTGTGGCATGGCATAAACTAGTAATTCCTTTATTCTTTTCGCTATTTCAACCTTAGCTCGATAAGCTCGAGCTATTTAGATGGCCTCTCCATTAGCCAGCACTGCCGTAAATGGGAATACTGGCACCTCTATAATGCGCCAACTTTTTAACAATTCTAGTCTTGCGGTACTAATATAGGATTTACTAGAGCCAGTGTCGACTAAAGCCATAATGTTCTACTTAGTATTTTTCATAGAATTCCGCAAGGATATGTACCAACGACTAAAATTCCCCTTAGGGTAACAAATCACTTTCCTTTTCAAACTACATAAATTATACGCTTCATTATTCATATTTACTTCTCCATTTGTCGTTGCCCCATTCAAGCTAACATCGCCTTTGCGTTGACTCGTGTGTTTACATACCTCACAAGTTAGTTTTGTTACGCCAACTTTTCCGCAGCCGAAACAATATTTCCTGTACTTCCTGTACACTGTTTAACAGAATGCAGTTCCTGACATCTCATATTAGCCCCCTGTACTTACATAGGATACATGGTCTCCATTTTGGATGGTTTAGTTTTCTTACCATCTCTAACGTTATTACTAACTACTGCTGGCTCTCTCATAATTTCAGCAGTATTACATCGCTGAGTAATATAAGCTATCAAATCATTATATTGTGGAATAACTTTGGATGATATTTTATCCTCAAAGCTCCTGCTCGTTCCGGGATCTAAACCTCGTAACGCTATTTGCAGCTTAACGTTATCCAACATATCAGGAATCTCCAATATTTCCCAGGCAGCAAAATTTGTTTCAAATGTATTTAGAAACTTATTTAACTCTTTGCACGAACTATTTTGCATTGGAGAAAACTTGAATTATTCGATATACGTCGAGGCCAATCTTCGTTTATTATAATACCTCTCTTTAAATGCATCCAATGCAGATCGATAATTCTCGGGAGTAATATCAAAGTCCGCTATAACAGTAAGAGCGTCACCACTTAATGAACTTTTTAAGTACTGAAATACATTAATTTCTGTTCAGTTCTGATTTTGATCCACTAACGACACAAACAAACTAAAAATCTCTACAAATTCCTCAATCTTTCCCGTAAAACGTGGTAGTTCAATCTTAGGCAATATCCAACTTACTGCATTTGCTCAAAAATCATCACCCTTATTAGTTACATTTGCTGCTAATTGCGGCTTATTGAAGAGCAAATATGTACTTCTAACCTTGTCAACCAGTTCATCGAAGGCTTTATCTACCGATGTCAATTTAAACTGGGCATTCTCCAAGGTTGCATTAAACATTATCTATTTGCCCCTTGAACTTTCTAAATTTTACTGAGACCATCATATGTGGGAGTAAATTCCCTTACATTATTCTCATTTAATTGCAATGCCTTCTTATAAGCATTATTTGCCTTCGAGAACAACACTTCCCACTTACTCTTTAAATAATTAAATTTCTGCTCTTCCGTAAACCACTCATAAGCAGCCATTTTGAACCTGCTACTTATATCACAGCACTAAATCAATAATATACAAGTAATATACAATATATACTTTTTAAATTGTCACGTTCCTAGTGATACCATTTACTCACTTCATACTGAAGTATTTTAAATTACCAAAACCAACAATTTACATAAACCAAAAATATCCATTAACAGATTAAGGTTAATAATGGTTGGATCTCTGTTCGGGCGCCATTATTTTGTACCGGAATAATTCTCCTCTCTTAATATCCACAATCTAGCACTATATTTCTTCCCGCTAGTCCTAATAACCATTAAGAAAGGTGAACTTGTACAAAACGTTCCCCAGATATGCTAGTCACGAATACAGGTGTTCTGAAAAATTACGTTACCAAGGTTACCAGGAAATAACAAGAAAAATAGATATATCAGAAAATATATATTATAATGCAAAAACAGGCAATTAACCTAATACATGAACAAATGCAACTATAATAACCATGTTTTACAAGTAACTGTACTTCCAGCAGATAAGGGCAATGCCACAGTGATTATTGAGACCACAGACTACGACCGGAAGGTCAAGCTACTACTCGAAGACTTTACCTTCAAGAAGCTGGACAAGGACCCAACGGCCAGAATCACCAAGATCACTACCAACCTCACCAAACACTCCAGCCTAACCACCGAGGCACAAAATAGCACCATCCCGCACGCAGCCACTCCACCCAGACTCTACGGACTTCCCAAAATCCACAAAGCTACATATTGGTAGATTGGCCAAACACCTCACCACCCTATTGAATCCACTAGTGGGCTCCTGTCATCATCACATTAATAACTCCAGCCACTTCATACAAAAGATCTCAACCCTGAGATTGGACCCGGGGGATATCTTGGTGAGTTTCGACGTTGAATCCCTCTTCATCAGAGTGCTTCTAGAAGACTCACTACATCTCATAGCGGAACAATTTCCGGAGGACATCTCACAACTCTTTAGACACACTCTACGTCCACCTACTTCTGCTACAACGGCCAGTTTTACAAACAAACGGCCATGGGTTTACCATTATCACCGGCCATTGCCAATTTCTTCATGGAAAACCTTGAACACACCGCACTGGACACCGTCACACACAAACCAAAAGCCTTCTATAGGTACGTCGACGACACTTTGTCATTTGGCCACACGGGACAGAAAAACTTACCTTTTTTCTGGACCATCTCAAATTCACCATGGAAGTGAATCCCTTCCTGGATCTTCTAGTGTACAAAAAACCGGATGGCAGCCTGGGACACAGTCTACAGGAAGCCCACACACACCAACAGATACTTGGATGCCTCCAGTCACCATCATCCCACTCAGAAGAAAACAATTATCTCCACTCTATTTCACCGAGTGTTTGACATCGCAGACAAGGACCACTTACACCTAGAACTTCAATACCTACAGGATACCTTACGCAAGAATGGGTATAGTAACCAGGACATCAATGAGGCCCGTAGGAAAGTAGAACGCAACAGGAAGAACCCACCACTGCTCATGCAAGGGAAGGATAGCCCTCAAGAGAAGGCCTACATACCCTTCTACGGTTCTGTCTCCAACAAGGTTTCCCGTATACTCGCAAGACATAATATCAAAACCTTCTTCACGCCCCCCAAGAAGATCCGACAACTCCTCAGGCCGGTGAAAGAACCACTTGGGCTTAAGGTCCCAGGAATATACAGGATTCCTTGCGAGTGTGCGAAGGTGTATCTGGGTCAAACAGGACGCACGATATAGGAAAGATGCAAAGAACATCAACGGAACATCAGACTTCTCCAACCGGAAAAATCAGAAGTAGCCCAACATTGCATTTTTTTTTTTTTTTTTTTTTTTTTTTTTGTGGGGACAAAGGCTACTTACGCCCTAACTGCATGCAGGCATGCGAGTGTAAGACTCCTACCCGGGCTTCGAACCCGGGCAGCCCACTCACTAAAAATCCCCATCGGAAGTCTTGAGGTCAAAACCTCATTGCTGCAGTACCGCATAGATGCACCTGCGCATTCTGTGGTGATAAATGAATGCTACCTGCCAGTGACAGTAACAGCGAGTGAAATTACTGAAGTGCTAGCGGACAAATATGACCTAAGCCCTGAGCGCCCCCTGGTAGCAAGTGATGGTGAACGTTATGAGTGATGAACTCTGTAGTGGTGGTGGATGATGTCGTTGATCAGTCTTGGTGTCAGTTGAATTTGTTGGTGCACTTCATATGCCGAAATAGCGCGCCGCTATTTTATCTTTTTAGTCCTGAAGATGGCCATGGAGTCTACAATGACCCAAAGCTCGACCTTCTTAAATTTAACACGACTGATCACCCGTGAAGTATTGATCAATAACGTTCGCCGTGAAAGCTACAAATCTTACATGTTTTACAAGTTCCACTATACTACTCTCACTTCATGTAGCTTCTCGAAATGTTAATTATTAACATTACACTGTAAATTCCGTCTTTTTACCCTCTGAGTAATTGAGAGAAGTTATGACTCAGATAAGCATATAAATGAATCAAATGTCGTGAACCAGACAATATTATCAATCATATAATGTGTTCCCCTGACCTGTGCTTTTATAACAAGATCGTAAACTACGATACCTGCACAGAGTTACAATAGTTTCGAAGTATTACTGGTCTGAACACGGAAATTTGCTGCCTTGGGTGAAATGGAAGATGGAGGCTCCTATCAGTACTAAAATTCAACTCCATGAAGTTCCTTCAACCATCCAAAATTAGCGAACACCATAGAACCCAATTACAGACCCATTCTTCCGTAGCCAGCTCCGTAAACTATCATTATTTCGGACAATATTAATTTTAGATATGACAAGAATCTGTCATGTAAATTCAGTCAAACTAATTATGAGTATGACATTATTTTGACATCCCTCACATCTTTAACGTCTACTCGAGGCATCCTTTTTGCCGAGGTCCTCTCTCGACACAACTCTTGGTTCGTCTCTTCCGTTCCTTCTACACTCCGCCCACTCTAATCTTCCGCTTCTTTTTCTTACGAAATACACACGAGCTCCAGATGTGCTGACCATGTCAATTAAAATACCTGAAGTGAGCTTTCGGAGAAGAAATCTTTCATTTGCTCTCAGTTTCTCGCCACAAGTTCTGCTGCCAATTCCTTTTTCTTACTGTAAAGATTTCTCCCTCGATTTCTGTCTTCAGTCATGCTTTGCTGTTCCTGTTTATTTCGTTTAAGATGCTGACGTATTTTGAATTAAACCTGCTTGTTCCAATGGTTGATTTTCATCCATTAATTTTGCTAATCGATCTGTAAGTATTTTTGTAAATTTTTTGTATAAACTGGATAGTAGGCTGTTTGGTCTGCAATTGTTTAGGTCATTTCTGCTTCTTTTCTTATATAATAATATCATCTCACTTATGTCCCATTGAAGTATTCCTTCTGTTTTAAGCATGTTGTTAAAAAGTTTCGTTATTTAAGGTGTTAGTACATATTTTCCCCATTTCAAACATTTATTCAACATTCCATAGCTTCCCGAACCTCTATTGTCCCGAAGCCGAAATTATAATGTAAATACAAGTAATTAATAACAATAGAAAGAATTAAAAGGAGATTGTAATCAATAGTTAAGGGGAGAACATTGTTAATAAAGCTGAATAAATTAAGTGTGAAAAATGGAAGCCTATGCAGATTAGATGAGTGATAAGATTACAATTGTCCTGCGAGCAAAGCCTGGAGAGTTCAGTGGGTTGCTTCTTATCTTGGCATGACGTGCTCAAAAGTTGACTAATGAAAATCGCTTCCTTTGCGTCGCACACGCGATCACGTGCAAGGCAACCCTCCTTCGTCTGGGTTCGCGCAGCCAGTGCACATGCAATCTTCTGTGATCTCCTGTACGTAAGATGGCGCGTATATATCATTCATTGGTCGCTAAAGGGTGACAAATATCAAGTATTATAGCGTTGCAGTTGAAGTTAGAAACTTATATTCTATTTAGATATCGTCGGCAGCTCTCTACAAATCTGGAAATTTGAAAATAAAGTCAAATGTTTGTTAATTTTTCGTTTGGTTCCATCCCTGCCACCACTCACGCATACCTTGCAGATGAGGACCTCTTGCTGGAGCTAGTTCGATACTGGGACACCAAACACATGGTAGGAGATATCCTGGCGACAAGATCTTGTAGATCTTAAAGTCGACGTCTTCGACCTGTAGCGGGAGAGGATTGTGCGTCAGTTCTTAAGCCATATTATGACATTATCGACTTCCTTATTCAGTATTGTAATTACTTCTTTCTTGTGAGGGTTGTGGTATTGTATTATTGAATTGTTCTATTCATTCCCTGTCTCGATTTCGTTGTTTCTCCCCGAGTATTTTTCACTACCAGTATCCAATGTTTATCATGTTCTAGGCCCTTGTTCACTCTTTTGATCGATTCTAAATTCTCCAAAATAATTCGCAACTGGCTTTGTTTAGACTCTCTTAGATCTTTTTGTATTTCTCTTTTTGATCTGTTCACTGTTGCGTATTTTAATCTTTCTCCTTTTGTCTCTTGCATGTGTTGTATAATTTATTCTCTTTGTTCATACATTGCTATAGTGTTTACGGATAGTTTATATTTGTTATTTATTTTGTCCCCTCCTTTTGAGGCAATTTCCACCGCTTGTGTATGCAATGTTCCAGCCTTTTTTATTATTCTTATACGTCTTCTTTTTTCCCTGTTTGATAGTAATTGTATTTCATCCTCCAGTGTGTTTCTAATATGTGTTTGTTTATTTTTTCGGCTTTTGGTTTTTTAACTCTTGTTATGTTCCTCTTTAGTTCTGTCATCTTTAGTGTAGCCTTGGCCAGTCTATGATCCGATTCAGGTTTGAGGCCATTTATTACTTGGACGTCCTCCACTATGTCTCGGCTGGCACTCAGTATGAAGTCTAGTTGTTTTTAATCTTCCGACCTGATGATTTCCAAGTCCATTGCTCCTACTGCGATTTTTGAGAATGTGTTTAGTATTAATAGGTTTTGTTCTTCGGCAAACTGAATGAGTGTTTGTCCTCTTTTATCTCTTATCCCTATGCCGTATGGACCCTTCGGCTTTTCATAGGTGTTTTTCTTCCCTACTGTGCTGTTTAAATCCTCGATTTTGAACAGTCTTTGGGTCTTGTGTTTGTTAATTGTTCTTTCTAATTCCTCGTAGAACTCTTCTTGCTCTTGAACTCTTCTTACTCCACCTCTGTGCTGGCCTCAGTGGAGGCATAGGTCTGGATTACCATGATTTTCTTTGCATTAATTTATATTTTTAATACCGCTGTTCTCTCGTTAATGCCTGTAAATTCTGGTATTTTATCCATAAAGTTTTGTATATAAGGAACCCCTCACCATTCTGTCCTTTGGTGGTGCCTATGTAGAAGAGAATATTGCCATTTTCCTTTTCTATTACATGTTGTCCCATTTTCCAAATTCTGCAAAGTTGTGTTATGTTGTTGCATTTTCTAGCTCCAATTCCCTTTCGTTCATTCTCAGTGTCGGTGCATTCCAGATGCTCAGTGGTAGTTCGTTTATCACAAAGTTAATCTTCTCTGGGTTTGTTGCGCTTCGATTTTCATCCTGTCGGTTGCCGGTTTTCTTGTTCTTGCTGCTGCTGATACTACTACTGTTTTCTCTCTCCTATTTCCCATCCTGGTTGTCCAGACTCCGTTTTCCATTGTTCTTTCATTTAAGTACTCCCACTTTGCATCGATTTGGATTTTTGATACCCCACTTTCACTGTATTACCTTTTCGTATTTTTTCCTTGGCCTTTCTCCTTAGAATAGCTTGTATATGCCTTTCCTCCTTTGTCATATCACAGTCAATGTAGCATTCTTGACCTGCTAGTTTGGTATTGTTTCATGAGACCTTCAGTTTTTCTTCGAAGTCTCTCATTTTATTAGTACTGTGTCTCTTCCTTGGCAGTCTTTTCCTATGTGTTTTACTTGTTCGTCCGTGGTCGTATATTCAAACATTTCGTCTATTATCTTATGGATGTTATACTGCTTTCTGTTTGTAATGCGCGATTTCTTGATGATTGTATTATTTTTTTCCTCTCTTGTTTTTTGTCTTTTCTCTTCATTTTCTTCTTGTTTTATCTCAAAGTTGTTTATTTAGTTTTCTATTTCATTTTCGACCTGATTGATTTCTGTTTGCAGTTTTCTGGTTTGTTGATTTACACTCGAATTGTCGCCAGTTCCTTTTTTGTTTCCTCTCTGAACCTTATATTTTGTTGCTTGATTTCTCTTATTTCTTTTAATATTATCTATAGTACTAAATTCTGGTTTTTACTTCTCCCATTTTTGCTTTCTGATACGTCAGTACTTCTCCTTGTGTTCGGCATCTTGCCTTCTGTTACTGGATTTCCGCTGCTGTTTCTGCTTGTTTAGATGCACGTTGTGCTGTTGGTTGCGGGAGTAGTGGGTCGATCTTCCGTTTCCAGTTGCGTTTTGTGTAGCGCTAGATGTGTCCGCTCTTTTATAATCTTTGCTTCTTTCGTCATTTCCGGGGCTTTGGCTATTAGTATGATTCCTTGCTATATGCTTTCTTGTGCCTGTGTTTTCTAACCTCCTTCTATCTTCTTGTCTAATGAGCTATATTAGGCTGTATCAAACGTTATTGATATTTGTATTTTATCCCTATTCTTTGTACTCAAAAGTTTGTTTATCCTAGGTTACGTAGACACTGGTAGCCAAATAAACAACCAACTAAACAAGTATGTTCCGTAGCATTCACAAATTTCGAAAGAAATATTTATAATAAAGATGAAACTTGTTATGCTAACACTTCTATAACTTAATAACTATAAATTTAAATACCTGAACTACTTATTAAATGAAATTAAAATGAACGTTCTAAATTAAGTTATCTCACCTTTGTGTACGGACATTCAGGAGGCAGATCGCTATACTTAATCACCATATCAGCCATTTGTTTTTGGTCCTTCACAAAGTTACAAAGCTTTGTTTTCGGTCCTTTGGCCATCAGTGAAAGTACATTGTCGTTATCCACTGTATAAACCTCCCACCAAACCTGAGGAACATAATAACTTTTTAAACAAAACATTTCTAATTAAGTTTTTTATACATTCTAAAGTTAAAGATTCCAAGACTACCAGAAGTATTGCTCAGTTACGCAGTTCTAACACATCTTACCTTTTCTGTTTACGTTAACGTTATTCAATCAACTTTCCCAATTTAACAACAGCCTCTCCTCGTTATGATTGCTGTCGAATTTCGAATACATTTTAATTAGTTGCACTTTAATTTTAGTTTTCGGGTGCATCCGGTCTCAAGGTAAGCACACCATTTTATCGTATTTATTTGCTGTCTTCGAAGTAAATTTCAAATTTGGGAACCCAGTAGTAATAAAGTTTGGACTGTAAACTTGATGAGGGATGGTCCCCAAGGTATACCTGGATACTACTTGAGTATTCGAAATTTACGACATACCATTCAACAAATAAGCCGTTTGTCTTTTTCCAAAAAATTCACATTTTTACATCATTTTATTTTGTCCTCAGATTCGTGATTTTGCCTCCTATAGTAACAATAGCTTCATAAATATGTTTAAATGTTGCTGCAGTCTACTTTTGTGTGAGGTGCATCCAACTTTTGGAGGAAATTCATATAAAATAGTAATAAGATATCCATGCAAAGTTTCAGGTTACGTTGATCTAGAGCACTAAATCAACATTATTAAATGTTGGAATTGCTTTGCAGTCAAAGCTGTTTTTGCAAATGAATTTGACTGCACAGAGTTGCTCAGAATGATTTGTTTTAACAGCTGACAACGACGCACTTGGTATAGATGGTACAACTAATCGTAGTATGCATTATTTCTGGATTTACTCCTCTATACTCTTGGTCACTTATAAAGTATGATATGAGAGTATATTGTATTGTTTTACTTTCTATTTTTTCTAAGATCAATGTTATATTCTGTATATGTGTTTTCATGTCCCTTCTCCAGATCCACAAGAATTCTTTCAGAATACACCATATTTATACAGGTTGAAAAACTCGGGAAAACAACATTTTAAAGTAAGTTATTGGCATCTCTTGTGGTTTGCTGTTTACATAAAATTTTTAAAAAATCCACTATGATTGAAGAGGAATACCTATGCTATTCATATAAAATACAAAATATATATTTCACTTGTGTATATCAAGCGTAGAAATGTTAGTCAAAATGGTTACTCTTTCTGAAGGGAAAAAAAAAAAAAAAAAAAAAGAACAAGCCTAAGATAATTTTGCATTCTAAGGTTGGTTTGAGGCGTGGAAAGCTTTATCTTGGAAACGTTTAAGACTATCTGAAACAGGTGTGAAATCTGGCAATTTAAACACGTTTTCTTTTTTGAGTATAGTGTTCACATACAAACAAAGACGAGCAAAGAAAAATTAAAACAAATTTCTAGCTTTTACTCCGTGGATTTTAACACTTTTTTACCGAAGAAAGTTTGGTGTGAAAGTCTTTAAATGCATGTATCACTATTTAAAAGAGAGGGAAATACCACATAATATGGTCTCCATAACGTCAAAGTCTGTTTATGTTATTAATAATAATAATAATAATAATAATAATAATAATAATAATAATAATAATAATAATAATAATAATAATAATAATAATAATAATAATAATAATAATAATAATAATAATAATAATAATAATAATAATAATGATGATGATGATGATGATGGTGATGATGATAATGATAATGCGAATAATAATAGTAATAATATTAATAATAATAATAATAATAATAGTAGTAGTAGTAGTAGTAGTAGTAGTAGTAGTAGTAGTAGTAGTAGTAGTAGTAGTAGTAGTAGTAGTAGTAGTAGTAGTAGTAGTAGTAGTAGTAGTAGTAGTAGTAGTAGTAGTAGTAGTAGTAGTAGTAGTAGAGAACAACCACTTTAATTTAAATACTTTACCTTATTAGTTATAAAACTTACTTCTGTTTCCGGAGGTAAATCTTGTTTGAATATCACTTTACCGTGTACCACTGGTTCTACCTCTGGTTGATCGTCGTAGTAAATGGCTACCAAATAAGAGCTGTTATCTACATAATCTCTGTCCAATCTTCCTATATCTGCTGTTCGCAAAAGCAATCTATAATCTCTGTCCTGAAATAAAAATACACAAGGAAATAGAACTATTGGTATTGATGGAGGTTTAAGGAAATTTTAAAATTACCAAGCAGCTCTTTCATGTTGAAGCTTTAAATGTTGGTGACTGTATTTCAGCATTATCCCAGTGAAAGTTTTGTGCATATAAATACCATCATATTTAGAATGGAGTATCCATGAATGTAAACATATGGAAGTCGTAAAGTTTCTAATTCCTTCACTAAACACAAAGCAAAGACAAACTGTTACCCCCCCCCCCCAGACACCTCATTTTATTTAGTGCTCTGTCCTCAAACCTGATTTGAGCAGAATAAACATTTACAAGGCGTGTACAATAGCTTAGTAAGTTTGTGAACTAGAACACAATTTTTACCAGAAAACACTTCTACGTAAATTCATTTTTGGATTTCTGCTGAAGAAATGAGGAATATTCAACTTCACAAAATATGTTATACTTCCAGCGCTCACTATATCGCCTTTCGATCTGTGTGCTATGTTCCTACTTAGCTCTAATCCACGTTCAAGAAATGTCCTCATTTGGTAAGTTGTGTTGGGAAAACAACCATTTAATAGCTCCTTTCAGTGCTAACTCCGTATCAATGGTAAAGTAACAAAGTAACTTTACAGTTAAGAACGGCTATTGATTCATTAGCAAACAAAACGTATGGCTCCAATCCACCGAGAGAGAGAGAGAGAGAGAGAGAGAGAGAGAGAGAGAGAGAGAGAGTTGCCATAAGTATTATAGTGGTGTAACGTAATACCTTTTTCAGAAATTCATTGGCAAGGGTTGCGAAAAGGGAGATTTTGTATCTTCAACCACATAAGTACATACATTGTACTGCATAAATTCTCCTTAGCCGGCTAGCAGCTTTATCTTCCCCCTGCCTTATCTACTCTGTCTTCTAACTCAGTTTACCTGAGCAAAATTAAGAATTAGAAATCAAGAATTAATGGTAAAAGATATTAAAACTAGCGTATCAAATACTTTATTTCATTGTTACGTACAAAATAAATATTTCTTATACCTATCAACACATATAAAGTGCGGGCCATAGTTGATTCTGTTTCGCAAATTTATAGCAGAAATCGTAACCCTGCTCGCATTAATAGGTTCAAATACCTCTCACTATCTTTTAATTCACTTCTCTTTCTGCACTCCCCTTCTTCCCCCACTCATTCCATAACCACCATAGTTATCTTCCTTACCTCTGCGCGTGGCACACATCATGTGATGTTTAGAAAACTCTCGTATTGGGTATTAATAAAATTGGGCGACCAACTTGAGCCGTTACAAAATTGGGGCTCAACGTGGGGCGGCTCGACAATGATGACAACCTGATGTTCGCCGATGAAGGAAGGCCTCGATGAAAACATGGTCGAGGTGTAGGAAGAACAGCGTACGTCTGTGAATTTCAACTCAGGGACAGCAGCAGGCCCCGTGGACGCGACAAGGACGACGACCACAAGGAACATCGCGAGCACAGAGGTTGGAGACCACGATGGTCCAAGAAGGTAAACAAAATGCAGTCTCAAGACCTGGGAGGAAAGGCGCATAAAATGATGTTTCTACAAGCGATGCAATCGCGTCAGAGGACAACCACATCAAACCCAACTTCATGCGTTACCAAACCTGGCGTAATCAATGTGAGCCGTTACAAAACTGGAGCCCAACGTGGGGCGTTACAAAATTGGCGTAACCAACGTGAGGCGTTACAACCCGCGACCATGGAATTTGTAGGGCAGCGCCTAACCAACTGAACCACCCAGACTGACACAGGTAACCGGAGAATAATAGTTAATTATGAGAGTGTAAAAACTATCTTGGTTTCAATAATAGGCAAAGGAAATTGAATACGTGTTATTGAGCAATATACCTGACTATCTTGTAACAGGTAAATGACAAAGTGGAACTCTATTATCCGAATTACAAAAGTCCGGATCACGAATTATCAGGGTCATGAGGGGAAAAAGGGTATGACTTAAATTCCTACTTTATTAAACCAAGGAATTGTAAAGTAATTTACGTCTCTTTATTGATCTAAAATGCAGTGAGTATTATTAAATGCAGGATAGTACAAAATACAAGCAAGATTGGTTTGCACTGTTTAATTTAACATTACAGTATACAGAAAGTTAACTCCTTAAAGAAGTTACCCTTTTTCATGGTTTGTTTTATTATCCGGATGAGTTTGGTGCCAATTAATCTGAATATATCTACTTTGGTGGTAGAATATTTTAGAAATTAGGTACACATGCATTTACAAAAATAAGGAAAAACGGAAGGAAAAGCGTCGAAAAATCATTTTAATTATTTAATGATTCTCGTTTTGTATTTTGCAACGCCATTAAAAATTGACGATACTGCTCTGTTTAACATTCCCGCATCTATCAGCTACCTACACACCCCTCCTCCAATCTCTTATATATTTATTTTCATGACGACTACATTCAAACGGGAACTTTTCCACATCCTGTTAGGGTTATAAGTGCAGATATTTGGCAGGATACTGAACAATATTACATCAATATTTAATTCACTTGCAAACTTATAATTTTACTTATTAACAGCAACATGTTTTCACGTTGAATAGTAACTTCAAGTAGACGTCCAAGAGAAAACATGACGCAGAGTGGGCGAAATGAATGCTGTAATGCGATGACGAATACTATTGTAATCGAGTTCGAATACTTTCTGCAAGATCAATGGCGTCACATTATCTATGCCAGTGGGTCGCACATTGAGGTCTGTAGCAAAACTGCTAAGCTATCTCACAGGTGTTGTTCATTTTGTGGTGCAATTACGATCATGCAAAATCATCAAATAGTGAACTATGTGACTCTTGTGGGAAAACTGTTAGACGAAGGTAAAAAACAACTAACACACCTAAGTGGATCATATTAATGTACCGTTTATTATAATATCAGCACTTATACCCTACAAGCTGTATGTATTTTTCCTTTCTTCTCTTATTAAAGGTTTAACTAATTAAATTCCTTGTGCGTGGTTGTATAACTTTGCCCCATAAGTGCGAGAAGTGTACTTACCTGTCCCACTACAAGGCCAATAGATGCAATGACTGCGGCCAACAGAATCCTGCTACCTAAGTCCATGGCGAGCATACTAGGTCTGGAAATGCACAAGCCGTTTTATCTAGCTCTAGACACGATTTGTAAATGAGTTGCTGTTATATCACACCATTCAATTTAGACCAATAAAAGGGAGGGAAGTTCTTAATGTTCAGATTTTAATCTTTCCTATTCTTGTTCGAACAACGCTAGATTTTAGAGTTACACATTCAACTCTGGGATGAACAAATGCATATGAAGGCAACAGCTGCTGATTGCACGCGACGTAATGCATTTTGATGCCCCTGAATCGCTGAAATAATCATTTACGTGACGCATTCCATTTCCGCTTATTATGCATGCGAGTGTGATTGTGACATTAATCACGTGCATTATATTGTTTTCTGTTACTACGAAGAAATTAATCACAAAAACAGTTGAAGCAGGAATGCATTAATTGTGACCCGGATTCACAGGAATTAAAATATTTAAACTAAGTGGGTATATATGCACCAAAATAAAAAATGGACTATTAAAAGGCCAGTAAAATTCAACAAGCATCTACATACTTTGACACAAACATATCTAAAACGTACATTTGATATGCATTACTGCATACCTACCTGCATTTGTGCGAAAGTTAATTATTATTTATTAAAGACCTTCAGAGATGAAGCCGTCATTTGTCATGGGAAATATTTTATATCAATTTTTTACTTTCTCTACTAGGTATAGTAAAGAGGAGGAAGTATAGCATCCCATCCAAAAATTCGATATCGATATTTTTCCGGAAATATATGTTTTGAGGTCCCTTGAATTCAAAGAGCATTTTTAGAAAAAGCTCCGTATGTGTGTCTGTACGTCAGGATGTGGATAGCATAAATAATGAAGTTTAACATCTTTCAAGGATGCGACACGAATATTTTAAAGAAAACTGCTTACCCCTAAATAACCCTTTAAATGGAAAACATTTTTTATTTATTGACACGAGAAATAAAATTTATACCTTGCACTTTTTCCAAATGCTTCAAAGTTCCATTTAATTAAAATTGGCATAGCTTTGTATTAATAGGAAACCTTAAACGACAAGCAAAAGCAACTATAGGAAGAATTAGCATTTCTGGAACGAAAAACGAATAAAACTCACTTCGGAAGTAACAATTAATGCATTAATTTACATTTGAAAATGGTGGTCATCTGCATAATTGTTATTGATGTTATACAAAACCCGGAAAATCTTTTATTTAGTTTAACGTATCTTATCACTCTGTATATCTACATAAAGAATTAATTAATTAGTAAAGATTGACCATACAAATGAGGGGAACTCAAAGATTTGCTTTTGCTGAATAAGGGACAACTTTCAGTGAAAGTACCCCAATCGATATTAAAAACTGTACCATTCCAAACCATTAAACAAAAGTGCTTTACGCTAAACAATACAATTTAAATAACATTTTGCCCCTTTCAGCTGAAACTTTGAGCATAGAAACTCTGATTTTAGGACTTAGCACATTGGCCACTATATTACAGAGGGTAAAGGTTAAAAGGGTAAAGAGTACACACACCCACAGAGGGGAAACCTCGCTCACTTCGACCCACACAGATCTATTGTGGCTACCACCCCTCAGAAGGCTGGGATGAAATGAGGGAACTGAAGGTGCCACACAGGATCGCTGCTAGACAAGCGACGGAGACGCGCGAAAGTCCCTAACAAGTGCTGAGATCTCTTCATCCCGGCGCCAGGCTCCGCCAAGTAGCCATCACACCGCGGTTTCGGTGTCACATTGAGCGCCCCCCCCCCCACCCCCTGACGGAAGGATAGGTTGGCCGAACGCCACCTAGAGCCAAGAACAGTAGTTACCATGCGCAATCATGAGCGCCATCTGCCCGGTACTGCCAAAGCTATGCGCCTGAAAGATAAGGAAATGGACTGAAGGGAAATAATGGAGAGGAAACTGTGGTATGAAATAATGCACCCCAGTATTCACCTAAGTGTCATGGGGAAACCACGGAAAAACCCATATCAGAGTGCGCGGCCACGGGAATCGAACCCGCCACCTCCTGAATGCGAGCCACAGACGTTGTCTGCAGAACGAAATATTACTCCTTTATATTGTTGCAATCCATAGCATTTTGTGGGCGCCGGAAACACAACTTTGGAGCTCGTGGCTTATTTGTGCTAAGTGATATGTTTCACAAGCGCGTTCAACTGATGGCAATAACACCATACAGAGATATGAAGTAATTTACATTTATGAATAATAGAAACATGTGCTAAATAGGTACCTCTGATGGGCAACGCATAGTGCAATTGTGCCACCCACCCTATTCCCTTTAACAAGTGGTTAACGCCTAATTACTGCTGCCACAAGTTTGGAAGCCGCCGGCCTGTGTGATAAATTGATAATCACGATTAAGATTTTAGGGGCAGTGTTTATTCTAAGAGAATGGAAAGGATGCTAAAATAGGGGAAAAGGTGATATTACTTAAATATTTCGGTAAATGCTCTCTGTTTACATATTATTGATCTTTTGTAGTGTTAAACGCCCGCTTTTACTACATACGGCACCGCAGGCGGTGACACCGATGTTACATGGAATGAAGGTGGAACACCGGTGGTATGAGATGGTGGGGGAAACCGGAGAACCCGGAGGAAACCTGCCCCAACGCCGCCAGTGATAGGATATGACTAAAGGCAAGATTCTTTTGGTGATAATTATTTGAAAAATTCGCATTAATAATACTGGACAACAGCCAAACAATTTTCAGCACGAAATTGGGTGTTTATTAACTGGATTTTAATGATGAATTCAATGGTGCAAACAGTTTTTCTCTGTCACCAACAGTTTAAAGAAAATCTGTTTTCTGAATTAGCACTGACTGTAAATTCTTAAATTTCTGTTATAGTGATTAACATTGTAAACAAGATCTAATAGTGATAATAACATTTATTTTTTATTATTTTACTCCTTTAGTTAGTAAGGACCGTGGTGTTATGGTAATTTTGCCTTTGACAATTTATTTCCTGTTTTTGTGTCCCCCTAATAGCGAATAAATTATTGTATTTCCAAATGTCTCATTTGTTTATTTTTGAATCTATACACTAAGGCTTATCTTAGGTTTACTTGAAGGAGTTTCATCCATAGCAGATTCTTGTTTATTTTTCAACCTCTATATTTAGGGTTATCTTATCTTGTGTTTACTTGAAGGTGAATCCCCAATTTCATCCATTAGCAGAATAATCAGTTTATATTTTTCAATCCCTACTCGTATGTTAGTAATCTTCTTCCTGCATTATCTTATGTCTACTTGAAGGTGAATACCAGTTTCATCCATAGCAGAATTAGCCATTTTTAAGTTTTATTAGCGAAAACTCGTAGAATACTAATATATCAGCAAATATGTCGCGAATGTGAATTAATCCTGATAATTTCTGTTACCTTGCGATGAACATACCATTAAATCAAATAGACAGAAAATAACACCACTAATAGTAAAGGATTGTGAATTATATTTTGATCTTAAACTTGGTGATCAAAACCGCAGTTGGGCTCGTCACGTGGTTTGTAGAAATTGTGCCAGCCGGTTAAGAGAGTGGTTAAGGAATGAACGGAAAGTTTCAATGCCTTCTGCAATTCTGATGGTATGGAGGTTCCCAGAACCAGTGAATCATATTGATGATTGCTATTTTTCTATGACTAAAATTACAGGACTTAAGGGAAAAGTCTAAAAGACAATTTGATATCCAAACATTCCATCAGCTATTAGACCTGTTGCTCACAGTGATGAGATACCCATTCCTGTCCCTCCTGAATCCTGGACATTACAAGGCGAGTCTGAAGAGGTGATAACCCAGGAGTTCAGTCAAACTCAGGATCAGAATTTGAAGACCCAGATCCCAACATGCGTCATGAGGTAACTCAGGGAGAGTTAAATTATTTTGTCCAAGACTTAAATCTTTCCAAAGCCCAAGCAGAACTTTTAGGTTATAGGCTAAAGGAATGGAACTTCTTACACAGAGATACATCCATATGAATTTTTCAACAACTAGAACAGCACCTGATTAAATATTTCAGATTGGAAGAGAATTTCACTTATTGTTCTGATATTCATGGTTTGAATGGCAGAGAAAGTCGTGTGAGTGCAACATATAAGATTTTTGTAAAAAGGTTCGTGTGTATGTGTCTGTCAGTATATGAACAGCATAACTCAAAAACGGAAAGTCGGTTAAAAACCAAAGTTGGTATTTAAGTTTAATGCCTTTCAAGCATGCCACACAAAGATTTTGAAGAAAATAGCCCCACCGTAAACTACCCTTTATAAGGAAAATGTTCCGGAAATGTTTATTTTCTTGAAAATGGCTCTAATGATTTTGATTAAAACAACGTATGTTTTGGATATTTGTATGGCAAATGAAATGTATATTTTGAATTTCCTGGCTATAGCCTATATAGTCCTGTTTGCCTGGATGACTTCTGTATAACTCGTAAACCGTAAGAGATAGACCAAATCTTACTATAGAAAAACTCTAGATCTCGCTAAAACACACAATTTATGTCTGAATAAAATTTGTGTAGAGTGAACCAGAGGCAGATGGCAGTAAACGCCGAGGTTGCCAACAGACAAACCACCGCGCAGCCCTTTCGGATTTTTCTTTTCTTTGTTCTCCCGGGAGTTATTTATTAATGTTAACTTAGATCCTGGGTGAAAGTTCATAGTTTCTTATACTGGTTCACCCATTTGTTCATTCCATACCAGCATGCAAGCGCAAGTGACACGTGTTTCATGGCGCCTCCATACATTGATGACAGAATAGAGTCCATGTATTATTTCCGCTACAAGCTCAACATCTTTGAAATGTAACACCGTGCATAAATACCGTCACTTTTTGTGACAAGCATACATAAACAATTATTATTCTATTCGCCTGACCTATGTTCTCTGCTTACGTCGTTATACCATTTAGTAGTGTCCTCTAGATGTGTTCGAGGAGGCGTCTTATTCTAGAGAGGACCTGACCTGAATTTCTAATTAATAGCCCATTCAAAAAGACGCACGTGCATCCTCATTTGACGTTCTTTGCCTCGCCCAACGTTCCGCCGCTTAGGAACGTGGTATTTTGTTTGACATTTGAAGGTCCTCTCCATACCAGCATACAAAGGTATGTAAAATATTATCTAAATAAAACAACGTTTTTCAATATTGATGGTGACGCGGAAACCTCCGTCATAGGGACTATTTGCTCACTTGGCGGTCGCCTTCGATGTCCTGTGTTCGATGCCACGGCTACTCGTATCCAAGGCTCCACGGCTACCTGGGGTCAGAAATAATGTATCCTTGGTTGGAGATTAAAAAGGTTGCACACCTTTGCCCATTGTAGCACTTCTGACAATATGTACACAGGTTACTGATATAAGCATTTTTTGACTTTGAAATACTGTCCGTGTTCATAATTATGCCGTTCGCATATTACGCGGAGCTGCCACGCCCGTCGAAATTGTTTATTTAAAACTTTTAGCTGTTTCCTTCACGTGATTTCAGTACGCGTATTCAGCACTTAAACTTTGTCTTTTCGATGATTAATTTGGCGTACATTCACTACAATTCAGAAGTGTACTCGTCAAAGATTTCCCAAAAGCTTCCCTGATTTTACATTCCCGCCTCTATATAAAGGGTTATGCCTCCCCGACCTGGCAAATTCCTATTGGTCGGCTTGAACACGCCACGAAACCAATTTCGAATTTTGTACGTAAATTTTCTTTTCTATTGCGCGAGCCAAACCCCCACTTGTTAATTTTTGGCACGAAATTAGGACATTCCCGATATATATCGCAGAGATTTTTGTGTCTCACTCTTTTTCTTCAGGCCAATTTTGTAATAATAGAACAAAGATTTTCCCCTAGCGGCTCGGCACTCAAGTGGTGTCGTAAAACCAAGTACTGAGCTCTGGAAAGCACATTTTCAGCAAGCAAATATATTTACTCACATGTCATAAATAGTTATATTTATATTGATCGCCTTTGTTTGGGCTCAGGGGCGGAGAGTTAGTGTCTCAATGGAGAGGTCTAAAGAACCTTTTCTTGATATCATATTTCAAATCAGGATTTTAATAAAGTAATGCATTATCGATATGTGAGTGAATTTGTTGCATTTATTTTTTCCAAAACGTTTTAATGTTGCACGTATTTAATCTTTAATTGCAAAATAACTACTAACGCCGATCGCATAGACTTTCAGTATGAATTCGTTCTTGCACTAGTGGTGGATCGGCCCGCCTTTTCTGCCCTAGTTAATATTAACGATGCGCAACAGTAAAAATATGTTTCAGTCACTTTTCATTATAGAATGTATTTGAAATAATAACCCTCTGTAATTATATAACCAGACGTCAGTCAAACACATTCTTGAACACTTAGCAAAGTTCTGCAGCTGAAATAGCGGAAAACGTATGCCAGTTATCGTGTTCTAATTTGTCAAAATATGGGGATTTGCTTAATAAACTATGTCTTTAAGGTTCTTCCACAATTGTTCTGGAGTTGGATCAGGTCAGTCAAGCATTCTCTCATAAAACACATGTTGCATGATTTTCTCGCACTTCCTGCCATGACAGCCGCAATCTGTTCCAATTTTCCTCCATATGTTGGCTGTCTGTATATTGTTATCTAACATGGACTCAGCCTGTTTATACTTTTGTAATAATTTCTAAATTGGGGATTTATTAGGAGCAATGACACCATGGCTTTTCTACATAAATTCAAGCTGACAGTCAAAATCTGACTGCTTTCGAGAAGTAACAAACATTCACTGTTATGTATTATATAGCGTGATAACCCCGCACAATAAACACAAGCAACAGGCAGCTTACAAGTGCGTCATACGTCTCGTCACCATGTGATTAGCTCCTGGGTTATGAATTCTACATTACATGGGAGCACCGCTGTCATAGAAGGAAGGAGCGGATACATTCTACACTCTTACGTAATATAAACAATAATACATTCATATGCAGTGTACATTTAAATGACTAAACCCTCCTCAAATAAAACGTAGTTGGCAGTTATGATTTTGGAGTTGTTTAAAGCAACGCTAATTAAACAAAATAAACTGTTGAATCGCTTTGCTAACATTTCAGGAAGTCTAGAAGTAATCATTATGATACAAATATGACACATTTTACGTTACCTCAACTGTAAAAATACAAAAATATGAGTATATGCCATGTGGTGGAAGAAGACGAAGCTTTTGGAAATCAGATGACGTGTTTAATGGCTTATGCTTTTCTGGTATCGCAAACTTAAACGCGACTTGAAATAAGCACCCGACTTGCTTAGTTTAAATGTTCTGTTGTTTATGGCACTATAAGCTTTCACAAGACTCCACACTGAGTCTACTGGATTCAAAGCACAGCAATAAGACTGGAGTTCAACACTTTGTGACCAGGTCTGTTCTATTAAGGTATCAACAACAAACTTACCCTACTCTTTGTTTACTAACGTCATTTGAAATATCAGTTCGTCTTTTCATAATGCCTGTTGTGTATCCCTTTGGTATCCATCCATTGGGTAATATCAGTCATTGTTTGGTGGAAATGCGGTATAACTTCCCATTATAGTAGGCAGAGTATTTCTCAGAGCACTTTGCAAATACGTTTAAAACTATTCCATTTTCACTACTTGGTAATGGTTTTCCTTGCCGATGCTTTACATACTCCACGGCAACGCCATTTGGAACAAATTGTATGTTCCGCTTCTTTACTTCTATGGCTGCATGCACGTGCATGTATTCCATTTATTCTACTACATATAAGATTTTCAAACTGTTTTTTGTAAATAATTCTTGTAGTTCATTTTAAATTTAATGCTATTTTGCATGTTAGTTAACGGACTATATTTTCATTGGCGCCTGCTGACGTGGAAGTTGTGCGGTTCCAGCAACCAATGAAGAGTTACTCAAACACGTTGTTTACATTGCAGTTTAAAGTTAGGCCGGCGAAATTATAGCAAGGACGGAGTCCCTAAGGATTGTAGATGGAACATATCCTTTGACCCGCGGATCTTCCGGTCTTCGCCAGGTTGCTCTGAGCTACCATGGCCACGAAAATCGGAAGATCTGTGGTTCAAATCCCAGCTATGACACTGAATTTTTCAGTCTGATTCTACCTTTCAATTCATGAGGTATACAAAATGTACTAATGCAGATAAAATTGGACATGAAACAATAAAATCAGATCTACAATTGGTTCAACTAATGATATGACAGAAAAAATACGGTAGAAGGTAAATTCATGTTGATAGAATGGTAGAGTATTGATTCACAAAGAAAGTAATAAACTATCGGTCGGCTGGGAAGAGAGATGTTGACGATAGAGACCGGAGCAGGAGATAACACATAATCCTTTAGAGAAGAAAAACCATGTATCTTTTGACGATTTAAAATTTCCTGGAGTCCTCTTTTTTACATTGAGGCTTGCTTTATCACTTATGTGGGAGAATCATGGAAGTTTCTAAAGAGGAGCAAGTTTAACCTGTAGGAGGCTGCCACTGAACTTGAAGTCACAATGCCATGTGATCCATCTTCATGAAAGAATATTTGATGAAGTAAATGCCAGGGCCTCTACACTGTGTCACCTTGACCCAATACTCAAGGTTAGGTGTGGTTTGTTTGTGGTCGCATTGTTACGAAATCTGCCTTTCCACCAAATCCATTACTCTGCCCAAGCTAATATGCAGTGAGCCTGCTAAGTTCTTCACCGCCTACATGTAGGACTACTCAGCAGCGGCTCGTATTCCTCTGGTGCTCTTCAGAAGTGGCAGTTCAAACGTAAGGACCATATTCAGATTTTATTGCTATTAATTTCTTTTCTTCTTAAAATGTGACACTTTTCTTAGATATGCAAGTCTTACAAATAGAAACCTTTTTCGCTACATGAAAATTGTATTCAATTATTTGATATAAGCAAAATGGAGATGGGGGCCACATGCTCCAAATGAATCCTATATAGTGGATTCATGCAGTGACTATGTAGGAAGCCAGTATAGGGAAAAGGAATGTAAGAAGGTTAAATAAAGGTGGAGTGAAGTATTTAAGTATCATCCAGGAAACTTGTGGACCAGAATGGTGAAAGATAGACAATAATAGAAGCAAAGACGAAAGTGAAAGTCCTATGGAGTTAGCTAACCCGGGGATGTAGTTGTAAGACATCCTGCCGTCGCAGGAGAACCTGGCCCGAACTGGAATTTTCACAGGCTAATACTTAATTCTTAGTTTTAAGAGTACATCGTACTTAAACACGCTGATCTAAATGTCAAAAATATTTTAGTACGTAATGTGAACGCTACCTAAACAATAGAAGCTACATATAATCATAATTTTGTACTACTCATTAGGCAGTACTAGGGGTAGAATGTATGTGTGAACATCTAGATTGTAGGTCCTAAACAAGGCATGTCACATGCATGTAAATTAATACTGCGAACAAATAATGTTGGTTTGATGATGTTCACTTAAATGAAGTTATTTGAAGAATCCTCTGCTCTAATGAATTTAAACTTTTGGTGAATTTAGAAAACAGTGTTTATGACAAAATGAGTGGATTAGTTTTCATAACTCATATTTTATTAGGAAAACTGCTGTTTATAATAATTAAAATGTTAGTTCAATTTTTACAATATACATCATAATCCGGAAGTTGTATGTAAAATCTCCACTCATTTTAAAGTTCATATGTTTTAGTAGCTAAGAAAACTTAAGTTTCCTATATGCAATAGTTTTGGGGAAATGGTAGTTGCATGTAAAATATTATAAGTTGTAAAAAAAAAAGGTGAAGCGAGTGCAATATATTATTTAAATGTGATTTTGACAACTATCGTTCAACAACCTATATACTGGGTGTCCCAAGAAAACACCGATGACGCTTAGTGTGTTGTGCGGGATGTCAAACTGATCGATTTTAAAATAGGAACCCCTGTTCGGAAATGCACGGTTTGGACTTTTGAGAGCGTCGACGTTTCAGAACGAACGGTTGTGATGATTTGTTAACATTAATTTTGGTACCTTAATACGGAAAGTATGCAACCCTTTAGCCATCTGTGTACTGGGATGAACGACCCGAGTATAATAACATTCCTGCGCATGCGCCAAACTGCTACACAGTCCTTGGTGCACATCTTACTGCGCTACTGTGTAGTTTCCAGTACAGTAACGTTTTTAACAGCAGGACGTACCACTACACCGTTAAGTAAATGGCCGATATGAACTCAAGCACACTTTGATGTAAATGTGCGAAATCACCTCAACGTTGTATATTCAAATCGATAGATTGGCAGAGGTGAACCAGTTTCACTGCCAGCACAGTTGCCAGATCTGACACCTCTCGACTATTTTCTGTGGACTTATATGTCTATGGCACTCCTTAACGTCAACGGAGGACCTTATGGCTCGAGTCCACGGAGAGATCGAACATTTTCAAAGACAATTGTACGTATTGGATCATGAGCATAAGTCTCACCAGACTCTGCAATGGCATAGGAGATATACAGTTCCTAGCCCATTTGTAATGTAGACAGCTCGATGTTGAGTTTATTGACGAAAAGTGAACTTACACCCATCTCACACTTCGATGCGCTACAACGTCCAAACCGTGCATTTCTGGACAGGGATTCCTATTTGACAACCGACCAATTTGCCGTTCCTGCACAACATACGAAGCGTTGTCGGTGTTTTTGGGACATCCTGTACACATATCCATCAGTGGGTGCGAGAAAGAATAGAAATTTCAATAGTGGAAAGAAAAAGCTTTCATTTATTGACCTCAGAAACTACAATGTGCCCTTAAATAAAATATCACGGCATCAAAGCTTGGTTTCAACATTTGCGTAGACTGAATTGTATAAGTAATCACATATGGAAATATAGAGAATTGTAATTTTAACCCGAAGATATTTAATTTATGAAAATGTATTGTAAATTTAATTACAACCAAAATGTGATTTTATATATATTGCGAAAAAATAACAGGATGGAATAAGTTGCTTTCCTCCGGGAAGGGGGGGGGGGTCCTCGTGGGGGTAAGTAGTGCCATAATTTAACAAATAATTAGAAACCAAGGAGTTTATATACGTTCCTTGACTTTAACGTATTCTTCATACCATATTGGTTCTATATTTTTATTTTATTTATTTACATATTGTATGAGGTATATAGGTATTGTGGTTTATATAATTTCTATTATACATGAGTAGTACGACAAATGCTTTCCTCTTATGTGCCGCTAATAATATAAAGTCGTTATATTTTTAAATTGATGTCTATCCCTGATACTATAATTAAATCAAGTGCAAGCAGATACACATTAAATTATATTTAAGAGTGCAACTACGAAGAAACAAAATACTGGTATAGCGTACAATTATTCACACTTACAGCAAACTGATCTATTGAGCATTTTTTATAAAATGTTTGTGAGTGGCACCTATGAAACATTCTGTGCATTTGTCTCCGTTAGTTGATATCACACGAGCTTGACGATTCCTTTTTCTTAAGTCTTTCATCGCCCTATTCACGAAGCTGAATGTCCTCATAGCAGAGAACACGAAATGTTTGAAAATATATGCATAAACCGAGAGAGCCTAAAGCTTCATAGCCTATATCACTGGTTAAAATAAAAGAAACAATACGACCGCGAATCTCTTGTGATTTATTACAAGCTATGAACAAGCAAGGCTCCATTAAGGACGTCAAAATGCTTATGCCCTAATATCAAGCATAGTACTTTACACTCACGTTCACTAAACTTCGGACATTCTCAAATTCTCTCAACACTGACTGTACACACACACATCTACACACTGTCTTCCAAAACTCAACACAATACTCAACTCTAAAGAGCTGCTCTAACACTGACTCGCTCACACACTTTTATAGTCCAGGCATGTAACATCGAATTCTCTGGAAAATACACCTTTTCTCGAACTTCTCGTAAACAAGCCGGCAGTCGAAATTATGTGTCTGGAAACACTGTTCTGCCGCGCTCATAGTTTTCTTTCTCCTGACCACTCCATTGTCGTCGGGTCACGTATTTGCAAGCAGTAATGTGAGGTAGGTTGACCTTAAGCTCGTTGAGACATCCATATAATCAGATATCACACAATAACTGTAATTTACCTCTTTCGTTACGTGTTTCCGTAAAATCACAAGAAAGGGCTTTGTTGGGGAGTGATTGCCCTAAGGCACAGCACACATACAGTTCCGCTAGTCCAGGACGGTTATAATGACGTAGCAGTCCTTCTGCCGAACTCGATTTGGACAAATCGACGCCAACATTACTTCGCAATGTGGAATAACTAAAAGCTCAGATTCATGCAAACAGTTAGCAAGTGAATATCACCGTCTAGTGCCTAGCGGGACGGCTCAGGTGGTAGCGTCTGTGACCCGCGTTTCACACGTGAAATCCTCCAATATACTGTTGTATCTTGAAATATTACATTTTATGCACCATTGAAAGTTTCCCTGAAATAAAAATAATAAAGATCTGCAATAAACATCAGTCTTATATTGCATTACTAATACCTTAAATTCTAAACTGTACGTGATATCATGAAAAGGCTTTTTAGATCTCGTTCACGTCCATAGTGCGAATACTGAAAGTTTTAAAGAAATTTAAGAGAAATGGCATCATGAAGAACATTTTAAAATGTTAAGAATATAAATAAATGTAATTATGACAAAATGAAGTTTTAATGTTTGTATTAATCCATTAAAACGTTACGTTTATACCGCTCGCAAAAGTCAAAGGCATGTGAACGCTGGCCAATGCTCAAGCAGAGCGCTGTTGCCAAGCGTAGTGCGTGTACCGGCAGTGTACATAAGGTTGTGTGGGATGCATGCACCACATTCGGCAGCGCTGCTAGGAGGGGCAAGCGTAGGATTCGCTGGAGTCCGCAGTACGCCCCGCCTCCATTTGCCTTTAAGTTTTGCGAAGATTGTAGGCATTTAAACAATTAGAAGGGCAAAATCACAATGAAATCTGATTCTTTTATGATTTAGGATTTTTGTATGAAAATTTTTAAATAGTAATTTTTTTAAATGTCAAAACTTAATATTGCATTTCTTCAACTTAATTTGTGTGATAGAAATCAATAGATAATATGACATAGATAACCTTGCATAACTGCCTTCCGAATGGGTAACTTTCTGCTAGGTAGTCTAGTTGTGCAGTTGCATTTGTGTGACATCTACTCTGTGGCTGTGGAATTCTGTGTGCATGGTATTAGTTTTCTGGATCAGTATATACTGCGCAGATAATAATCTTTAATTACTTAGTGATTTCCTTTACAATCTACATTTTTCATCAAAGTTCTAAGGCTTTCACGGCCGGTATCAATACTAGATGCAATATTATCCGGACTTGTGGACCGTGGTCTATTGGATTCTTTCTTCTTCCCAAACGTTTCGTCTGCGACTACGGCAGACATCTTCAGTGGCGGCGAGGTCGAAGTTTCCTAGTGGAGATCTCAGCACCGGTGAGATCTCAGTCGGTGCTGAGATCTCCACTAGGAAACTTCGACCTCGCCGCCACTGAAGATGTCTGCCGTAGTCGCAGACGAATCGTTTGGGAAGAAGAAAAAACCCAATAGGCCACGGCCCACAAGCCCGGATAATATTGCATCTAGTAATCTACATTTTGCTTATTTCTATTTGTTTTGTGATGTAGGTGAAACTTTTGCTTCTATTAACAACTAATTCAGTATCTACCTTGTTGAATGAGAAAAATAAGAAAAAAGCTACAGTTTGTTGGACGGTAATTCAACTTGAACCCGCGAATCACAGACTCTCCGTCGTAAGCCTAAATATGATATTAGAATATGCAACTATGTTTCAGACTGCAGAAAAATACCATAGCAATCAATTGCTACATCTAATAATCCAGCGGAAGCCAGGTATCGCTGCTGTGACGTCAGTTCACTGAGCTCGCATGCTCCCATCCATGGCCAGTTGAACGTGTGACGTCACAGCGGGAAAGAGGAAATGGCATACGGTACATCGTAATTTTAAAGCTGACTGTTTCAATTACGGAATAGACACAGATTATAAATAATTACATTTCAGCTTTATGTCATATATATTCTAGTTTATGTGAACAGTCGTATAACGCAAATAGAACAGAAATTATAGCTATTTTTCCTGAGCTAGAGGAGAGCTATACAGAACTATTAGGTAGACATTTCCCACATTTGCCGTTTCGCTTTTCTTTAACTAGTTTGTCAATGTTTGGGCGTAATGTACGGCACATTTGTAACCGAAGACTGAATGTTAGATTGTGATCTGACAATATGCTTCGGGATTTTGACTTAGAAAGGTTCATAAAAGAAAGAATTGTTCGCACACATACGTGGAACCAAACATACATAATACCCGTGCAACAAGGGCATACAACCTCAGAAATCTGGTTTGAGGAACATTCTTACAAATAAAAAACCTCAGACTAGGCTGAAGAGGGTTCTCCCTAAACATGCCCAAATAACATGTTTCATATTCATTCAGTTTCGTGCAAGCAGCGCCGCTGATCTATGCAGCATAGCAATACACCGCTCTCGACTGACGTCACACAACTGTACAAGCTGGCTCTTCGCTTAAATACGTCACACGGCCCGAAGTTGTCTTCCCCTGTAATAATCCAACAAAAAAGTAGTTGGAAAACTATTAGTGACGAATTGGAGTACAATTTAAAGGTATACATATGTGCATAATAATCCCTAGAGCGTCTCTCCCATATCGCCCGTTCGCTGTGTCCTCCAGGCGCAGGCAAGACTGCTGAAAAGTGTAGGATGGGGTGTCGAAGTCCCCGAATAGTGTGCCTATAACATTAAATTAAACGAGCATGAAATTACTTTTGCTTTTCTCGATTTTTTAGGAATGGGGTGAATTGCAAGCTCTTTAATTAATTTTTGCAAAATAAATTATTCAAAAAGTTAGAATCCTTGATTGATAATTCAATTTTATCAACTATTACTGCTATGGAAGTAAGTCATTGCATAATGTCCTTGAAATTATGACATTCTTCTGGTTGTGGTGGTATAAATAGTGCAATTCTGAAACATTCATTTAACTAGCCTATGGTATTAATTGGCTTTTCTAGAATGTTTCACGTTGTTAATTGTTAAACTAATTCTCAAAAATAATTATTCATGGAATATATGGCACCTCTTTAGTATCAACAACTTCAAAAGTATAAAAGACAGCTTAACATCTCAGACTCTTTTGTTAAGACCTCATGTAGTTTAAGTATGTCCTTGGAATCTCATGTGGAATAACCACTTAGGCTATGTCTGTCATAAACTTAGTCAATTTATCTGTATTTTAGTCCAGATGAATTCTCTCCATACAAGTTGTTTGCTGACAATTTGTTTTACTCTGATCCAAGCTGCCAAAGTTTTTGTATACCGAGAAAGACTACTCAGATTAAATTTTATTTCCATTTCAAAGAACCCCTTTGCAAGTCTTTATGTTACATATTGTGACGCCAGCCGAGAACAATGGCGGCACCGGCTTATCTCACAGCACTAGCGGTGCCACAAAGGCGCTCAAGCCTTTGCCTCGCGCGACTGTTGTGAATACGTGACAACAATTAGATGGGCTGAACAGAAAGGAAGTTTTCGAGATTATTCGAGAAGTGTCCGACGGCCGGCATAGTTGTAGAAACTCGATAAGTATGTTACGCCATCGTCGCTATACAAGGAGGTAAGGTGACGAGGGAAGTTAGAAGTTAGCTACAGACATGAGTTGCCGGAGTCAGCTTTTGTTTGAGTGTGTCGTTTTGTCTGTGTGTAATGTGTGTGTGTGTGTGTGTGTGTGTGTGTGTGTGTGTGTGTGTGTGTGTGTGTGTGTGTGTATGTTTGTGTGTGTGTGTCGGCTCCGTCTCTATGGACTTCGTGGAAGATAATAACGAAGCAGTTATAATATGTCTCAACGTAGTTCCATCCTGTTGTAAACATCTGGGCGGGAAGAGAGACAGAGACAGAGATATTGGGACAGAAAACGGTTAAGCTGTTGATTGGTTTGGCGAAGATAATGGGTGTTTTCTTTTATTTGCATACGTACGATAAACCCCTCCTTTAAGTACAGTATTGTAAGAAAGTGGTTTTCCGATCACTACTCTGCGCGAGCTCATTTCGGACACAGAAAAGTATGCAAATGTTTCGATTCTTATAAACGCAAATAGGCCCACATTTTACCTTTTTGTTTCACATACCACATAGATGTGTTCTCGGCTCGTGACTTCTGAAGGGAATATATACATAATAGTATACTATATGCAGATTAGACAGAATACAGGTGAAATTATACACACTATTAACGTATTATGTTAAATTAAGCTGCATTTTACTTAACAATTACTAAAGGACACTGCTATTATATAATATTTTTGCATTCCTATACCAGGCAACTCTCCCGCAACGAGGCCTGTATCGAGTTGAATGCTGATTAAGATGTTTTTGTTTATAGTGTGGGGTTGCTTCTCATATTTAACACTGTATTTCCTGCACATCTCGCGGACCTCACAAGGCCCAAGGACACTTATGTATATGCAATTTAAAGTCAATAAGCTTTTCATCATGGAGCAGACTGGTACTTCAGCCGAAATGAAGCACAATCGAGGCAAACCTTTAAAAAGTGGTGAGAGGCGAATAATCACACAATGTTTCGCATTACTTAAAGAAAGAAACTCGGTATCGTCTATAAAAAAACATTGGGAAAGAAACTGGTGATCTCCTTGGTGTTTCCGCAAGTAGTGTACACAGTGTTAGAATGGAACAGCAAGCATCCGGAACTCTAAGAACACCGGAAAAATCACGCAAATGCAAACAGCGCGTGGAGAAATACGACGATTTTACGAAAAGTACTATACGAAGTAAAGTTCATGGTTATTTTTTCAGAAATGAACCGCCGATTCTAAACAAAATTTTGCATGCGGTAAATTCTGACGGACTTGCCGAATTTTTCACGAAGTACTCGCCACCGTTTGCTGATAGATATTGGATTGAAGTTTCAAAAGTGAGGCGGAAATCAGTTATAGTGGACAGAGAGGAAGGAATCCGATTAAAGGTAACCATTATGTTACTGCATGATTCTATTAATATTCTAACTCGTAGATTTGATAAATTAATGTGTAACCCAACTCTATTTATTGTCTAGAAGTTAGCGCTGCTATATATACTGCTAGTGTTGCAAAACTTTTGTGCGTGCCTGTACGTCTAACACGTGGCGAGTTGAGTCAGTTCCGCCTTGTTGTTTACAGCAGGACTGAACTAGGCTGAGACATGGTATAATAAGTGTTGAGTGATTGTATCGTCAGAGTATTTGAGGGACAGAGAATGTGAAGGAAGACAGTAAAAGAAGTGAGTGAAGGTTACGAGAAGAAAACAGTTGTGAGTTGTAGACCCAAAATACTATAGACTGTCCTAACGACGTGAACAGAACTGTATTATTGTGCAAAAATTTTAGAAGAAAGGGAAATGACAACAAATTAATTGGACTGGGTTTTGTCATGTTGTCACAATGTATAACATATTGCCATATTTTAAGCAAATAAAATACATTTTTTCAATGTAAATAATTGGTTCCATAATTAGAGAGATTATATATCTACTTATATCAGCCTTTTTACAGCTCTGTGTCATTAAGAAGTCTACAGTTTGCTCAGTGAGTTGCATTATTAAAATTTACTCCAAAATTTCGTTAGTTATTATAGTATTGAGACTTTTGATGTGAAGCTGAGACCTATTTCATTGACCAGTGTCATTATAACTTCAATTAAGCTTTTACTCATAATTTGTAAATCACAAACTGCCATTAGTCAACTGTACTTTATGTACTTACACATGTCCAATGACAATCGTCCGTGCCATCTCACTCTGTTTATGATGCACTTTATTAATAATTACATAAATGCATGCTTCACTCATATATCATGTAGTTTCTGAGTAATCCTGCATGTATGGAATTTATCAGCCATTGTTGTATTATCTTCATTCCCATGAACATCTAACTGATACTAATCGACTATTATTGCTCTGTTATGAATAGCGTGTACTGTTCATCATAACTATGCTTGTTTTCGTGATAAAAGAGCAGCAATGCCTTTGTATTGCATCGCACGCGATACTTTCTAATGCAAGAGCCATTTTCCTGTTCATTTTCCTACGTTATGTTATTCTTTATTATTTGTTCTGTTTCTAATCATCATGATTGTCGTGGGAAAGTTTTTAAAGTCGTGCGCAGGAAGCAGATGCAAATCGGATGTACAAATAATCGGAAGCACCACATTGAAACTCTTATTTGAAAATATCCAAGATGAATCTTAATGTGTTTTGACAGTGCCTTTATTCTGCATAATACTGCAAACGACACCTCAAATTTACATTATGGAAGACTACATACAGGAGAATATTTTTAAAGTAAATTATTTTTGGTTGGAAGGTTGCCTTTTACATTTTTCTTTCACTTTTAATTTCTACCTTTAACCTCAGTCCAGTTTCACAGATTTTGAATACACAGAACTTAACAATCACATGGAAAACCTTCCTCGGGGAACTTCGCGATATTTTAAACTAATGGTACTAACAGTTCTAACTTTTTAGGATAAAAAGCATACGAACCTTACCAAGAAATCTGCTACAAGATATCATAGACATATGAATAACTCAATATTTCTATCGATGGCAATTTGCTGAACTCTCTAATGAAGGCAGCGCCGAGAGAAAACGGTATTTAAGCACGTGGAGGAAAGCGCAAATGCCTATTGTTGCTTATGGATTACTATCTGGCTGCACGAAGTTGTACAGTCATGGATAAAATGAGCGCAATAGGAGATCAGAATATTTCTAAGTACCACGTCGTGATGCAGCGCGTTTTACACAAGTCGATATTTCCAACATGCAGCCGAGTTTATTGATAGCCATATGTTATCGTCTGTCGGACCCACAAGTAGGCTGTGTCTTGGATCACCACTCGCATTTGTATTTGCGAGTATGTATAGTAATGCGAATGGTGATTCAGGATAGAGTCTATTTGTGTGTCCGACAAATGATAACACATGGAACATAGGCTATCAATAAACGCACTGCAACTTGGAAATATCAACTTGTGATAACCGTACAGCAATACAACGTGAAACTCTTATCATTTTTCTCATGGCTGTACATGTAGCTTTTTAAACTCGAATGGTGATTTATTAATTTAATTTACTCAGTGTTTTTGTACAATAATCTAAAATATTTTCATCGTGGATTGTCCCCCTCGGAACGGAAGAGTAACATAAAAAAGATAACATCTGTCATCACCCTCTCTATCAATTATTGTGGTGTGATTATGTTCTAGAAAAGTTAGGTAATTCAGTCCATCGCAGGCTCTTTGCACGTTCCTAAGTCTTCGGAATGTTTACTCTCCTCTTCTTTTACGTAAATAAAACTGTATTACTTGTTTCCCTCTTCCAAGCCAAAATAGCAGAAAAGCTATTCATAAAGCTACCGCAACAATAACATAAACGCAGGAACTGAGTGTTCCCCCCATCACAACCCTTCCATGACACGTGGCCAACCCTTACCTTCTCCACAGCAGGGGTGCGCATAGGTTCGTTCACTTGGATCTATGACACTATCGATGTGCAGCAAGGATTTTGGAAGCCAAGGAAACACAGAAACTAAATTCTCGCCCTAAGGTTTGAAAGAAATACCACAGTGTTAAACTGACGGGAGAAGAATTTCACGCTGAAAAATAGGTTTTCATGGGCTTTCATTACAACGCTAAAAGGTTAAATGTTTCATGTTGATAGAAAAGTTACTTTATCAATGCAGGTCATAGTGATATGTAAAGTGCCTAACAGAACGGTGTATCCAATAGGTATGTGGACCGGATAAATATGGAAGCAACTTTAAACAATGATGTTGCTCAGGCGAACTGTCAAACTTCCCTTGTATCACACTCGCTTGAGAGCAATCATGCCAATCGGTTTTTCAGTTTGCATGACTCAGAAGGTAAAGTCTAAGTTGCATATTTGGGAGACATCGATTTCGATTCCTGCTGGACCGGTCTTCGAGTCCTTGGCGTTCAAGACCGATAAGATGAATGTTGGGGCATCTTGTATTACTATCACAAATTTTCCTGTCTCTCATCTATTCTCATTTCATTTCGTATAATTTTTCAGGCTTGCAGGGTCTGGCGCGCTGGATAGCAGTATGTGGCGTTTGTGGTGTATGTGCTTTAAGGAGAAAATTGCCTTTCCTTTGCATGGAACCTTCTGCCCGGATATGTCCGTGTGAGGGTAGTATCAAATAGTCATTCGGGGCTGTTAAATCTGAAAACGCCAGTAACCTCACTGCGCTGCGGCTGCCGCCATTACATCTGGGTGCCATTCATGCTTTCACGTCTTCATCCGTGAGTCCAAGCAAGGCCGTCTCTAAGTAACAGGCCTGGATATGCGATTCGTGACGTCACAGCGCGAGGCTGACGTTCCAAGCAATTCATACGGAATAAACACATGTTTTACAGCATTTCTGCGCTGGAAGAAGCGTGCATTCATTTATATTTTCACATTTCGTATTAAAAGTTCATGTGTATTAGTATGTTAGTGGAAAACATGCTTTGCATAGTAGTTGATGGCAGAGCATGCTTCTTACGTTCGCAATGCGAATTTATCTCCAATTTCTTTCTTTCTTTCTTTCTTTCTTTCTTTCTTCTTTCTTTCTTTCTTTCTTTCTTTCTTTCTTTCTTTCTTTCTTTCTTCTTTCTTTCTTCTTTCTTTCTTTCTTTCTTTCTTTCTTTCTTTCTTCTTTCTTTCTTTCTTTCTTTCTTTCTTTCTTTCTTTCTTCTTTCTTTCTTCTTTCTTTCTTTCTTTCTTTCTTTCTTTCTTTCTTTCTTTCTTTCTTTCTTTCTTTCTTTCTTTCTTTCTTTCTTTCTTTCTTTCTTTCTTTCTTTCTTTCTTTCTTTCTTTCTTTCTTTCTTTCTTTCTTTCTTTCTTTCTTTCTTTCTTTCTTTCTTTCTTTCTTTCTTTCTTTCTTTCTTTCTTTCTTTCTTTCTTTCTTTCTTTCTTTCTTTCTTTCTTTCTTTCTTTCTTTCTTCTTCTTTCTTTCTTTCTTTCTTTCTTTCTTTCTTCTTTCTTTCTTTCTTCTTTCTTTCTTTCTTTCTTTCTTTCTTTCTTTCTTTCTTTCTTTCTTTCTTTCTTTCTTTCTTTCTTTCTTTCTTTCTTTCTTTCTTTCTTTCTTTCTTTCTTTCTTTCTTTCTTTCTTTCTTTCTTTCTTTCTTTCTTTCTTTCTTTCTTTCTTTCTTTCTTTCTTTCTTTCTTTCTTTCTTTCTTTCTTTCTTTCTTTCTTTCTTTCTTTCTTTCTTTCTTTCTTTCTTTCTTTCTTTCTTTCTTTCTTTCTTTCTTTCTTTCTTTCTTTCTTTCTTTCTTTCTTTCTTTCTTTCTTTCTTTCTTTCTTTCTTTCTTCTTTCTTTCTTTCTTTCTTTCTTTCTTTCTTTCTTTCTTTCTTTCTTTCTTTCTTTCTTTCTTTCTTTCTTTCTTTCTTTCTTTCTTTCTTTCTTTCTTTCTTTCTTTCTTTCTTTCTTTCTTCTTTCTTCTTTCTTTCTTTCTTTCTTTCTTTCTTTCTTTCTTTCTTTCTTTCTTTCTTTCTTTCTTTCTTTCTTTCTTTCTTTCTTTCTTTCTTTCTTGCTTTCTTTCTTTCTTTCTTTCTTTCTTTCTTTCTTTCTTTCTTTCTTTCTTTCTTTCTTTCTTTCTTTCTTTCTTTCTTTCTTTCTTTCTTTCTTTCTTTCTTCTTTCTTTCTTTCTTTTTCCTGTAGATAATACCAAACTGTCTTGTTTAATAATGCAGTAGTTTTTCAAGAGGATGTTGGTTATTACTTTTATGATTTTCCTCGTCAAAATAGCACCCAGTAACTTGCAATCACTAGCATTACAGTCAACACCGATATTATTAATGTCACATGTCTCAGCACCTAAATGTAGAATTAAGTTTCTCTGGTTTTATACTTTAAGAAATGCTTGTTCATATGTCTCAACAAATTTAGTACTTTTTCGTGATCACCAAGCATTTTCACCTTCTCTGATAAATATTTTAAATGCAAGAGTTTCTATCAGGACTGAAGGGTTGAGAAAGTTGTCTGAGGTAATCAGGATGGGGTAAAGAAAGAACATTGGAATCATGTAACTGTCTGTAAGCTGCTGGGTGAGAAAAATAAATTGAACACGTCCATAACAGGGTATCGGGCGTATATTTAATTGGCTTTTGACTGACCAATTTCATGAGCGTCGGCAGACATTTTTCCAGGGGAGGGCCAAATGTTGAAATTTGCAAACAGATAATATTAATTCTTAATTTAATGTCACAATTTATATTTGTTGCATATAACCATATTAATTCGTGCTAAATAAAAATTGATCTTTTAAAATAGTAGTTTAATAGTTAGTAATTGATTGCACATTAAGTTAACCAACTTCCAGGGGGGGGGGGCGTGGCCCCCCCTTGCCCACCCCACCTTCGCGACGCCCATGACCAATTTTACCTGCTCTTCTAGGAATTTAGGTTTTAGATATTCTGTGGAATCTTCATTCATGTCCTCCCAGTATTCCTTTAAAATTTTGGCGGCCTGAAGTACTTTATGTTCTGTTTGTTCACTTGCCATTGTGAACCAAAAGAGCATCAAATTTAGACCATTTATCCAATATTATTTGTTTACCGAGAATCCATTTAAATTTACTATTGGGTATTGCAGTTTTACCCTATAGAACCTAAATAATAAAATTGGAATTAATTTTTAATGCTGCTACGTGAGTAAGTGACTGGGGTTTATGGGCCCGTCGACAGCTAGGTCATTAGAGCCCCTAATGCTGGTACAATTTTAGGAATTTCTTCAGTATCAATTTTTACAAAAAATTATTTCTTTTATGATGACGGTGAATCCCTCTAATTTCATGTCACTAATTCTATTTTTAAAGCTCTGAAAATCAACAGTGTTTTCATCTTCGAGTTATTTATGAAATGCTATGGATTTTCAGTAAGTTTAGGAGTTGTTCTGGGTGCTACAAAACGCTTCCATCATTTCCCGTAGCAGGAAATTCCTTCACTATGTGCTGTTCAGAAAAATGTTTAATACATACCACACCTGGTTCATACATATCCCTTGAATAGCACGTACCCACTGGTCTCTCGTGTGTAGATCCTTTGAAAACGAAAACACTGTAACATACTTTTCTACACTTGTTTTATAGTTTGAGGTATAACCCGGCACACAACACTTCCTAGGCATTTTGTATTGAAAACTACACCACTTCGTAATTTAATTGTTCGCTCACTTAATTGTTTACTGACACGTTGTAAGGCACAAGCAACTTCTTAGCGTTCCAACCACGTACTGATGTGTTGCATTCCCGTAATAAACAAATAGGTGATAAACATAAGCCTCCCGTGATGACGTCAATAACGTAATCTCTTTCCGTATACAGGCCTGTTAGATAAAGATGGCCTTGGTCCAAGGAGTGTTGGCAGGCTGAGATAAGTCTTACGTGCACAGACAGCACGGAAAGAAAACTGCCTTCTTGCGGACACCTCGTTCCTTATTCTTTGTGGATTACCCTATTACTTCATGCTTTCATTTTCTTGGCTTATACTGCCACCTTACAGGTGCTTAGCATGCATTCTGTTCCGTATCGAACCAATAGAGCATACTTATGCTGGTGTTGTCAACTCATTGGCTAATTACGAACAGGTATAGCTATCTTCCTCAACCGGAAGGGAGGTAACGTATCACCTTTCAAAACGGTGGAGACCGATATCAGAAGGTGCACCTATATATGGCCCTAGAGACTATCAGAAATTGATGTTTAGTACTATTTGTGCTCTGTGTACCTGCCCTTTTCAGGGCTTAAGCACAGTTCTTTTACGTGCCAGTAAATCTACTGACATGGAGCTGTCGTTTTTCAGCACACTTAAAAACCATTGGTCTGGGTCCGATTTGAACCGTGACCTTGAGATCAATAGAACAGCGTCTAACCAACTGAGCCACCCAAACCGACACATTTTCCTGCGATTCTAAACCCAAACTCCTAACCATAAGTGATTGCAATTCACAAATACTCCGTTATTTGCTTGACTTGTCTTGCTGTTCCTTTTTGGTAGATGAACACGTTTAATTATTTTCACTTTCTATTTTAGTTAACACCAGTTATTAAGTAGCTGCAACAGTCCATTTGCAAATGTAAACGCGGAGATACACAGCGTCGCTGCTTATTCGCTGAGGAATGTGAATAGTGTGACTTTGGTTGTGTTGAAAAGTAAAGTAGACAGATGTAGTCGAGATAAAGAAACACTTTTATTTCCGTGAACAGTAACTTGTACACTCGTTGCAACAGCAAGAAAGTCTTTTCCGATTCTCCAACAGCACGGCTCCGAATTCGTAACACAAAGAACTGTCCCTTCTCCGTCGGCACGACTCCTCAACCTTCACATACGTCTGTCCTCTCCGTCGGCACGACTCCTCAACGTCTCACATACGTCTGTCCTCTCCGTCGGCACGACTCCTAAACGTCTCACATACGTCTGTCCTCTCCGTCGGCACGACTACTCAACCTTCACATACGTCTGACTGACTCTTCTGTCGCACTTTACCGCTATTTATATCTCCCAGGCACTATTCTGGAAGCTTCAGGAACGTTCAGTTATTGCGGCGAGATACAAAGCAGAGAAGATTCTCGAAGTGTCTATCCTTTTCTCTCTTTCGGCAAGCGCCCCAACCATGCGGCCATGCTCTGTCTCTTTCCTTCGGCTCCTTTGCGGTAGTGCCGACAATAATGCGATGGGTGACACTGCTGTTGTCGGCAATTAGATGCGGCGGGCGCAGTGACAATATATTATTATTATTATTATTATTATTATTATTATTATTATTATTATTATTATTATTATTATTATTATTATTATTATTATTATTATTATTATTATTATTATTATTATTATTATTATTATTATTATTATTATTATTATTATTATTATTATTATTATTATTATTATTATTATTATTATTATTATTATTATTATTATTATTATTATTATTATTATTATTATTATTATTATTATTATTATTATTATTATTATTATTATTATTATTATTATTATTATTATTATTATTATTATTATTATTATTATTATTATTAGTATTATTTCTTTCATTTGTTGGTACTATTCCTTTGAATATAACTTTACAATGGGAACTTCTTGCTGAATGGATTGCATATTGTATAGAAGTTTCACGAAGCTTTGCAACCAGGATTAGTCAGAAAAAGCAGACTATTATGATGTCTCTTCGAGAGATGATCCAGGAATATAGTATATATTTACTCCCATACCAACAACCATTCATCGAATAAGATTTCTCTCTGTTGGCGTATATCAGTCAACTCAATTCATCCAGTTGATGGACGCCAGCAAACAGTGTTCTACAATGTTCTACAAATAGTACTTTAAATATAGGTACTCAGGTTATTTACATTCTACTCTTCCGGTTGTACTTCGTTTTCATCACAATTTTCTTCTTCCACCTTTCAAGCATTTGGCGTTACGGATTCATGTCTGCAACTCATTGTATACTATTAAAACTATCTGCTCTCGTCGCCTTGCTTCCTTATATAGAGAGGATGACATAACCCGGACTTTTCTCGAACTCCGCCGTTTCTGGAACCTCTACAAATACACCGTCCATAACCCTTATGGTTCTGCCGCTCTGATTATTGCCACATGTTTTGCTCGCGTGAGTTGTGTGGGGCAGCTTGAACTTGAGTGCCTTTGATACGCACCTGATATGTAGTATGAGGTAGCTTGGCCCCACACGTTGAAAAAAACTCTCAAACCTGATTTAGTGTGCATCAGCAGAGATTTGTGCAACTATTATGTACACTATATATTTTGGATTGTCTTCACAAGAAGTTGTATTTACATGACATATGGTATTTGAGCAGGGATATTAGGGACACCTTTACAAATTGTAAGCGAAACTAGAAAAATGAGAGACATAGAGGTATTAGATTTTCATAAATTTTGTATTGATAGTATCTAAAGTGCTTTCATACAAAATAATATTATATTAAACACTAATATAAACTTAAAAACAATGTAAAATTTACCGAATGAAAATTATGTTAAATATGAAGAAATATGTTGAGATTCATTAAATAAAATTGTAACAAAAGTTATGACATATGAATCGATTTACTACACAAATAACTACATTAAAAATTACATTTATAGAAACCTTTGTTTGCATGCCCTAGCCATTCACATTTTGATAATCTGTGCCCTATGCCTATGTGGGTGCGTTTGTTGAGAGTTAAACGAGCTGTGTTTTTATTGACAGGAGGCGTGTATGGAAGAGGAGGGCCGCCACTGCACCAAATGAGTCATTATAGCTTGCTACATCGCGCAGTGCAGCATGGCACGTGCTCCTACTCGTCTGAAAAGACGATCGTTGTCTTCTGCCAACAAAAGCGGATAGTTAACGTTCAGTTAATGTAGTGTGACCAGGAGCAGTCGTCGAGTATGAAGAAGATGAGTTTCTTGGCCAGCACGTTCATAGGACTGTTTTTTTTCATTGCTGCACAAATCTCTGTTCTTCTAGCCGAGGAAGGTAAGCCAACTCATGCAGAGTTATGTGTTATTTCATTTCCACCGCGCGTTTCTATAACCATAAAGTTTGATTAAGTCTTTGTAAGCACTTATTCTCAGCGGTGGCCAGCGTAGTTTGCACTATCTCTTAATTTAATGCAGCACATTTTATCAGAACACATATAATCGAAATTTTTCTTCTTTTTTCTTCAACACATTATATCCAGGTTTTCTTCAAATGCTTAAGATTCATGCATTCGTAAAATATGACAAAAATAATAACATTTTGGACTTGTTTTCATTTTTATATGCGTTCGTGCCACATGCATGTTTTCATAGTATCAGCCAATTTTAAATCTCCAAATAATATTCGAAGTTAGACGAAACGAGTCAAAATTCAACCCCATTCTTCTCAACTGTTTCACTTTCACTACTGATAAGTAGAAGGAAGTATTGTATTCCACCCAAAAATTCGATGGCGATATTTCAACGGAAATATATGTTTTGAGGCCCCCTGAATAAAAAAGCACTTTTAGAAAAAGGTCCGTGTGTGTCTGTTAGTTTTTGGACAGCATAACTCAAAAACGAGAAGTAGGTTAAAAACCAAAGTTGGTATGTAAGTTTAATGTCTTTCAAGGATGAGACACGAAGATTTTGAAGAAAATAGCACCCCCCTAAACTACTTTTTACATGGAAAATTTTTCGAAAATTTTGATTTTTTTGAAAATGATTAACGATTTTGATTAAAACGCTATATGTTTAAGATATTTTTGTGCCAAATGAGATGTATATCGTGAATTTTCTGACTATATCCTATATAGTCCTGTTTACTCTGGATTAATTTTAAATAATTCGTAAACCCTAAGACATGCACAAAATCTTACTAAAGAAAAATGCAGATCTCGCTAAAACACACAATTTATGTCTAAATAAATTTTTGTAGAGTGCAGTATTTCGGAGATATTACTTGTTATTTGTGTCAGTTGCGGAAAACTTACAACTTTCGTGAAATGGAACATCTTTGTTCATTTTTTATATGTTAAGAGAACGGGATCTCAAAGCTTGCACATACAAGGAAATATGAAAAAAGGCAATTTTAATAAATGTTTATCTCAACTAACACGAAGAAGAATCAGGAATAAGAGTTTGTAAGAATGGTTACTACCAGAGTAGAGAAAGTCATGTGAGTGCAACACATCAGATTTTTTACTTTCTCTACTATGTATAGTAAGGAGGTGAAGTACTTTATTCGACCCAAAATTTCGATGCCGGAGTTTCACTGGAAATGTATATTTTGAGACTCCCTGAATCCAAAAAACAGATTTAAAAAAGTTCTGCCTGTGTCTATGTGAGTGCCTGTGAACAGTATAATATAAAAACAAAACATCTGTTAAAAACCAAAGTTGGTGTTTAAGTTTAATATGTTTCAGAGATGCGACACAAAGATTCCGAAGAAAATTCCTCCACCCTAAACTATGCTTTACATGAAACATTTTTCGAAAGTTTTAATTTTCTCAAAAATTGCTTATTAAAATGTCACATGTTTAGGATGTTTTATGGCAAATTAAATGTATATTTTCAATTTTATGTCTATAGTCTACGTTGTGCTGTTTACTCTTGATGACTTAACTGGTAGGTAAACCGTAAGAAATATACCAAATCTCACTATGAAAATTTAGATCTCGTTAAAACACACAGTTTTTGTTCAAATGCATTTTTGGAAAGTGAACCATTTCGGAGATATTTCTGTGATTTTTTCAATACTTACTTCTTTGAAACGGAAGGTCGTTATTCACTTTTTATTATCTCTTGGTCATGCAAAGAGAACGGGTTTTAAGTCTTCATATAGCGACCACCTTTAAAATATCAGACTATCGCTCAATGGCTACCGTATTCCCATATTCTCCTTGTACTTACAAGAAAATTAGCAATAAAACAATTTCTGCTAATGTCTATATCAACTAACATGAAGTAGATTGAGTAAGTAATAAGAGTTTCTAAGAATAGTCAGTGCCAGAGTGGAGAAAGTCATATGAGCGCAACACATAAGATTTTTTCTTTTTGTTCTTTTTTTGTGCATTTTTAACTATTCAAAGTGCTCTGCGTAAAGAAATTTTAATTTACAAAAGTTTTTCAGAGTCTTGAATAATAAGGATTTAAAAATTATGCGTTGTTTAGAAAAAAAATATGGTGTAGTTCATTTAGTTTAATTGTATGTATTTTCAAGTTGTTCAAATAGGTAACACCGACAAATATAATAAAATGCACGTACAATTTTTTCAAGTATAGTTACTAAGTTTAATTAATGCATAAAAATGTTCATGTTGATTTTTAAGTTCAAAGCAGAATGTTAGGGCGGATACAATAAACCGTTTGATTGATGAATTATTTAGTATTAACGTGTCAAAATAAATTATAAAAAAAATATCTCAAAAATTCTTTAACCTAACGTAAAGTTTTTGTATATATTTTTAAGTGATTCAGAATATAATTTAAATTTATTTTGCGCATGAATATCTTTAAAGGAATTTATATTTAAATACAACATCATCCACGGTTCAGGCATGCAGATTTTCAAGAAAATCCTCCCATTCAAAACTACCCTTTATCTGGAAGATGACTTAATACACTCAAAAACTTAAAATTGCTATATGTTTAAGATATTGGCATGGCAAATACAAGGTATGTGTTTAATTTTCTGGGAATAGCCCGTGAAATCCTCTGTATTCTGAATGACTTTTGCATAGCTTCTTAAGCCATAAGATACGTAAAATTACTGCACGTGATTAAGGAACACAATTTCTTAGAAATAAAATTTTTTAGTCTTTAGCGAGATGCCCTTGGTTATTGGATTCAGTTTTCAAACACTTAATTCTTTCTCGAACTAGAAGACGTTATTTTATTTCCTCGTACTGATGCACTGAGTATGGATGTTCATGGTCATCACAAAGTGATCAGGTCTTTAAAAATCTGACTATCGCTTTATCTGCTGTATCGTACAAAGAAATGTGTAGATGTGAATTGAAAGTTTGTCTAGCATAATACGTTGGTAGAATAATAACGTTTAGTAAGATTATTGTGTAGAAGAGTGACAAGAGAAAGCCATGTGAATGCAACATCAGGTTTTGAGAAACGGCATTGATGACAATTCCAAATTAGCTGGTTACCTGAACCCAGCCGGAGAACGAATGTCATGAATAACCACGTGGTTGCGATCCACTTGCCCACTGAAAGCATTCTTTATTTGTTGTGCAGGTTGCGGATTCTTTACTGCAATCGGCGTTTACCCACCCCTGCATTAAGCAGAACTTTCGCTCAGATTGAAAGTTTTTCGATCGATGCCATGTCCTTAGTTGGGAAGCGAGTTGCCTTCTGCTTACAGCTGTATAATTTGGAACCTTAATATTAAATTTATGTTGTTTTTGAAGAATTTCAATAGATATTGCAGTGATCTTGTCCCTGACATGATAAACTACAACCAATCTATAGTAATGATGTTAAAGCACGCAACATACATCTAAGAAGTGGAACTATTGGGTACCGGCGTTCTCAATTTGTACCATCCTTCACAAAAGTAAATACCCAACTTCAGCAAGACCTGAAGTCCCAGGCGTTCTTGTATGGACGGTATGAGAATAATTTGTCCCCTACTGTTCAGACGGCAACCATTGGCTCACCTCGCAGTTTTGAAAAGCAATATTTCAGCAATCTTCCTACAGTAACGGACAAATATTACAAATTTAACTTCAGTGCACCATGTTCTTATTCTGATTCCATTAAATTGTGGACCTAGAGGTATTTTTAGTAGCCCCATAAACATAAGCATCATTATTTATATAACCTGTTGGACATACACAATTATACAAATTAATGGAATCTACTTCTTATAAAGCTGCTCCTTTAGAGCAGCAGATTACACGGCTAGGTTTATTTCGCAAAGTTCCAAATTTTTCCCTCCATCTTTTTAACCCTACAATATGATTGACGTTTGACAACTGAATACTTTATAAGATATTCATTGTTATTAATGAAAATACAACAGAGAATACGCTTACTGTTACTCATAATCATTCCTCCCAAAATTAAGAATATTTTCTTCAAATATCTAAATTCAAAGGCATCTCTATGAACCTCGCAAGCTGTTCCCTGTTAGTGTTCACACGAGCTACAGCGGATGTATAGACATATATATTTTCATTGTTAGAGCGGCACAACAAACAAGGCACAAGAAACGAAAATAACAATTTTAGAAATTTTTAGTTAGCTCATCTTAATTGTAATTTTTTTATGGTTAATAATGCAGTAGACGACGCAACTGCCGCGCTATATAAGTGAGAATAAGACGCAAGGTACGTCGAAAGAAAATGAATTTAATATGTTACATATCATAGGAAAGCGTTAATAGTGTAAAATATACGGTTTTAACGGTCATAAAGTATATTGTTCTAAGATGTCAATGTAAGTGAACGAAGTAATTGATGATGTATTAAACGGTACACAATACAGCCGATGATTACTTCGACGTGAAGCAATTTTTGGACGTAGAAACGTTGTCGAGTTATTTCCAAGCACTACACGATGTTATCATATCCCCATTAACCTAATTTCTACAAGTGTACCTTTATCCTGAATTTTCCATGCCTGATACAAAGCTATAGAGAATTAATTTGGTGTTTTAAAAAATAAGAACGTGGAAAGGGAGAACCGAACCGCGATAAGTTAGCATTCTAAATTCTGAGGAGAGCGACTTAGCCATCTCGACTATTGCTCACTTGGGACATGCGTTCTCTATTCATATAATATTAAACGTTTTGTTACAGTAAAACCTGACTAAACCGGACCTCCTATATATCGGAAACCTGGACAACTGGAAAGTAAATCTCGAAACGGAGCCATAAGTGACACTCTAAACCGGAAAACTACCTAACGCCGAAACGGAATAGTTTTTCCGGAACCGTTTGTATAAATAAGAACTAAGACAGATTTTCATTATGCTTCATACATAGTTGCGTGTTTTTATAACGAACTTGCTACAGACATTCAAGGTGCAGCAAATATTGCTGCTGGAAAAAGCAGTTGTGAAAAAGAATGGACGACGACGACGAAGCCAACGAAAGGGAGCCAAAAATACGCACTTTTAGAGAAGCATCATCTGTTGTGAGTTACCTTCAGGAATTTGCAGCTTCCAAGAATGTTCCAGAACTCCTGGAGCTGATGCAGGATACAAAGAAGATCATAGAGCGTTCTCTTGTGAAGAAGTCACGACAGGGCACTTTGGCAGATATGTGGGAAAAGAAACTAATGGAGAAACTGCAATTATATATGACATGTAAAGTGACAATACAATAAAACATACAATTGAACCTATTCTTTATTTTTTTAAATTATTCCTTCCTTCCCGACGGGGGCCTCCTGGGAGGGAAGGGTATAGTAAGAGGATATAAAGGATAGTCCTGAGGAGAGACATCAGAGGGTAGGGTTCCTAATACCTACAGATTTGAATTCCCCGGTGGCGCTTCGGACCCCGTCTCCCCCACCCCCTACTGTAAGCTCTGGGTCTCCTGGGGAACGCGGGTCTCCGAGACCTCCTCCATTCCGGAGGACAAGGATCTCTCGAGAAACTGGAGGTTAAAATCGAATCTTGTTGTAAGGAATTGGTAAGCTTATCTCCTTTTCAGGGTTTCAGTCATGTCTCAATGTATTTATTTAATTGGAGATGAGTCATTCATTTTCTAACATCTGAGTTGTTACTTGGTATACGCAATTATCAGAACAGAGAATCAGTATTATTATATCCAATAGGAGAATTTAAGCAAAACAATTAACAGTATATATTTATTTCAACCCCGTGTTTTGTGAACGAAGGCGAATCATTTCCATTACACCAATGATACAATATAAGTCATTCCTGTAGTGTTAATATTTAAACTGGGCTAAGCTCTAAGACTCATATTAAAAAATAGAAGAGCATCTCTGATAAGAAATTTCAACTAATTTTCAGGAATGGTAATGAACATATTCTTTCAGAGCGTGAGGCCTTCATTAATTGAAGGTGTGAAACAATTAAATATTCTCTGTAATGAATGAACTCAAAGACATTATTGGAGCTCCTTGTTTATAAGACGTAAATAAAAGAAAACTATGTGCTGTGGTAACTACTTTGTTTGCGCAGAACAACAGAAACAAACGAGATTCTTTCATTAAAGAGTTAATTAAAATAAAAGTTTCAAATAAATTACTTTTCAAAAAAGTTATTGATCACAGCTGTATATTCTGAATAGCTAATAAATATAACTTTGCTATTGATATTAAGAATTCCATCATCATTTGTCATTAATTATAAGAAACTAAAGGAAATTAAACTCCACATTGAACAATGCGATACACGTGTTTGCTCTAAAATTTTTCTTTATTTTTTATCCTCTAAATAAATGTAAAGGATGTCCAGAAAAAAGCAAACTTTTAAACCATTTCTAAAGGTGCTACGAACTTTCCGCGTTGCAATCAAATTTACTGGCAAATTAGTAACAATAAAACTTAATATGACATGAATAGAAAGCGAGTTCCCGAAGTGAGCAATAGCCAAAGTGGCTAATTCAGAACTGCTAACTTGTCGCGGTTCCATTCCCGCTTCTCGCATTCTTATTTTTTGAAATACAAAATTAACAAACGCCTTTCATTCTCTATAGTTTTTTATCAGGAATGGCAAATCCGGATAACGGCACACTTGTACAATGACGCCAAAGATCATCACATTGCACCTCCGGTCGATGTCGCATTATTTATCGTTATACGAAGCATGGCCATTTTGTTGGTTGATTTAGACAACGTACCCTTGCCCCGTAGTCTAAAATAGCCACTGAAATGGCCAAGGCTTGGTACAACGATAAATAATGTCGTATAGACCGTAAGTGCAGAGAGATTTTCTTTGGGGGTCATTGTTCAAATTGAGGATATGGCAACATTGTGTAGTGCTTGGAAATGAACAACACGACAAAGCTGCTAGGTCCAAAGGTTGCTTCACGTTGAGGTAATCATCGGCTGCACTATGTTCTGTTTAATATATCATTAATTACTTTATTCAGTGGCATTCACATTTTAGAACAATATACTTTCTTACGTTAAAACCACATTTTACACTATTAACTTTTTCCTATATGTAACATATTAAATTCATTTCCTTTCGATAAATGCTCTGGCCTTAATCTCACTTAGCGTGGCATTTGTGTCGTCTACTACATCATTAACCATAAAGCAATGCAATTAACGTGAGCTTGGCAAAAATTTATAAAATTATTATTTTCGTCTGTTGTACCTTCTTTGCCCAGACGTTCTAACACAATGAAAATATATAGTGTCTATATATCCACAGCAGCTCGTGTGAACACTAAGAGAAATAGCTTGCGAGATTTATAGAAAGATGCCTTTGAATGTAGATATTTGAAGGAAAATATTGTTAATTTTATTATGGGAGGAATGATTGTGAGTTACAGTAAGCGTATTCTCTGTTTAATTTTCATTAATAATAATGAATATCTTATAAAGGTTTCGGTTGCAAAATGTCAATCATATTGTAGCGTTAAAAAGACGGAGGAAAAAATTACAGCGCTTTGCAAGATGCATTAATTTGTATAATTGTATGTCCCACAGGTTATATATAATGATGTTCCCATGAAGAGAGAACAAATGGGGCCAATAAAGTAAATAAGAATGCCTTAAGTCAGATCTAATGTCAGACCATCGCTGCTGATTTGCAGTAATGCGTTTTATCCAGTTCTGCTATGCCCCACACGGAACCAGATGTTGCTACTACAGCTTAAATTTGTAAGCCTACCACCCAACACCAAAATAATCTTTACATCTAGTCCACAATTTAATGGAAACAGAATAAGAACATGTTTTATATAGATGCACTGAAGTTAAATTTGCAATATTTGTCCGTTAGTGTTGAAGGATTGCTGAAATATTGCTTTTCAAAACTGCGAGGTGAGCCAATGTCTGCCATCTGAACAGCAAGGGAAGTACATGACAAATTTAATTCTCATACCGTCCATATAAGAACGCCTAAGAATTAGGTGACCCTTCACGCAGCTCTCGCTGAAGTTGGGTGTTTACTTTTGTGAAAGGTTGTACGCTGAAAAACATTAAATCTGTAATATAATATATATGTTACTATTAGGAAAACGTATGTTAACACTGGGTGGCTACAAGCATTAACAAAATATTACAAATGTATAATAAAATTGATCAAAATAAAAAATAATTCATCATCAAAAACTCTTCCCATCATTTTATTGGTCTTGCTGTTGTTCTATAAGCAGATTTATATTTTTATGGCTAATGAAATGCGAGAGTTATTATCCATTCCTTGCAAAAGGCTTTTCCATTTTCCTCTATTTCCTTGTATCTTCTCTTTTAATGAATATATATATATATATATATATATATATATATATATATATATATATATATATATATATATATATATAATTCTTTCCTTATTTCATTTGTAATATGATCTTATCTTGTACCTCCTTTCACTGCTCGGAGACATATTTTTTCTGTCGCTTGTATTTGGCTCCAATCTTTCTTTTAAGAGTCGATGTCTCCGGTCCGTACAGCATAATTGTCTTATAGAATTTTAGATTTGTATACTTTCGGGTTTTTCTTTTCAAGTTACCAGCTATTACTTCACAAATACAGGATGAAAGTGAAGTCATCCGTCAGAATTTAACATGTTGTGAATAACAAGAAAATCTAATACCAAAATGTTGAAAAGTTTATAGTTTTCTGGAAAAAAAAATATTTTTATCAAAACAATTTATCATCACCTGGCTGAATTATTCTTGAAAGAAGGTTTTTGGTTTATGGCTATATTCATAGAAAATTGAATAAACGACAACTTGTTCCTTCGGCGTATTTCAATAGATTCAACGGTTTTTGTGTAAATTAAATTTAAAAACCCCACAATTTATTAGAGCAAAAATGCAACAAATTAAAACTTATTGAGCCGATTGACTTTTCTTTTGAGAATCATAACAATAAATTCAAGAATAAACTGTATCAATACTACAAACCAACTTTGAAATGCGGCCTTGAATTTTTTTCCAGTTTTTCTGCACGCATCAATCAATGCGTTGTTGTTTTTGATTGGGTGCAGCTGTGGCGGTTGAGGCCTTGCGGCTTGGCTAGTCACCGGATCCTCATTTTTATTCCGGCATAACTAAGGAAGAGTAGGAGCAGAAACATTAATTGACGAACACTTAAATGATAACACAATATGGCTGATCTTACTACACAACGATGATTTTCCTGACATTTTTTCCTTATAGAATCAAAGAATGCCGAATAATAAAATATAGTGCTTTTAGGCATCTCTTGTACAGTTTTACAAAACACACAGCTGTTGAGTAATAAAACTCCTTCTGCATATTTAAAGCCATATTTAGTTCTCTTTCTCCACTAACCCAAATTCCAAACGGTTCGTCTACTCAGGAAAATTCTGTAATTGTTATTCGCAATTAAGTGTCGCCAAGAGAAGCGACAAGTGATATACACTTATACGTTGTTTTAGATTTGCAATTCATACACATGCAATCCAAAATACTGATGTTTTCCGTGGTATCTCAAACAAAATTTCAGAGCGAGAAAGAGCTATTCCACCTCACACAAATGTACTACAACACTAAACTGTAAACAGAAACGTATGTAAACGAATACATAATACAATACCAATCTGTAGGAAAAAATCTGATGTGCTACTCACATGACTTTCTCTACTCTTCTATCCCATTTTTACAAACCCTTATTCTTCTGTCTTCTTCGTGTTAGTTGAGATAAACATTTGTACAAATTATCTTACTGGTTATTACCTTGTAGCAGCAAGGGGGATTTTAGAATACAGTAGGCTTTGTACGATAGTAAAATCTTTTAAAGCTTTGAGATTCAGTTCTCTTTGCACGCTTATAAAAATGAACAACGATGTTCAATTTCACGAAAGTGGAAACTGACACAAATAACAAGGAATATCTCCGAAATGGTTCACTCTACCAAAACATTTATTGAGACAAATTGTGTATTTTAGTGAGATCTACATCTTTTTGTATACTAAGATTTTGTTTATGTCTTACGGTTTACGAGTTGTTCAAAAGTCATCCTGAGTAAGCAGGACTGCATAGGCTATAGTCAGAAAATTTAAGATATATGTTTCATTTGCTATCAAAATATCTCAAATATATGACATTTTAATCAAAATCGTTTGAGCCATTTTCAAGAAAATCAAATTTTTCGAAAAATTTTCCATGTAAAAGGTAGTTTAGGTTGGAAAAAGTTTCTTCAAAATCTTCGTTTGGCATCCTTGAAAGACATTTATCTTAAATACCAACTTTGGTTTTTAAGCGACTTTTCGTTTTTGAGCTATGCTGTCCACAGACTGGCAGACACACAGACACACACATACACACACACACACACACACACACACGCGCGCGCGCGCGCGCGCGCGCGCGGTCTTTTTTCTAAACATTTTTTTTATTCAGGGGCCTCAAAACATATATTTCCGCTGAAATCTCGACTTCGAATTTTTGGGTAGAATACAATACTTCCTCTGCTTAGTAGTAGAGAAATTAAAAATATAAGAAAGTCAATCACACGTTTATAAAATCAACAAAGTAACAGATCAAACACAAGAAAAGTTATTAAATTTGGGGGTGTCACATTTAATTAATGCCACAGAGTTTATGTGAAATCCATCGACAACAAAGTTTTCTCACTTGTAACTGTTTATGTTATGGACTTAACTCACACCAACGACCAAGACACCCGAATAAGTTCAGAAGCTGCCTGTCAATCTTCTTCAAGCACTGCTTGAAGTAACCTCAGTATTAGCATTTCTCGGGCGTCCTTCACGAAATTAATTACTTAAGGAAAAACCAATCTCCTTTGAGTTCGCTATTCCAATTATAAAATTGTACGTTTTCATCACTCTTCCTCACCAAATAAATTTCTGAGCTGATCTTCACATTGTTTGGGTTTTAACGACGATATCCTATAACATTCATTTTTAGGTGAATAAAAAAACTTTAAGTGATGATAACTAGCAAACTAAACACATTCGATTTGTTTTTAGAACTGTGGAATTCTAAAACTTTCCAGTGTTGCCCTCGTGTACTCTATTAAGTGCACCCACAGTCAAACGGAATTTTAAACGTTACAGAAGAGGGAGTCACGTGATCAGTAATACTATTTGACACGCACAGTTTAGGCGAACACTCTCATCTGACACTGACCCTCTTTTGGTGCCAGAATCACGTACTAGCAGCAAATTGCTTGCGGACCTTACCACTCGTTCATCCAACACAATTCTTCTGGCGGAGAGCCAGCTGTAGAAACGAGTCCATGTGCAATGCGGGCACATGTCTTTATGACACTTTCTCTCTTTAAATATGAATACTTAAAGCAAGGAAAGTACACATCATTGTCTTTTTGAGCTTTCTTTAGTTGCAATCTGGATCAACAGTTTACATCTGCTTTTAAAATAGAGTAAATTCTTTCCAAATATGCTCTCAACAAAATCATCTCGTTCATTACGTTTTTAGTTTCTCTACTGGTAAGTAGAAGGAAGTATTGTATTCTACCCAAAAATTAGGTCCGTGTGTGTCTGTGTGTCTATCTTTGGACAGCATAACTCAAAAACGAAAATTCGGTTAAAAACCAAAGTTGGTATTCAAGTTTAATGTCTTTCAAGGATACGACATGGGGTTTTGAAGAAAATAGCCCCACCCTAAACTACCCTTTACATGGAACATTTTTCGAAAATTTTTATTTTCTTGAAAATGGTTCTAACGAATTTGATTAAATGCCATATGTTTAAGGTACTTTTATAACAAATGAAATGTATATTTTGAATTTTCTGGCTATAGACTATTTACGCAGATGACTTTTGAATAACTCGTAAACCGTAAGAGATAGACAAAACCTTAGTATACAAAAAATGTAGATCTCAAAATACGATCTGAAGCTTTCCTGGCAACGAACATATTCAAGACGTTCTTGGGATTCGAGCCAGGTGTAGTGATGAAGCGCCATCGAGTTTCGGGAGTGTGCATCTCTATTTGAATGCTCGCAGTTTCCATCATAAATCACAACGGGTCGGAGTTCTCAACACTCTGGCCCATACAGCTGTGTCTACCTCCGATCCCAGCCACCTAAAGGAAGAACTACAGCACCTGAGACAGACTTTCCGCCAAAACGGCTACTCCGTAGACGATATTGAATCCTCAATCTCCAGGGCCAAGAAGGGAAAACCACAAACGCAACAAACATCACACAAGCCGATCGCCACTGCCTGCATCCCACGTACCGGCAATCTAGCCGGCAGAATCAGTAGAATATCAGAACCATCCACAAACCACCTTTAAATATCAAACACCTGGTGAGACCGGTAAAGGACAAACTGGACTTAATGTACCAGGGATATACCGTATATCCTGTGAGTGCGGGGCGCCCGGCAGTACCATTTCCACCAGAGTCAAGGAGCACGAACGGTTCATACACTTAATGCAGCATGTCAAGTCAGGGCTGGCGGAGCACTGCTTTGAAAAAGACCACAGAGCTAACTTCATTGTGGCAAAATGTAGCGGTTTATGGGAACGTAGGGTTAAGGAGGCCCTGTCCATCTCCTTCGAGAAGAGCACACTGAACCGGAACGCAGTGCAGTCCCTCCTGCAAACCGGCCTAAAGTTAGAGATCGACCGGCTCAGAAAACACATATTCCAACGGAGCGTTGAACCACCTCCAGATTAGACTTGGTCTGTACTAGCGGACTACTGACTGGTCCTTTCACTCTTGTTGGTCATTCAACATCCTGATGATGGAAGAGATGCACACTCTCGAAACATCGATGGCTCTTTATCACTACATCTGGCTCCAAGCCCGAGAACGTCTTGAAAAACTAGATCTCGCTAAAACAAACAATTTATATCTGAATAAATTTGTTTGTAGAGTGAACCATTTCGGAGATATTCCTTGTTATTCGTGTCAGTTTCGGAAAACTTAAAGCTTTCGTGAAATGGAACATCGTTGTTCATTTTTTATATGTTAAGCGTGCAAAGAGAACGGGATTTCGAAGCTTTAAAAGATTTGACTATCGTTCAAAGCCTACTGTATTTTAATATTCCCCTTGCACCTACAAGGAAATAAGCAATAAGGTAATCTATACAGATGTTTATCTCAACTAACAGGAAGAAGATATAGGAATAAGAGTTTGTAAGAATGGTTAGTAGGTACAAGAGTAGAGAAAGTCATGTGAGTGCAACACATCAGATTTTTATATAACGCTTCCAAAATGTATTTGTAGGCTTTATATCCCCTCTTTTTTACTTTCAATACGCTTATCAATGGTAGACAGAGGAACTATTTTATTTCACTTAAAACGTCGATATCGAAATTTTATTGGAAAAACAAATTTTGAAGTCCTATGATTCCAAAATAGTAGCTTTAGAAAACGATGCGTACGAATGTGAACAGCATAATTTCAAAAACAAAAATCCAAATCAATATCAAATTTAGTGTTTAAGTACCGCAGATTTACGAATTTTTTCGTATCCTGGAGTGGGCATACTCTTGTGTACTTATTCATCAATTCACCAAATACGTGTAAATATTAATATACTCGGAAAGGACAAGTTATATAAGTCATGCACACGAATTTGTCTCCCATGAATAAAACACAAAAAAAATATTATTCTTTACTTAACAGTTACAAGCTAAGTATTCAGCATGCTTGTTGTTACATGCATCAGATTGGTTTTGCTGTGAATATGCCCTTAATTTACTATCAGTACAAGAAGGAGCATATGAAACACTGAAAAATTCGGAAAATAAAGGAAATGAAAAAGAGAAGAACAAAATACAAGAAATACACAGAACTACTATATACGTGTTGTCCAGGCCTTGTCACTGTCTCCAAAGAAGCACCTCCCCCATTCAGCTGTCCTTCCTTCCACGCCAGCAGGCTACACGGTGCATTTCCAAATAGTGAAAAGCTCCGTGTGCAATTATTTTCAAACCTTAAACATATGAAAAGCAGATCCAGGTCTACGTTAACAGATATCAACTTAGTTAATGTTCTACAGCTAAGTTGTTCGGCTTTGAAACCTCATTTAAATAAAATGGTGATGAGAAAACAAGACCGTTGATCTAGAACTAAGCGATTTAAAATATCTGCACAAATGGGATTCATTTTCATTACTATTACAATGTACCGCATATTTGCACGGGCATACAACGGTATAATGAGGGTAATGTGCAGCTTCGAGGAATGTGTTGTTCCGCAATGTGGTGTGGGAGCAGTTGCTACCCTCCCTTTCCCCCTTTCCTTATTGACCCCCTAGTCTTATCTTATTTGCTGCTTAGCTAGATATATTTAGTACAACTTATGGCTGGTAAACCACATGCTCACAACTTTCGTACAGTGAAGTAGCAGTAATAACTTGCATTTAAAGTTGTTTCAAAAGTGTAATACTTTCGTGTTTTGAATTTAAATGCATATTATTTAACTTTTTTGATGTCATTAAATACCAATGTTTAGCTAATATTACTTATATTTGTTGTCAATATCATAACAAGTTCTATGAAAATTTAATACAAGTAATTAATTGACTTTCTAAATGTATTTGTACTTAATGCCTTGTTAAGTTAAGCTCTCGTAAAATAGACGAGAGAAAATTGAACGGCTTATACAGATGATCAATGTGACCAATGATTGATTCTATAACCATCACGTTTCTGGTTACAGATATGGATGTCGTTACACAAAACGAGAACTTGGCGATAGAAACTACAGCAGAAGAACCATATGAAGCCAACTGGGTCATCACAAATCAACCTCGATGTTGCTCCGATTGCACATTTGTGGCTGCAGGCTTCAAGTGTAAAGTCAAGTCATGCTTAAACAACTGCCCTTGGGCTCGTAGTTCGGGTATGTACAAACTAGGGGGGAAAAAACTCAAACCATTTCTTTCATTCCGAGAATTCACAAAGTTTACGGATGACGTCAAATTGCTTGATCCATCGAATTTGATTTGTTACTCAAAATATGGAATTTCGTTCAGCCAAATATTGCTTTTCTTGCGTAGTGTTAAATTTATTCAGAACAGTAACTATTGCTAAGCATCTTGTGAATGAACTTCAGAGGCCTTTCAACAAATTAAGAAGTCTTTCGTGTCCAATATGGAATAAGAGGCTGAGAACTATTAATTTAAAGAGCGATCATAATAAAACCCAATTTATTAATTTATTTATTCCGTGTGATTAGAAATTGTGCAAATGCGTGTTTATATTCCGTGTTTTGGCGTCATTGAAAACTAGTGAGTGAGATAATACATAATACCGAGCCTATTTTTGCAGCTTCAATATCAAATACATTCACCAATCATAACGTGTATTATTTCGCTGAAAGGATACAGAATGTGGCCACTTGCGCCGGAGGATCGGCAAGTTAGAAGGTGCTTCGTACAATATGTTACTTATGGACGAGGCGTACAGCAGAGAAGTACGAGGCAATGAATATATGCAGCAGCCCGGGCTGCTTTAGGGAAAGTACCAGACAATGAATACACACGGCGGTTTCCACTTAATGACACGGCGTGCTGCAGGGAAAGTGCAAGGCAATGAATGCATACGGCTGTTCCCACTTAAGGACGTGGCGTGCTGCACGGAAAATACTAGAAAATTAATACACTTAGCACTTCTTCCCCCATACTACTATCATGCTTACACTATCTTTACTTACGACCTAAGCTCACTTCCAAATGTTACTGCTGGCCTTATACTTTGTGTATGCCTTTAATTATGCTCTAAAATGTGTAAAATTCCAATACGTTTCCAAGTACACAACTGCATCTGTTCCAGCCTTTGTTCTGGTTATTTCAACTGTTATTTCAGTTTGTTCTGTTATTGAAGTGCCACATTTTTAAAGCTGTTTAGCTTTTGAAATTGTGATGTAAACCTGAATGACAACTGATCTCCAGCATATCTCTTCTAGTAGTCATTATATCCTTGCTGTATTTTTCCCTGATCTCTAACCCTCTTTTCCTTGCCTCCATCTGTAGCTCTTTCAGAGCTTCTAACGGTTCAACGTAGTTCTTGCAATAGTTCATCATGCGCACAGCCCTAGTTTTGCATTAGTGCATTATAGATCTTGCCACAGGATACGTTCTTACCCTCTACAGGTCACTTCCATTGCCGGTTTAAATATTATATCATATTATATTCTTACGACAGAATTAAAAGTAATTAAGTGAAACTTTTATTTCTGGACGCTCTTTAGCTACCCATGAAAATGTGGTTAATTTTGATTAGTCTTGACTATTTTACATGCCTATATCCTTCGCAGGGGCCAATGACTATCAATACACAAGTAAACACTTTCGGTTTCATATGTTTGTTATATCATTAGAACTATATCCTCGTTTCCATGCGGTATTCAGTCAGGAATGAGAACTCCGATCGATTTGAAAGACGAAACGCAATGGGTGTATGTACGGCAGATGAAAATTTAATGGCGGCTGATAGTTGACCATTACTATTCGCTTTATGTTGTGCAAATGATACTCACCGAGTTTTCAGTTTGACTTCAGAGCGTGTTTAACATAATATAACACCGCAAAGCGTGGCAAGGCTCTGATTGGATTATGTGTTGAGTCACTCGCCATTAAATTTGGTTTAAGTCATAATGAAAGTGTTCCATAATTTTTTATGTACTCATCCACTTCAAGTTTTTCAATAACAAGAACAGCAAAAAATGTTACGTTTATTAACTTTTGTAATGTAATCTTATAGT